>CM053785.1:360230952-360708452 GCA_028749045.1 Cupressus sempervirens
TCCTTCTTCTTTAAGAAGATCACTAGTGCACCCCAAGGTGACACACTAGGTCAAATATTCCCTTTCTCTAAGAGTTTCTCCAACTAAATCTTTAGTTCACTGAGCTCATGAGTAGTCATCCTATATTGTGCTCTTGATATTGGCTCGGCTCCTGGCACAAGATCTATGTGAAAATCCACTACTCTAGGTGGAGGCATACCCGAGAGCTCTGAAGGAAACACATCTGAAAACTCCTATAGGATTGGAAAACCATCAAGGGATGGCTCTCCTTCTAAATATTCCTCTCTATCACTAATGGTGATAGTGAATAACTAACATCCCTTTCACATGCACTGTCTAAGCTGCATAGCAAAAATCATACAAAGGGATACTAGTCTCTTTACTCCAAAGATCACTCTAGAGATCCCATATTCATCCACACATTCTAGCCTCTTCTATTGACAATACATCTTGGTACTATGGGCATAAATCCAATCCAATCCATGCCAAGGAAAACATTGTAAGAACATAGAGGGGTAATGCGTAGGTTAGACATTGTAGTCATGTCTTCAATCTAAATATGGCAATTATGCACCATGGAACTAACTAACACTCTAGGTCCTAAGGCTAACTCTATTCCCAACTAACATCATGTCTAACTACCACTAGCCACAATGTTCCACTATATATGGATATGTAAAAGAGTCAATAGCTCCAAAATCAAATAAAACAACAACCATAATACCATGTATTATACATGTGGCCTTGATAACTATAGCCTAATACTTAGCCTGGCGGTTATCAACCACTACAAAAACTCTATGGGATCTGCCCATATCACCAATTGTCAGCTCTAAAATAGCTTCTCTCTGACCACTAGATGACTGCCCTTGCAGACACTCTCTAGCTATATGACCCATGCCACCACAAGTGTAGGATAGTCCTCTAGTATAAGACTATACACCCTATGATCTGGACTACTATGGACCTCCTAACCTAGTAGATCCACTATATTCACCCTTGGAAGACTGTTGATTCTTCACTGACTATGATTGAGGGGCCTGTACCTTTTGATCCTGTTTGGGACCCTGTGACTGCCACTGCTTGCACTTAGAGCCTTGATAACCCTATGAGGGTTTTTTTTGTTTTTGTTCTGGTTTTTTCTACTAAGATTGTTGGCCCTTAGAGGACCCTATTATATAGTTCTGATTCCCTTTCCAAGGGGGTTTCTATTGGGTAGAGTTTCAATTCTAAGATTGACCTTGTGACTTCTATCTACTCGAGTATCCTTAACAGCTAATGCTATCTCAACTACCTATCTAAAGGTGGTAAGGAAGGCCAAATGAATTTCACCCTAGAGTGATAAATTTAGGCCCATGATAAAGGAATGTACTCATAGTTTCTCTTCATGTATTCAACATATGGAAGGAGCTTGAGAAACCTACTCTCATACTGAGCTACTATGAGGCCCATTTGATGTAGAGAATAAAATTCCTCTATCTTCTTCTGTTTGAAGTGCTCGGACAGGTACCTCTCTCAGAGTTTAACCAAGAATGTCTCCCATGTGAGAGTAACCATCCTCACTCCTCCTATAGTTTCCTCCTAATGGCACCAATTGGAGGTATCTCCCCTTAGCTAATGGATTGTTAGTCATGCCTTCAAATTACTCCCATAATGACATAATCTAAAACACCATTGCAAACTCTATAACTAGGCCTCTGTTATTGTTTTGTCAGTGGAGATGATAAACAATGGTGGCTAGAGTCATATCAACTCCTTGATCACATCTCCTACATGTCTAGGAGGTCTATCGAGTAGTGGTCCTCTCTGATGTATCGATTCACCCTCATGCTCACCCTATCCCTCAACCTATCTTAGTGAGGGACTCCTACTCCTCTCTCTGCCACTTGCCCTACCTCCTTCAGGTCCTTTTGCTTCTTCTTTAGGAATCTACTACTCTGGCTAAACTATGGGTGGTAGCCTCTATTAGACTACTCTAATCAGTGTCTGAAGGGCATCCGAAATAACATGATTCAAGTTCGGTGGTGGTGGTGGTAGAGGTGGTTGGGGAGGTAGTGGTCCATCCTCCTATTCCACTCTACCACCTCTCGCCCAACAACCTCTAACTCGTCGGTTACTTTGTGTGATAGAAGGCATCCTACAAAATGTAAATTTTTGATTAAGTTGAAGTGTAATAGTTTTAGATTCCTAATGTTAAAAAATGAGTTCTGATACCAAAATGTCATGCCCAAAATATAGGAAAAAACACATGAATTTTTTTTTAAAGATTAATACAACTACTAAGTTGATAAGGGGTTTTGATAAAGTTTGCTATGTTTGATTCACAAATCGTACGTTGAAATGCAAATATATGTTCCCCTAACAATACCTTGATATTTCATTAAGTTTATAACCCACATGTGGGCTCCACTCATTAAATTTGAACATTCATTATTAAATCAGTTTCAACATTTGTCTCATATTGCATTAATTTTAAAACAACATATTATTTTTCATTTACTTTTCAATGACCCATACATAAATCAACACCCTACTAAATCTACTAGAAAACATAATTTGCAACTAATTTAAAATAATATTAAAATTAACCACTATAATATTTAATTTAAGAAAAATATTATTAAACAATATATTTAGAACTATTCGAATAACTATTTAAATAAAGACAAAACTAATTATTTCGAAACATTGAAAATCAAAAGAACTAACTAACTAATATAAAATCCAACATAAAAATAACTAAATTTTATTTTAAACTAACAAAACAAAACATCACTTAATCTAACTATGACTACATAGTAATTTACTATTCTCACTATATTAATAATAATTTAAAATTAATTATGATCCTAAATGCTAATTACTAACATTATCCTAATAAATTAAAATAACATAACAATTCTAACTTCTAACTTTAACCACACCAACCTTACATATCCCTATAATTAAATTAATGCAATACATAAACACTAACTTACTAACATTATCAAATAAAATAAATTAAAACTAACTAATACTGCACCTAACTGCCTTTAATTAATCCTAACTAATCTTTAACTAAAATATTGAAACAAAAATAAATTTACTAATTTCTAACATATACTACCCCTAACCCTTACTAACATCTAACCCACAAGTCCTAAACCCAACTATCCCCACCTACCTTACTCCCCTTCCCAAGCCTTGGGAAGCTCCCAACCCTTCTCACATGAACCAAGGAATAGCTAGAGTACATTATGTGCATAGGTAACATGAGAGAGGGTTAAGTGGGAACCGTCCAATCAAGTGCCCCCCTATTTAGTAAGTTGGTGCCCCCTATTTAATAATCCTCCCCCCAACTATCCAATCCCAACATACAACATTCTCCAAAGGCAACAAGGTGCCAATTCCCAAGGATTCCTCCATCCACAAGAGAGGGTTTTTGACTTTGATTGCATGGGAGTGGTGATAGTTGGTGGGATGGCTTGAGGATTTAGGAGATAGGGTAGTTATGTTTTAAATTTTTGTTGGTAGATAGGATAGGATAGATATAGGTCTAGTTTTTTTTTCAATTGTTATTTGTCTTTCTTTTTTTTAACATTTAAAATATTTATTATATCCAATAAGGTATTTAAAAGAATTTTTAAGATGCTTTGTTCAAAAAGGGAAATTAACTTCTTCCCCAATACAAATTCCAGAGAGCTTATTTTCTCTAGGGGATAAAAAAAAATTCTCAAATCCATTTTTTTTCCAAGTTTTGAAAAATTTGAATGCAAGGAATAATTTCAATGGCAAGGGAAATTAAATATCTATATATATTTTTTCATCTAAGTATTGGATTGTCCAATTTTTTTTCCATCTAAGTATTTATGTTCTTTTAAGATGATTATAGGATCAAATGTAATACTTGAGTATTCGAGTTGAATTATTTTACTTCCTAACAGTCATTAAAATTATGAAATGATGTGTCAATCAAACCATGAAATCCCTTTAACATAGTTTGGTATTGAATTACATCACTTTATATATTTCACCATTTTGTCCAAGTAACATTAATCAAATGAATGCAATTTTGAAGTATATAAATGTCACAATAAGGTAAAACATCATCACGTCTAATTTCAAGTAAACAATAAAATATCATATGCAAGAATACTACTCAATTTTTATCAATATACATGGGCCAACCACTTCTTATTAATGTCGATAGTCATTCTATAATGGCAGAATGGGGGAGTGAGATGGTGTGAGCATGTTAATGTTAACTTTTACTCTTCTAGGTTAAATTTGACAACCATCTAATTTAATAAATTCCACATTAAATATTCATTTAAATTATAATACTTGGAGATATAAATCATCCAATTTTTAAGAAATTAAAATAAAAAGCTTAGTAAAAAACTAAATAAATGGAGATAAAGGAAATATAAATATTTTTAGATGTAGTAAATTAAATTATAATTATTTTATAGTGCATATCTATCGGTATTTCTTTAGATAGATTTATTTAAGATATCTATACTAGTTTACTTTATTAGACCACCTGATTCAAAGGCTCCACTAAGAAAGAACTGGGAAGAAAACTCGACATCATGGCCATTTCAACAACGAGTTTAATAAAAACATTTTTTCAGAGGATTACTATCTTGAAGAGAAATCTCCCAACATATTTGGATTCAAATAACAACTCTAAATTTCTTGCTTGGCTCTAGTTGAAGGTAGCCATTACGAAAATCTACAAACACAACAAGGTAACCATGGAGAGAACAAACAAATCGGGAGACAAACAATTTAACATGAAGACAAGATCAAAATTTTACTCCCATCTAGGTTTGCACAATAGGTTTGTCATTGAACCAGACTAGGGAGAAGGTGGATTTTTTTAGAAAGAAGGCATCGGTCACAACACCATACTAGGTGCCCTTTTGGGGCTATAATCACAAGAACTTTTGTTCTTCCATTTCTCAATTTCCAAAACACAAACATGGTTTGTACTAATGATTAGGGGCCCATAACACCCTACTCTCTCCCTCTCCTCATCCTAAGGAGAGACTATGCACTGTCAGAGTCCAACTAAATCCCTCCTCCCATACATGGCCACTTCTACCCTATCTGAGGGTGAGTAATGCCAATAAAATCCTTACAATCCCTTCAAAAATCAAATGTAAAATACTAAGGAAAACCTATTTCAACCCCTACCAAACATTTTCATCAAACACATGAACATACATATGCAAAGAGAACTATATAAGAATGAAACACAGCATAGACACATGAGCTTGAAGGGTTCCTACCTTCACAATAAGGTGATGGCAACTAAAATTTCAGAAGAGGTTCCCTTCCTTCTCCTTCAATCCTAAATTTCTCTCTACAACTATAGGTTGAGTGAACACTCTTCCTCTCTCAAATCTACCACTAAATAGGGTCCCAACTCAACCACCTACAAAAATGCAATAACACCCCCACTTGCCTAAAGGCTTCTAGAGTCTTCTGACTCAATCTTGTCGCTAAGGTTAACCTCAATGTGGATTTTAATTTAGCAACTCATGGTGAAACTTCAATTTTCTCAATAAAGAAAAAATGGGATATTTAATTGATCACAAAAGTCAACAAAAGGGGCTAAAGGGGTGGAAAATGCCCCCAACCCATACATATACCCCCTAGGTACTTAGTTTTCATGATTTTTGGCCTCTAGGACTATTTAGGGACCTATCAAAATTCTTAAAATATTTGGACTTTCTAACAACCTTAAAAAATAAAAATTCATCACTAATCCTAATTAGGGTAATTAATCTCAATTACTAATTGATTAGTAAAAATATCACTAACCTAGTCCAACTTAAATCTTCAAGTTACTCATTTAATCCTAATTATCATGCTAAAATGCATATAAAAATCATGAGTGTCAAGCGACACTATAAAATCACTATTACAAAACATTAACACTTAATGATTACAAAATGATACACACATTCAATTTACGATACAAAATAAATATGAAACAATAGGGTCTGCATCTTTCATTAGATTCAACCCTAGTTTTCACAAACTGTACATAGGGTTTAGTTCTGATTCTCCATTAGATTTCCCAACTAAAATATCATGCAAACTCATTACACACATCAGTAGCTCGAGAAAGTCACATGCATATATATAACTCATCAAGAAAATCACATAAATCTTTCAAATAATTAACTATTTATCTAATTTTCTTCTCATATACATAACCACTAAAATTGTATAATCAAAGTGTTTATCATAGTCCTAATTCTACATTCACTTTCTATACTACATCATCAGTATACATGTTCATGAAACATTAAATAAAATAATTAAACATCTCAAAGTAAAACATCACATGACATAAAATAACAGAATAATGTCTAGTGTATCCAACAGTGTCTTGACATATTGAGTCATGAGTATGAAAATAATAATGTATCAACTATGCTATGATGGGTTAGGGTGAGGCCTCACATGATTTACATATGCAATCTATTTAATGCATTTGACCAGGATCATGCACAGTGACATGGATCAACAAGTATAACTCAATAGACCCTATAGATACTTTTTTTTTCAAATCTTCTCTTTTATGTTAACATCAATTCTAGTTCTAGTATGTTTCTCATTTTATGGATTACAGGTATGTCCAAATAGGTATCTATCTTCCTTGAGTGAGGAAAATGTTGGAATAGAAGACAAAAGTGAGACATGTAGTAGGTCTAAAATAGGTAGATCAACTAGAGATCAAAGATTAGAAGAAAATGTCATGCCCAAAAATTCTAGGGATAAACACAACTATATATATATATATATATATATATATATATATATATATATATATATATATATATATATATATATATATATATATATATATATATATATATATATATATATATATAGTGATACACTTATTGAAAATGTGGAAGTGTGCTATTGTGCATAAGATTATGGGGTGATTAGATTATCGACCATTAGTTCATTACTTACATAATGGGTACCTCCAGTCTTCACTGCTCCTAATCTACCACCCTATGAATCCCCCTTTCCTTTCTCTCGGCATACATCTTGTTTGAAACATTAACTTTTAGTTCGTTGTAAACATGTTAAGTGTGCAATTACTATACATTACTAAGTAGTTCTTTGTATAGAGCTTTTGCACATCTTCCTTTTTCAATGAGGGTATATAGGTATAGGCATGTGACTAGATCGACTCCATTTCTTGAACATCCCATTGTAATTTGCATAAAATAATAGTGAAGGTATATTATAATGGTCATTTTATATTTATATATTCACCATTCATAACCATCAACTTCTCATTTAATTCATAGATACATAAACATAAAATCATAATACTTCTCAAGTTATAATCAACTAGAATTTCATAATGTATTATATCATGGATAATTATATTAATTGATTCATTAACTATAACTATTACATGAATTATTATTATTAGTTTCTAATACTAGCACACCATCTAATTTATTTATCCTTTAAGTTAATTCATTTACTTATAGTGCCATCTTAAAAATAGTTTTGGCTAATTTAGTATGTTAGCCATTTAATCTTGTCTACTAAAGATTTACTATTGTAATCTCTACACTATTGATTGATTTGGAATATTTTTATACACTAACATTGTTATTAAAAATAATACTATTTATTTATTTTTTCATTTTTATTATCATTCTATACTAATAACAAATTTTCCCCCTTTCCAACTTAATTTACTCCTAATTAATTTATAACTTAACACCTATTATATACTAACCTAAACAATCTTACCTAACTCCTAGGTAGCCCACATGATCTATGCTTCAATCCCAAGCCTTCATCTACTAACCTATCCCCACTATCCAGTAACTTCCTCTTCCTAACCAAGCACTTTCCACCCCTTTCTTTTCTTTAACACCTCACTAGTGTCTCAACATAAAGTCGTTGGTCAAAGGATGAGGTGCCTATGTTGGCACATACATTGAAGATGGGATGGGGAATCCCATCCTTGGGGGGGCCTTAGGAATGCTTAGGGAGGCACCAAAGAAGGGAGAACATATATTTTAAAAAATCATTTTCTTTAAAAAAATAATCACCTCCTTCCACACTCGAACATAATGGTCAATCAATCATGTGTACCAAGGTCTACATGAGGCTCATGACCCAAGTGGAGGTACCTTGGTTGTGGTGCCAAGACATTATTTGCAGCAACTAGCACAAGATGTGATGGGTGGAAAAAGGGTGATTTAAAAGTAAGGTCCCCTTCCTTGGCATTGGTTATATTTTATATGTTGTTTTAAATTTGGTTGAGTAGAGGTGTACTAGGGGTGGGTTTTATTAGGTACTTGTGGTATCACTGTGTTTGTTTTTAAAGGTGGCCATTTTATGTCAACTTTTATTCACAGGTTCCTTGGTTTCCAAGGTCTTTTTTTTGTAACACTTGGAGATGGCATTCTTTTGTATTCATTATTATTATGTAAGGTTCAAGTATTCTATTATTTTCTAAAGGATCTTTGGGAATATTCTTTGTATTATTATATTGCTTTGTAATAGCAAACTAACTATGAATTATTTTCTTTTCTCCTATACAAAATCCAGAGAATAATATACACTCTTTCAGACTTAACTTATTTGTTCATGCATATTTTCATTTTATACTTCTACTTAGTTATTTTTATTTATTTATTTATGTCTCTTACTGAAGGTTTTGTGACATGGAAATCAACTATAGTATTAAGTATTAGTGTTAATATCAATAGTTGATTGATGCATCAAATTGAATACTCTATTGAATCTACCAAGACCCATTTGAGATTTAAAACTTAAGGGTCAAATCTTCTACCCTTTTGTGAGACAATAAGCTAGATTATTAATTGGACCATACTATGAGAACAAATATATCAGTCCTTTCCTAGCTAGAGAGAATCCTTTAAATGAAATTTCTTTTTGAATCACCACATAATAAAATTATCCAAACATATTTGAAAAACACTTCCTTGTATTATTACATGATCAACACAATGAATATATTTCACCTATGTTTAGTCAATCCTATGATCATAATTACAAGGATCTATTTTATTCAAATGATTCTCCCATATATTTAACTATATCATCAATATTTCCATCTTTTCATTTCCTTACATAAGAAGGCACATCACTAGGCATTGATACAATTAAATGTCCTTGCTATCATGAACTCATGCATCACAATAATTTAAAACAAGATGGGGTTCCTTCGTGACAATGAAATACACAAATTTTTTAAAACTCCACTTTACACTTTACAAAAATATGCAATAGGAAGGAAATCCCCTTTCTTATTTCAACAACTCAACAATGGAAACTCAACATTAAAATACATTATGAGGTTGACATGGAAAAGATTTATCTCTTCAAAACACCTAGTTCTTCAACATAGCCAAAGGGTGAAACCCCAACCTCTTCAAGGAATCCATCTTCACAAACCTACAAACAACACAAGAACTAGGAACCATGGAGGCTCACCTCTCATCCTAGGCTTCACCGAGCACGGGAAACAAGGTCCAAATGAGATACACACACACACACACACACATCACTTTCCATTGCATGAACACAACACATAACATAAAACTAATCCCTCCCATGGCTTGCACATTGATTCTCCATTGGAATCATTTCACATTGGGTGAAGGTGGGCTCTTCAAAGAGGAGATTTCATAACCAAACATAAACATCATATTGCAATTGCATTTTCCTCTCAAGGCCATCATAAAAAAATCTACTCCTTTTTACACATAAAACCCCTTGTAATTCCCAAAACAACAAAGCTATATGGCTACAATGGAGCCCATAGTCCATGAAAAAAAAACTCCTCCTCATGAGGTAAATCTTCTTAACTACAATTTTGAGCCCAACTAATCCCTTCACCCAAGGCTTCTCTTCCATACCAAGGGTGAGTGCAGCCTTCACACCCATGATCACATTCAAAATTCAAATCCAAACAAGAAAATCAAGAAGGAAAAACCAAGAAATCTTCCAGAACACAATACACATTCATATTGCCACAACACAAAACTAAAATCCACAATGAAAAGATTCACAATACAATGCATGCTCCATTGACAATTTCTCCATACTTGTAGATTTATTTTGCAATACTAAAAGAAAGAAAATTAAACATGGTTTGAAACACTAACCTTGTTCCAAGCTAAAGGCAATGATGGTTGTAGTAGAGCTCCCTTGATCTCCCTCCAAAACATAACTATCTCTAAACTTAGAGAGTGGGTGAACACCCCACTAATTTATCCAAGACTCTCTAAAAAGGCCTTACTATTTTAGCAAAAACACCAAGACACCTCCTCTTACAAACTTGTCTCCCCCTAAGTTTTCTATTTTTGACTTAGTGGAAACATGGGAAGAGCTCATGTGACAACTCCATTTTCGAATTTGTGGAAGAATGTATTGGTAAAAGGGTCCCCTAGGCTATCTAGGCATTAATATGGTCGAAATTAGGCCTCTAACATGTTATAATATCAAATGGGTAGCTTATTTTCACACAAGGGGCACTTTGGGAACACCTAATGACCCTTCAAACCCTTGGTCAAGTCTAAATTCGAATTTTCTTATGATAGTAGCCCATCCTACCCCTTGTCAAGTGGGTTTATTTAAACACTAACTAGGTAATTAGTTTTAGGGTAACATGCTACCATGACCAAACCCTAGATGACATGTCAGTAACACACAAATTTTACTAGTGTCAAGTGACACACAAAAGCACATTCCACATCATCATGACATATCCCTAATATATCTTTTAGATTAAAAATTTCACACACATAAAAGCTTACATTTACGAAATAAAATACATCACAAGAAGGCTTTTGAATATTCCAAAGATTCACCTTGGCTAAACCATGTTCACATAGGTTTGAAACTTGTTTCCCCCAAATATTTCTATGGTTCCACTTCCTGCACACTAAACTTGAGTATCAGTAGTTTAAGGAGGTCATATAAAATACACATCATAAATACATATGAATTTAAATGTTATGTAATCCATATATACATAATTTGATGGAATACAATTTACTTAATCATTTCAAATAAGACATTCAAAATGTTAAAATATCAAAATTTACATATCACATTTAATGATAAATCATCATAATCAATTTTAACATACTCAATTGTCATAATCAACTTTTATTTCTCAATTATTTTCATTAAAAGTTTTTGAAACATGAAAATGTCAAAATCTGCATATGAACAATAATATTCTAATCAAATGATCCAACTAACATTCTAAACCACATCCTAATCCATTTCCTATCAAATGATGAAATGTTGGATCTATATTGCTAAATCAGCCAACATGAAAATTAGTTCCAATAACATGCCTTAGGTCAAAACTACCAAAATGTAATCATCACAACTAGTATTCTTTGATTCAATTACACATAGTTTGATTACTAACACTATCTCATTATCATTATGAGATATTACATTATAAGGCATATGTCTCTAAAATTACTAATGTCGAGAAATCAAGATATTTTCATAATCATGTATGCATAGATCCAAAATTGGTCATTAGGTAAACCCATAATATTTGTTAGTCAATATATTATATTTTCATCTTAATCATCATACACTGTAGCCTACCCACATGTTATTTCGTGTACAAAAATTTTCTTGTAATATTTACATTATGTCAAGCTCTACCGATTAGGACTTTATCTAAATTGATAATAATTTCTACCTATACTAATTATTAGTACTCCTAAGGGCAAGTGATAATTCATCTTTTCATAATGGCCACCTAAAAAAGCTATCCTATTATAACATACTATGAATCCATTAGCATAGTTTTCTAAGTTATAAAATCTTGAGTCTTTATGCCATGGGGTCTTATCTTACCAACTTAATAAAATTTTGAATATGATACTTATGACAATAATGAATACAATGTAAATCTACATTAATAAGATCCTAGGTCCAATGTTAAAAAGTAGGATGCCAATCATGATGTACCTAAATCCTAGAACCTACTTATCATCATTCTATCATAAGGTGTATGGTTATAGTCTATAATTCACATACCATGCATGAGAGACAAAGTCATGAAATCTCACCTCCTTATGCTTCCTACTTCTAACCATATTCATGCTACTTAGGGTTTATAATATAGTACTAGGGAAGGGGGTCTTACAGAAAATTCAATAAAAAAAAATGCAATTTTTTCTTGATGGGGTGGGGGGGTCATGTTCTTATGATAATGAGAGAAAAGGTGATAGGAAGGTTCCCTTAAGGTAAATACATCTTCAGAAAGAATGGATACCCAACAAATTACCTCTAGATAACACTATTTTTTCTATTAACAAAGGGATATATTGCATAGCTTCATCTTCATTACATGGTTTGGGCCTATTTTCCATGGATGGCATAAGGGTTAGTTATAATAAAGTTTTTGAATTGATAGAGTATGTAGGACCTTTTTACAATTACAAAAATTAGATGTGGATTGTGCAATATAAAAAAAGTATGCATAGGTATGCATTGTCAACAAATTATATACAATGCAAAGAAAATGATCAAAGTAAAAGACTCGCTACGTATATTGATGGAAGGTGAAAAGAAATAGAGAATGTTATAGGATTTATAAATATTTATCAACTTGTGTCAACTAATAAGTGGTCGAATTGTATATTCAAGGCACACAAGGGAAATAATGTCTTTGTATGTGCGATAAAATCAATAAGTGTAGGGGAAGAGCTTATGATAGATTAAAATTTGAATTGTGTAGATACAAATAAATTCCCTATCATAGGACTGGTAAGTATAACATTTAAACTAATTGCCTCTAATTAATTGACTCTATTATACAATCTACTATTTTATTAATATTTTTTTTGTTAAGTCTATTACTTTCATTTCATTGTTGATTTCTAATAATTACTAATCTAGGTGACATAGATACACCACAAGGTAGAGGCGAGGATGTACCTCACACACCTTCTTCAGCAAAGCCAAACCTTAATTAGTGTAATTGTACAAATTATATAGAAACAAATGTCATATTATTATGTTCTTTTCTTTATGGCTTTGGAGTTATTTTGATGGAATTTTATTTATATTGATGTCACAACCTGATACTTCTTGATAGGGAAAAGTGCAAATGAGAGGAGATCAAATGTGATTTGAAATTCAAGCATCATTTTTAGATGACATCATGTGTAGTACTAACCCTGTCTTCATGGCTCATAAGCTTATAAAAAATATATAGTGATGAAATTCTTAACCTTGTCCTTGACTGAAACAAAACCAAGGAGATAGAGGCACTGAAAAATGAATTGATACTTAGAGTCAATTCTTTGTAGGTAAGTAGAAATTAATCTTAAGCAATAATAAAAAATTCAATAGATTTTTATATTTTATAGTATTTTATGGATCACGATCTAAAATATTATGTTTTATACTTATAGGATTTTGTGACACTTGTGAGACCATGTAGTCATTATGGTGAGGGTTGTAGTGCACAACCTTCATGTAAATAATCCTTAAACCTTTAACCATTCATTTAACCTTTCATACTCTTCTAGCTAGTATCTCATTTGATCTTTATCCATTGAAAATGTCTTTGCTAACAATGTATTCTTCAAAAAATCCAAAGAAATAAAATATCTTGGGGTTTTATTTGTTATATGAATGCATGCAAGAAAATTTATCTACCTTTCTTATGGTTTTTGTGTAGCCATTGATTATCTCACTGGGATGTAATCCTATTCTAATGATCTATTATTCCCCTTGAAGAAGCTCTCCTACAAATGATATTATCAAATTGGCACCATCTCCAATCTCTTCCTATTGAGTTGTAGCTACCAGCAGTAGGAGCTTTGTTTCAAGATGTTGTACCTCAAGTTCTTTAACTATGGTAGCCACATCATTTGTCAAAAAAATCTTGTCCAAGTGATTAATAAATATTTTATTCATACTTGAATATTTTTTATAAAAAAATTTGTTGTAACCAAAAGTATCTATATAATCAATTCCTCATGTGCGTCATCTTAATAATTTCAACTTTAGAAGTATAGTTTGTCACCTTTTCCATGTTTGGTAGTACAAGTATCTAGGACCAAAAATAATAGTTCTAGCTTCCCAAGCTTTAGTTTGATTCTTACACAAATATCACTTCTCATGGTATCTCACAATTTTGGCCTTAAAAGATCATTCACATCATCCTATATGGTAATTACTAGAATGTTATCTAAGTTCAGATTGTCTGTCTTGTAGGGCACTCTTTCATATTCATTTTTGGCTGATCTCGACGATTTGTCTGACAATTATATGTTGCTTAGTGTAAGTATAGTTCAACTTTTATAAGATTTGTTTTAGATAAACTAGTAAATACTAAACTCCTACTTATTTTTTGGACATTGACATGAGGTAATGATTGGTTTTCATTTTTTCCATGTAAGCTTTAGATAATAGTAGTGCTTGATATGAAGTTTTAAATGTTCTTAGTTAATTTTTGTATTAGCATGACCATGAGAAGGATGATGTAGGGGAGGAAGAAAAATATGTTGATGATGAGATGACAGAAATTGAAACATACTTTATGTACACTTCCCCATGAAAAAATATTGGGGATGGTGGCTATTCCACTAGAGGTTATGGTTAAATTGTAGGCACTGTTGGAGGTTATGGTCCAGGTGTTGCACATTCTGGCCCAACTGGAGGTCATGGTCCAAGTGCTAGTTATTCTGGGGCTTCTAGAGGTTATGGTCCAAGTGTTGGTCACTCGGCCCCAACTAGAGGATATGGTCCAATTTTTGAACATTTTGCATGGGTCACCTTATTCTTGGTGCCTTAATCATTAATCATTTAGTGGAGGTCTTGTATTGCTAGGTGCTTCAATCATTTTATGAATATGATATTAAGCATAGTGGGTACCCTCTATTTTGTGTGTGGATTTAATTATTTTTTGTCATCAAAGGTTTTAGTTTCTTAGAGTAGTGAGGAATATTGTTTAATGAAATTATATTTGTGGTCTTTGCACTGTGAAATCATTAATTGAGTTTTATTTAGTGTGAACTCATTGGAAAATTGTCTAGAACAAAATGGTGACTCATCATCTAAGACATGTGATGTAAAAAATGAATCAATTAGCACTTTTTCTAACATTGAAAACAAATTTTCCTAGAAGCTATCTATAATTATATGAATGCATTGTCCTAGCTTGATCTTGGTGCTTTAATCATTTAGTGGAGGCCTTGTGTCTTAAGAGCTTCAATCATTTTATGAATATGATATCAAGCATGGTGGGTACCCTCTATTTTGTGTGTGGATTCAATCTTTTTTGTTTTGTTTTACCTTTGACATATTCTACTCATTCAATGTCCAATCTTAATTCTAATTATGTATCAATGGTATTCATAGAAAGTGTAGATAAAATTGTATATGTTTTTTCGCATTAATGTTTCAGTTCAAACTATGTTATCTTCTTGATGATGAATCATAGGGTGATGTGAAATGTTAATAAACACATGGCACAAACTACTAAGTTCCTGGAACAAGGACCTAAAGGAAAACTAGTTCCTTATTCCTTTTGTCTTGATTTTTATGAACATATGTGGGTGTGAGGGAGCTAAGCATCAACAGGATAAGGTTAACTTGCATGCCTACTTATGGTATAGGTTTGCCAACATACTCTATTGTCTCCCTCTCCATGGTCTATAATGTAGGGAATGAGACACCCTAATGGATGAGAACCTCATCCATCTGTAGCCACTTGTAGTGCCACTGTGGTCATCAAAATTTATCACATCTATAGAATCTAGTGCCATCCTTACTCAAGCAACCACAAGTTGAGATTTCCTTTATCATCCACTAACCTACTTTAACCTTATATATGCATGACTCATAGATTTCATCTATCAAGGGTTTATCTATCATAACTTGTTGCCCACATATGAGAATATATAGGATTTGATAGATGTTTACTAATTTAATGGCCAACTCCCAACATCTCCTAATTAGGAGATGGAATAGCATCATACTAGAATCTCATCTCTCTATAAGTACCATCCATATAGGTCTATGAAATCTCAGCTCAATGAGGTGGTAGACCCACCAAAGACCTAAAGATAAATATCTAAACTAATCACTGACTAGGTTGTCATCAATGATTACTTTGGATATTTATCTTCGGGTAATTTTTTTTAAACAAAGTATGTTGGTCAAAATTTGACCGATGTTGGTATGCATTGGTCAAACTTTTGACCAAGTATGGTTGATCTTTCAACCAATGCATCAACTAAGATGTCATCATGGGTTTGGCATCCTAGCCAATTGAGGGGTGACATTAGTCAAATTTTTTACCAAACTTGGTCAAATTTTCAACCAACGAATCAACCAAGATGCCATCGTGGGTTTGTCATCCTATTCGATGCTTTGGCCAAAATTTTGATCAAGTTTGGTCAAAATTTTGATCAAGTTTGGTCAAAATTTTGACCAATGTTCTCATTAACAAAGGAGGCCATTTTTGACCAAATTATGCATCAAAATTTTGAGGCTCACAAGACTTGATCAAAGTTTTGATGAGGAAAATGGAGACAAAACAAAGTGTCAAAATTTTGAACAATTTTCATCAAAAAATGAGTCAAAATGTACTAGTGTAAAGTGAACGAGCGAACAAGGACAGAACAAACAAAGAAAGGCTAAGTTTGAAAGGAGATCAAATAGAGCAATCCAAATAGTGAAAGATAGAATGAAGCTATCATATTTAGACATTGAACAAAGGAGATCTGAAATTATCTTTTAAAGAAAACTGAGGATCAGTGACTAGATTAGTTTTAATAGATTGAGTCAAGGAAAATCTCTTAACCGAGTGATCCAAATAGGTCTATGCAAATCTCCTAACAAATTTCTTACTTGATTGTAAGTGTAAAATCCTTTAACAAGGTGAGATCTAATAGTCTTAAATCTTTTAATAGGGAAGACCCCTCACAAGATAGATCATTTATTATGATCAAACATTGTAACCCTAATAGGTTAACTTTATTGTTGCAACAATGAAAATTTATGGGTTTAATCCCCACCCCAATTTTACCTTCAAATTGAAGTGTTTTTGGGTAACCAAATAATTTGTGTTATGGGTTGAAAAAATTTCATGGATGTGATGTTTTCATTTATATTTTAGCATTACAATTTTGATGTTAGATCTAAGATATGAGATGTATTACATGTGAAATCAGTAATTTGTTTTTACAAGTAAAAGTTTAAGATCATGATTCACACCACCACCCCTCTGTATCTTATTTCCCATTAAAACCTTCCAACAATTAGTATCAAAGCTTATTTCTCTTGGAAGAACTCTAATAGCTTGAGACGATCAGATCTTGGAAATAGAAAAATACTTGATGGGAAAAGTCATTGAGAATCCAATGATTGAAATCCATATCATATTGCAAAAACTTCAAGGAGCCAGAGAAGACTTAAGAAAATCCTTGACAAAAAGGAAAGATTTGGCACTTCAAAAAAATGACATACAATACCAGGAAGTTGTCACATGAGGACTATTTGATAGTTGAAATATTGGTGATAGAAATAAAACAATAACAAAATTACTAGAGAAAAAGAACATTCTGAGAAAAGATGTAAAAGAACTCAAGAGAGAATAGGAAACCCAATCATCAAGACTATGAAGTGATAGAGAAAAATAAGAAAGGAGATGAAGATAAAACCATGGCTAAAGAAGATAAGAGGTAAATGACAACAAGACTTGAAGAAAGATCATTTGAAGTACAAAATCTTACAAATAATCATTTGGATATTATGAATAAGTCGATAATTTCTACTTAGCAAGAAAACATGGAGGAACTATAGATCACAAGCTTAAGATCACAGAATGAGCAAGTAAAAAAGGAGTTAAGTGTTGAAAAGGAACTTCTAGAAATAATGAACAACCCAATTAAAGATCAACAAAAGGTGCTTCTGCACTAGGACACAAAAACAAAACTCATCTTTTGAAGAAGAAGAATCATCAAAGAGTGGAGAACAAAGAAATACAAAATCAAAAGGAAAACCTACATGTCATCATTGTGGTAAACTTGGACACACATCCAACATTATTAGAAGTGACAATGGTATACAAACTTCTAAACCTAAGTTTATTGGTAATTGCTTTAATTGCAAGAAGGTAGGACACCATACACATGAATGCAGAACAAAGAAAAGAGATTCACCCACTATATCTAGATTTGAAGGATATTGCTATCATTGATAGAAATATGGACATAGAGCTCACGAGTGGAGACCAAAACAAAATCTAACTGGTCATCTGAAAAACAAGCACCTAGAAAAGGTAACTCTCACAATTGGGATTAAAATACATGGTACAATTATCATTATTGTGGAAAATATGGACACATTCTAGAGAATTGTATTAAGACACATTTCAGAGAAAATTACAAGAAATTGTTAAATGAAGAACTAGTTTGTTTTAGTTCTTTCAAAGTTGGACATGTTAGTAGGAACTACAGGAGCAGAACAATAGTACCAAATAATGAAAATGACAAAGGTAAAGAAAAGGTTGAAGTAAACAAGACATGAAAATAAATAGTGGAAGCTAGAAGCAGTGGATCAAGAAAAGCTAAGATTGCCCAATCCAATGGATAGGGTGATCACACTGTAACTAAGAGAAGAAAGTATGTAGGAACTATATATTCAATGATATATCTTGCATCAGTTCTTAACATAAAACATGCTAAAAATTCAAGTATGCATAACAAAAGATTCATCAAGAACAAATCTTTAGAGAGAGAAGTGAAGTAGAATTGTTTACAACATGAAGTATCAAGAATTACAATATACAACGAGTGATCGAATGAGATGATTTTCTAACCAAATAAATTGGTATTGGTTGACTAAGGTAATGACAACCAAGTATTTGTAGGTAAGCATGGAGACTAAGACAAGTGTCATACACCTACCTAGTACAAACACATTGTAGACCTAAAATGGAGAATTGAAGGTATTTATCAAATTTGGGCATACACTTCTATTTACTAAAAAATTTCATATTTCACAAGTGATTCAAAGGTGAACAAGGAAAATTTAGGGATGAAGCAAGTGAATCACAGTGAAGCATTAGTGAATTTGATAAAGTGAGTAAGTGTTACTTTCAATGTTGAGTTAATTTTTTCTAAGGTTATCAGAGAAGAATTTTCTTTCAAAAACTTGAGGTTTAAATGGCATCAGCAAGTGACATGTTGAAAGTGATCAACACTCAAATCGTAAGGAACGACCAATGTCCCCATCGAATTTCAATAACAATGTAATTTTTGAGCAGATTAAAGATGATATTGGCACCTTGTCATCAATTCCACCTAGAGTTTTGACTATATGGGATGTGAGATCCTGTTACATGTGAAAAATAGGACAAATTGGATATTTTAAGATAAGAGCATCTTATGAGAAGCTATGCAGAAATGGAGTACTAAAGGATGTATACAAGATTGTAGCTGAGAAAGGACTTACTCATGCCCTCAATTTTTCAAAAAATTTCAAAGCCAAGTGGATAAAGATAGTCCTAAGTCATATTCATGATATGAAAGTATGGTTAGAAGGAGGACTGATCAAAATTAAAAAGACCAAAATACACTGAATTGTTAGATACCCTGCCTTGGATAGACCAAAGAGCATAAGGAGCACAACACAAGATGAGATTGAAAAATCTAATAAACAAAAGTGGAATGGTTGAGGGACATCAACTAAATGGATTGATGATCCTATGATTGAATTTGTAGTACGTGTAATTGCACACAAATTCTTCTAGTCTAGCATATTAAACAGTGTGTAATGCGTAGCAATAGACCTAGGCTACAAAATTGTCAAAAAGGGTCATACTTATGATCTTGCTAAGTTGTAACTACAAAAAACTGACAAAGAGTCTAGGAGCAATTAGAAAAGCAAAGAACACATCATGTAAGTTTGGATCTTTGTTAGTCTGTATATTCTTTTATGTTCATAATTATTTTCATACAGTTAGTACAATAGTATGGGATAGGCACAAGACAACTATGGAATAGATAAATGACTTGATAAGTTAGTTGGGAGAGAATTTTGTAGCAAATATGGATAACTACTTTGAGGAATTCAAAAGAAAAATGAAAAAATGAATGAGGATTCCCAAATCTATTGTAGATAGATATTTTGATGAAATATGTTTTATGATAGACATATATTTTGTTTATGGATAGACAGTGCTATCTAGAATTGAATGGTTAAGGCCTATTCCTTATGAGGTTAATGTTGATGAAGTCATAGTAGCAATGACTACACTTTTTTCATAAGATATTGATGCAAATGTCAATCCTTTCAGTACATATGACATAGTAAAGGATCGAATGTATGTAGAGTCAAGTGAGCCCAAGACAAAAAAGAAAAAGGAAGAAGAAAATTCTTGAAGACAACAAAGAAGATGAAGAAGAAGGATGAGAACAAATAGCTAGAGCTAAAGAAGAAGAAGGTAAAGAGCTAGCAGTTGTAGAGCCTAAAGCAACTAGGAAAAAGAAAGTAATAGTCATTGATCCCATGGTTAAAGTTTATCTTAGAAAAGGTGTGCAAAAGGTTGCTAAACCTCAAAGGCCTAAAAACAAATATAACAAGATCAAAGATAGCCCAGCCCCCTACTGTTAAAACTAAAGGAAGTCAAGCAAAGAGGAAAAAAGGCTAGTGCACCTGAGAAAAATATTCCTAAGAGGCCCAAGAGAAAATTAGTCATACCTAAGGAGGAAGAAGATGATGAAGAGACTGAGTCTGATGATCTAAGTAAATTGTAGATTGTGCCACGACCACTTTCTACAATTTTTGATAAGGTATGTCAATAAATTACTGAACAAGAAAGCTTGACAGGATTCAAAGACATCAATTTTGATTCCTTAAACAAAGAAGATCAAGAAAATTTTGAAAAATCCTTGCTAGAAATGATTATACAATTTAACACTACACCTATAGAGTTGGAAAAAGGAATTCTAGAAAACTTGTATAATAAAGTTGATGCTAAGTAGAAGTGGGCATTATTTACTGAAAGATAGACCAAGGAGACTACCTTAGCATAGACAATGCCAAATTTAGGGAAGACACACTTTTCTATTACCCTAAAATATTTTGTGAAGAAGTTCATGCCAAAAGAAAGGGCATATAAAATTTTGATGAATAAGGCTCATAAAGTTGAGCAAGAGAGTACCAATTTATGGAGAAGTATTTTAATTGCTTAATCCAACATTTAATAAAGGATATGAAGAGGTAGAGGAAGGAGATGAAGAATTCAAAGAAGAAGAGGATGATGCAACAAAATTTGAAAAACTCACAGAGAAAATTAGGCAACTTGTAGAAGGGTGTGAAAAACAAGATTTTATTACCATTTAACACAGTCCTGATTTATCACTAAGTGATTAGAATATGTTAATGGAAGAAGACTTGTAAAATGTTGAGCTTGACACATGTCTACCCAATATCAATTCAGTCTTTTTAGAGATCATATATTATCCAAGGATTGAATGTGAAAAGAATAATAATTATGAAGTTACATCAGTTACCGAGGATACAAGTGTCAAGCAAAAAGGAGACACTATAATTTTGTTTTCACAATTTACTTGTATGCCTATACTCCATACTAAAGTGAAGATTATAGAGGTCAAGAATATAGAGTCAATAGAAGAAAGTGAGAAATCAATAGAGAAAGAAGGTATAGGAGATCTTATATAGTTTCTAAGTGCAAGGCCATCAGACCATTAACTGGAACACTTGAACAACAAGTGACACCTACTCAAGAGTAGTAGTAGGTATCTAGATCGATTGAGGAGGGTAAAAAATTATAGATATCAATTGTAAGTGATACAACCCTACAATCTCAGATTATGGCTCAGTCAAAAGAGATGACAGATAATTCAATGAGTCTAGATGAGTTAATTGCTCCAACCATGTATGACTTAAAAAATTTGACATTGGAGAAAATGTAGGAGTTTCAAAGTTTTCTTAGCAACAAGGCAAAGCAAGAACAACTAAGGACAGAGCACAAAAAGAAATAAATACTACATACTATTATAGATTTTTTTTAGATTTATTTGGAATAACTGACTTGAATAATCAACATCAAACTTTAGATCAGATAGTGCACATAATTGATAAAGTTCAATCCAAAGATGTTGAGACCAATAACAAATTGATGCAATGGTATGGGAGAAAGTTTGAGCAAAAAGTATTGGAGAAAGTCTCTAGAGAACTTGTACATAGACAAGTAGAGCTTTCTATTCTAGTCACATAGCTAGAAGCAATTTTGAACACTATTCATACTTTATAAATGAAGCTTTGTGATGTTGATTTCTTCACATTGGAGAATCAATGATCTATTGATATAATACACACTGACATGAGGGCATGTACAGTTTCCTTGGGAAAGAATACAAGTTCAAGCTCACCCTCATACAATAAGTTAACATATGGATAATAGAGGTCAGCTAAGCTCACAGCTTGAATTAGTGACATGAGAAATAAATTGATATAAATTCAACTCTATTTTCTACCACATCTAGAAATTATTAAGAAGGAATTTTCTATAGCACAGAATATCATGAAGAAAGACACATTTCTCAAATATTGAAAGCACAATTGATATAGCTACTAAGATAGAACTTCAAATTCAAGTTGTGGAGAAAGTAAAGGAATAGTGGAATAAAGGCTTTGCAAAAAAATTGGCAAGCCACAAATCATTTTTTGAGAAATATAAGATAGCCCCAACAAACCCCAACCAGTAAATGAAAAAAATTAGGGGGAAATTAGTTAACTAAAAGGAGGAATAAGAGTATTAGAAAGAAATAAGGTAAAAATAACAAGGGGAATATCAAAAATCAAAGACAAATTCATCAGATGGAACAGTATCAACAAATCAAGATTGCATATCATGATTATAGTCTCAAGGAGAGTATTATTGAATGAAATGATAATTCATGACAAATTTTTTTTTCCACTAATGTCAAAGGGGGAGATTTTTAATCTATGTACCTAAGTTTCCTATTAGTTTGCAAAGACTTAGTCATTTAGTAGGCAAGGATGGATGGTCATCATTGTGACTAAGTCATCTAGTAAAGGTTGAGTACATAAGGACTTATTTATTTTGCATTATATGTTGAGAAAATCAGATATTGTTGAGCACCCCAATTGAGCCCAAGTGCATATATAAGCCAAGCTGTTATAGTTGAAACTGAGTATATTGGAGGACAATTTCTATCAAGTAAACAAAAAAGATCAAGCATGTAGAAGCTAAGTGTTAGAATGGACATTAGTTACGACCGAGTGTAAGAATATTCAAATGTCGAGGAAACCATTTTTGTCATATGAGTTTGTAATCGCACATGTTAGTTTGTGGTGACTGATCAAGGAAGTATTGTACATAGTCCATACTCCATAAGGACAATAATAGAGTGTGCAAGGAGAATGAGGTTACATGTTGGGTTGCCCTTAAAAATGTGGCTGGAGGCTTTCAATACTATTATATATTTGATTAATAGAGGTCCTTCTACTCCTTTAGGTTATGGTATTCTAGAGGAAGCTTGGACTAGAAATAAGGTAAGTTGTTCTTTTCTCAAAACCTTTGCTTGTCAAGCATTTGCACATGTTGATTTTGAAAATAGAACCAAGTTGGAAGATAAGTCAAAGAAATGTATATTTTTTGGATATGGCATTAATGAATTTGTTTATAGGCTTTGGGATTTTGAAAATTCTAAAATTGTAAGAACTGGGGATGTCATATTCAATAATAAAGTGTTGTTCAAATATCTATTGCAAAAACATGACAAGAAAGAATATGATTATACAGTGCTAGTTGATACTCCAAAAGATGATGTTCCAACAATTCCTCATGATCTGCAATGATCGCAACAACAAATACCACACAACACCAGTGAATGTTAGATGGTCAAAAAGGCTAAGTAGACCTCCAAAAATATTTTCTCCCTCTTTATTCTCTATTTTACTAATAGATGCTGGTGGACTTGAATGTTATGATGAAGTTGTGTAGGTGGATATTAAGATTTAGTGGAAGTCAACAATGAACTAAGAAATGGACACCTTGTTGAAAAGAAAGACTTGGGATTTATGCAAGTTGCCTATAGGTAAAAGATATTTATAGAATAAAAGGGTTTATAGGTTAAAATAAAGGATGGAGGTAAGAGAAAATTTAAATATAGGTTATTTGTAAAAGGATTTGCATAGAAAAAGGGCATTGATTTTGATGAGATATTTTCTCTTGTTGTTAAAATGAATTCTATCCATATTGTTTTAAGTATTGTGGCTACTGCAAATTTGCACTTGGAGTAGCTTGATGGTAAAACAACCTTTCTTCATGGTGATTTGGATGAAGAGATGTGTATGGCACAACCACAGAGATTTTAGGTTAAAGGTAAGGAGAACTTAGTGTGTAGATTAAAGAAAAGATTATGTGGCTTGAAGCATGCACCCCGGCAATGGTATCTAAAATTTTATTATTTTATGCATGAGTATGGATACAATAGGTGCCATTCATATCAATGCATTTATTTTAAAAGTTTGGATGATGATAGCTACATTATTTTATGTCTATATGTTGATGATATTCTTGTAGTTGGGTCTAACATGGATCACATTAAGGGGTTGAAATGCCAGTTAGCACATTCATTTGACATGAAGGATTTAGGGGCAGTAAAAATAATTGTGGTATGAAAATTTGTAGAGATAGGAAGAACATAAAATTGACTCTATCTCATGGTGATTAAAGTATGAAAGTGTTGCAACATTTCTCTATAGAGAATGCTAAAGCTATCAACACACATTTATCTGGTCATTTGAATTTGACTAAGGATATGTGTCCAAAGACACAAGAAGAGGAGAAGAAGATGTTTAATATACCTTATGCTTCAATTGTAGGAATCTTGATGTATGCTATGGTATGTACAAGGTCAGATATTGTACATGTAGTAGGAGTTTTTAGCAAGTATATGAGTCATCCATGAATTGAGCATTGGAATGCAGCCAAAGGGATTCTCAAATATTTGAGAGGAACATCCAGTAAGTGTTTAAACTTTGGAGGCTCTATTATAGACATGTACGGCTATGTTGAGTCATATTTGGTAGGAGAACATTGATGCTAGGTGGAGTACTATAGGTTATGTATTTACTAATGGGGGCGGTAATGAGCTGGGTTATTTGGCAGGGGACATTAATACTAGGTGGAGTACAACAAGTTATGTATTTACTAATGGTGTGGAAGCAATGAGCTGAGTTTCTAAGTTACAAAAGGTGAATGCTTTATCCACTATAGAGGAAAAGTATATTATTTCTATAGAGGTAGCCAAAGAGATGATATGGCTTTAGTTATTCTTGGAATAATTGGGACACCCATAGAAGGATAATTATTTGTTTATGGATAGTCAGAGTGGCATTCATCTTGCAAAGAATTATGCTCTACATTCAAAGACAAAACACATATAGTTGTGGTACCATTTCATTCAATCAATTTTGGATGATGGATAGTTAAAGTTGTACAAAATACATACAGATAACAATTTAGTGGATATGTTTACAAAAGTAGTGACAAAGGAGAAGCTAAAATCCTCTTCAACTTTAGTTGGTTTTCTAGACTGAACAGAATAAAAGAACAATTGAGTTTAGGGCGGTTTGATCTAGTGGGATCCCCATGAAGTAGTGACATAGATATAGGATTAGTCTCCAAGTGAGAGATTGTTGTCTAGTGTGGAGCCTAATCAGTCCCCAAGTGGGAGATTGTTAGTTTGTGGTGACTAATCAGGAAAGTATTGTACATACTCCATAATTCCTCAGTGGGGTTCATAGATTTGGGAACTAATTTTAACCCTAAAGAAAAAAAATAACTTGTAAAAAAAGAGCTTAGGGTTAGGGATTCTCATAAGGTGTGATGCAAAAATTGCTTCTAGTGGTGATATTGAGCTATAAGGGATTATAAATTGTAATTAGGTTGTAACCACTGGATCATAATAATATTTGAATCATTATTTTCTACACGTAGCCCAAGGATTGGGTGAACCATGTTAAATCCTTGTGTCTTGTGTTCTCTTATGTGTGATTTATTATTTTGATATTGTTTATATATGCATGTAATTGTTATTTCTGTTTGTATTTAATCCTAAAAGCACAGACACCTATAGTATTTTTGGCTAACTTCTATGTACATTTAATAATTGTAGAGATAATTAAGATGGAGTTTATGTATCTTTATAGGAGGAATTAATCCCAAGGAAAGAAGATCAATCAATCATAGAATCAGAAGGGAAATGACAAAAGAGATGAATTGTGAACCATTGATTATGATCCAGAACTTTCAAAGATTGTCTATTTAAAGAGGGTTCTAACCCTAGGATCATATGTGTAGAAGAAGCATGGGTGTGTGAATGAATATTTGAATGCACAAGTGATAGAGAGAACAAGGATAGAATAGAGAAAGAAAGGTTAATTCAAAAAGGAGATTAGATAGAGAAATCAAGTTAGTGAATGATAGAACAGAGATATCATATTAAGAGATCAGATTGAGACATTGAATAGAGGAGATCAAAAATCATCTTTTAGGAAAATTCTAGGGTCATGTACTAAATAAATATTAATAGACTGAGTCAACAAAAATCTCTTAACCGAGTGATCCTAATAGGTCCATGCAAATCTCCTAATAAAGTCCTTACTTGATTGTAAGTGTAAAATCCTTTAACAGGATGAGACCTAACAGCCTTAAATATTTTAAGAGGGAAGACCCCTCATAGGGTAGATCATATATTATGATCAAACATTGTAACCCTAATAGGTTAACTTTATTGTTGCAATAGTGAAGATTTGTGGGTTTCATCCCCACCCCAGTTTTATCTTCACATTTAATTTTTTTCTGGGTAACCAAATCATTTGTGTTATGAGCTGGAATTTTTTCATGGATGCAACATTTTCATTTACATTTTTTATGTTAGATCTAAGATATGAGATGTATTACGTGTGATATCTAGTAAAAAAAATTACAAGTAAAAATTTAAGATCCTGATTCACCCCCCTCCACCCCCTCTCAATATGTTTCCCATTAAATCCTTCTAGTGGAAGGGATACAAGACTAGGATCAAAATTCTCACTACTACTTATGTATTGTATAGGTTGTATCCAAAGCTATCTAAAACTATCATAAAATCTTTTTGTATTAATTTGAAGTTACCCAAAGCTAGGAGTTAATTGTCTAGATGTCTCTAGTTGCTTTCTATTTTTCAAGAACAATTCAAATATATTTGGAACCATTGACATCTACTATTTCTTCATCATGTTGATCATCATATTCATCTTCATCAATAATAGGTACTTTACTTGAAGCGAAAGATGATGAATCCACCAAGCCATGTGATGACTCATCTTTTATGAACTCAACATCTCTTGAAATGACAATCTTCTTGGTGATGGGGTTATACAATCTGTATTTGTTATGTTCTGAACTACAACCCATGAAGATACACTTCACACCCTTATCATCAAACTTTTTTTGTTTCTCCTTTGGTATGTGTGCATATGCTACACACCCAAATACTCTCAAGTGTTCAACTATGCATTTATGTCTTTCCCATGCATCAAGAGGTATCTTGCCATGGACTACCTTTGTAGGACTTCTACTAATCAAGTAAATTGTTGTTTCTTTAGCCTCTCCCCAATATTCTATTGGGAGACCTTTTGTTTTCATCATACTCCTTGCTATCTCAACAATAGTTCTATTCTTTCTTATAGCCACTCCATATTTTTTTAGAGTATAACTAGCTATAACATCCTTCCTTATACCACTTTACCTCCAAAAATTCACAAAAATATTGGAGGTATAATCTTCTCCTCTATCTAATCTTAGGACTTTGATTCAATGTCAACTTTCTTTTTCAATATGGGCTTGAAATTCTAAGAACTTATATATAAAAAAGACTAATTGCAATGTTAGTGTGATTATGAACAAGAAAAAGAAACATGGCATTAATCATTCAAATTTGATCAATTATGAAGAGTTGCACATGAAAGAATGTGGAGAGCTCCGAATGAGGGTTTTAGAGAAGTTATGAAAGAGTGTGGAGATCTATGATTTCCTAGTCATGCCCTTGCTCTACATTTTGCTACTCTTTCTCTAGATTTTGTTTCTATGTTATTTTTCTTATAATGAATTCTCCTCATTATTTAGTCTTTCTATTGTTTCATGCTAACTTTCAATATCTTCCTCCCTATATGAGATCTTAAACTTATTAAAATATTTTTTTGTTGTACATGTTATCGAATGAGCTTGACTATATTGTAATGCTATTTGTAGTGGCCTATGATTCACCTTATTATTTGAAAAAATTTATTGCACTAATCTTTAAGTGTTCCCAATTTACATTACATGTAGCCATCCAAACTAACTTTTCCATCCAGACTAGCTTGGAGGGAGTGTGTGTATCATCCACACATAAATAAAGCAGCATTGTAAATGTGATGTGATGGGATGCACATAATATTTAATCTCTAGTCAATCTATAGTTGTACCCTAGCTCTATGATTGTGTTTCCATGCCATGCCCTTGTGATCTTCATGCCCTTTCCCTTTCTTTGCTCTTGTTGCATACATATTCTAGAATCAAAATAATAAAACAATAAAACTCACTCAACCTATGCTAAGTGACTTACCTCAAGATCTTACACAAAAATAATGCAAACCAAGAAAAATGGGTAGAGTTCATAAGAAATTTTACAAAAAAATATCATAGAAGATATTTTTAGAAAGAAACAAACCAAAACCTAGTTAAATTTGTCTAATTGTTGATTAACTAGGTTTATTACAAATTCTTTTAGAACTATCATCAAATTAGGTACAATAAAATTGCAAGAATTTGGCTTAAGCCAGAATTCACCCAAGAACTAAAGAACTCAACACAAGCACACAGTAGACCAAAATAGACATAGTATGATTAAAATGATGATATTCATTCAATAATTGGTTGAGAGTACACTAGGAGTGCATGTATATAAAGGCCTTAGGAGAGCTTCTAGAATGCATAGAAGTTAGCATCATGATATGTCATACAATTAGGCACATGTCTACTAGATATGGGTTATCCTCCATTGAGCACAAGATTAAGTGTGATGATGTGAGGATAAGCCTAAAATGGTGCAGCACACAAATCAGTGGTGTAGACAACATGTGCTAAATGAAGAGTGCGGATAACTATGTTGTGAACATGACAACTCAATGAATGATGCATACTCCTATGTTCTAGACACCATGTGCATAATTAGAGTTGTGTAACTCAATGAGAGTACACAAACTCCTAAGTGTCTCACCTAAAATAATAATAAAATGATGCAAAATAATTAAATAATGCATTAACCTAAGTAAACTTAAGTAAGTGTAATAAGTAAATACTTATTTACACAAATACCCCCCCTTAAGTGCAACCTAGGGGAATGCCCTTAAGCTTACAAAATCTAGGATGCAATGCAGAATGGGTCTCGGCTACTAGGACATGTTAGGTACCCATGTACATAATGATATGCAATCTCCCATAAAGCGGGGAAAGAGGGAAAACATCATGGAAAAAACCCTCCCCCAAAAAGAGAGATGAATAGGGATGCATGGATGGATGGAGTAATCAAGACCCCCCCCCCCCCCCCCCATTATGATATACATCTAGTATATACATAAGAGAATGATGAGAAGAGGAAGAGAGACAAGAAAGGCTCCCCCCCCAAAGAAGAAGGTCAAATAGTGACTGCTCTGATGAAGAAGTTGATCCAAGACTACAGAATGGTGTTCCTCCCCTTAGGAAGAAACAATGCCAAGGGTACAACTGAGACACTTCCACTGTGTGTGGAAAGAATCCCATGAATAAGTGATGTCTCTAAAACCTGCTCATCTAGCTGAAGAACCTATCCCAAAGAACTGTCTGTCTCTGCAAGTAATGAAGAACCCTGTTGCAACTGTTGATCATAAGTATCCACAATCACTTCAACCTGTAAGGATCGATCATGTAGAGAATGAACAAGAGATTCAAATGGAACTCTTGTGACAACTGAAGAAGGTAATTCAGCATCAATAAGAAGAGGTAGATCATGAATACTATCTCTCAAATCTATCACTGAACCTATATCTGGAAGACTAGATGTACCCTATTGTTTTGGACATATCACTATGGTGATGTATGCATGTGGACTGAACTGATGAAGTGACCTCTTGCTGTAACTATCGGTAGAACCCCATGTGTTTGAATCTATTGAAGCACTATCACTGGTGTCACTATTAGTTTCCACACTATATGATGTGCGAAGAGGAGTAGAGGACAAGCTTGGTGAACTTTCCTCAAAGTATACATCCTTCTCCACAAATATCTAATGTGTCTCTAGGTCTAGAAGTCTGTATGCCTTCACACTGTCTTCATAACCAATGAAGGTACAAGGTCGAGATGATTGTGCACTGCATCCCTTGGAAGATTTATTTGCCCATGCAGGACAACCAAAGACTCTGAAGTGTGTCACAATAGGCTTTCTTCTGCACCATGCCTCAAAAGGAGTTTTTCCATCTAAGGCTGGATGATGAGAATGATTAAGAATGTGAGTGGCACTTGAGATTGCTTCGACTTCTAATGATGGATCTAGAGACTTGGCATGAATCATGCAACTTGCCATAGATTTTAGAGTTCTAATCCTCAAAGCTGCAATATCTGTCTTATGCGGACTGAATGCTGGTGAAGCCTGAAGATCAATGCCCTCATGTCTACAAAAGTCCATAAGTCTTCTATTCACATCCATGTTTCCATTATCCATTCGAAATACTTTGATGGCTTCCCTGGATTTTCGTTCAACATGAGCCTTGAAGGCTAGAAATGTGTCCAATACTTCATTCTTACTATGTTGAAAGTAGACCCAAGTGAACCTTGAAAATTTGTCAACTAAGGTAAGTATGTAGTGACCCTAGCTGAATGCAAAAGGACCTACTAATACCATGTGAACCATTTGCAGAACACTTGTTGCTCTTGAAGACTTCCCTCTCTATAACTTCCCCTTTGGATGCATATCCACCAAATCTATTGAACATTCACCCTTAGAAAAGTTGATTTGAGGGAGACCTTTGACCATTCTGTATGTGCAAAGTTTTTGAAGATAGCGGTAGTCAAGATGACCATACCACTCATGCCATAATTGCATGTTTGAATTAGATTGAGTTAACAAGGCCTTTGAAGAAGACTTGGGTACTAAATGAGAGAAAGAGTACAACCTCTTGTTATCATTCACTTTCCCTATTGCAACCAAGGAATCATCTTTATTACTGTGCACTTTTACTGAGTTTGGAAGGAATTCAACTCTATGTCCATCTCCAAGGTGAGTAATTTGGTAGATTGATAGGAGATTTGAACTTAGGTTTGGTACATAGAGAACATTTTGAAACTCTCCATTTTCCATCTCCACATTTCCTTTCCCTCCAACTTCCTTGGATGTAATACATTTCTTGATTTGATACATGATCTTATCATCTACCCCCAAACATATATCACCTAGGGCTTTCCTATCCATGGCTACCCAAGCTAAAATTTCACTTTCTAATTCCTTATCATCTGCTGGTTTAGGAAGAGTACCATCTACATATTGTGAAACTCCATTATGCATTAAGTGATACCACATTTTGATTGACCACGAAGCATATTTATGAGGAGATAACTTAGGAAACTTAAAGTTTCCCATAATGTAGAAAATGAAAGAAAAGTGCAAAAAAGAGAGAACACAACACCAAGAACACCCCCCCTTTTCACTAAATCAAGAAACCACCCCAAAATAGATGCTTTGGGAACTTTATCAGTAGTGTGATTACAATGGGCCACTTGCCAATTTTGGTCTTCGTGGACTTCTGATTTTTCTTGTTACAACTTCTATATGATATACAAATCTAGAACTTTACAATGTGCTACAATTCTAAAGCATTACAAAGCAAAGAAAGGCCCTATTGCTGAAAATGACAATTTTGTCCACACAACCTTAATATCTGATAGCAGATCTTGAAAGTAGACAAAAAAATACACACTTTCAAAAAAAACAAAACATGTTTTTGACTCCAGATGTTCCCATACGAAGCATTGAAGTTGCAAAATGTAGGATTATGTAGGTAAAGTCACCAAAAAATAAAATTTCTGACAAATCCATGCACCAAAAAATAAAAATAGTTGCACCATTAAAAAGTTTAGGAAATTCTACCCAATTTTTAAAAAAATTGTACCTAATTTGGAGTCCAGATGTCCGAGTTATGGCCTCTCAAAGTCAAACTATAAAATTGAAAATCAATTTGGAGAGGGGTTGCACCAAAAAAAGATGGGGTTAAAATTAACAGTCATGTAGTCATCACAGTAGTTGTATTTGGCCCTGGATTGACGATCAGACAACTGTCAAATTTAAGCCACCAGATAGGGTGACATTAGCAAAAAAATTTCCCCTGATGACATGGTAGATGAGCTATCAATCCTTACTATACAGATTGTATGAAAAGTGTAGACATGCAATGATTGACATTGTGCCACATGTCACATAGGTATTGAGCGAGCTGGATAGCTATGACTACTGACTGGGTCTTATGTGTAATGCCAAGTCAAACTAGACTTGTTGACTGTTTCGACTAGCGTGACATGAACCCACTGAGTATGTATAGCAATGAACCACTTATTGTGCACTGTGTGTCTAGGGGCACAGTGGACGAGAAGTGGGAGGCACTATCAATTTTTGACACAAGGTTGCCATTGAGATGGTATATTCTATCAGATTCTATGTTCCCTACCAGAGAAAGATTTCTGATCATCAGGGTATGAGTGCTTAGTCCCACATGCGTGGGGTTTCTGAACTTTGCGCTCTTTTAAAAAACATCGATGCATAAGATACCTTTCAAAGGTTCCCATGGAATTTTATGGGGTTGTTGTCAATGTTGGTGGTCAGGTCAGTGGACCGGGCTTGAACGTAGGTGCCAAAAATTTATAGGCCTATCTCTGTACAACGTATGGATGTAATTTGAAATGCCCACAGAATATTATACCCATAGAATAGAATAAACTCCTTGTGAATTAATAAAATAATCCAACAAAAAATATAGAGCCAAGCTGGGGTGTCACTGCCCAGGTCGGCAAAAAAAATTTCTCTACTTGGACTATATAAAAAAATTTGAAAATATCTAGATCAAAAAATAAATGTAGAGATAAAATAAATATTCAGATCTAAAAAAATAATAATCAGATCAATGAAATGACCATACCCGAATTGCAAATCGGGGCCTCTAGGTTTCAATTTGCAAAAAAAATTTGCCTCACAATCATCTTTCACTCAATATACGCAAATTTATAGTCAATTTTCACTGAATCGACACTCTGAACACAATAGTGAGGTTAGATCTGGCTCTAGATGATCTCAATTTCTATGGATCCTTCAGATTCATGTCGAGGTATTGAAACATGAATGGTCTCAAATGACTACGTAATGAGAATCTCCCTTAGCTCTGATACCATCTAAGAATTTGGCTTAAGCCAAAATTTATCCAAGAACTAAAGAACTCGACACAAGCACACAGTAGACCAAAATAGACATAGTATGATCAGAATAATGATATTCATTCAATAACTAGTTGAGAGTACACTAGGAGTGCATGTATATAAAGGCCTTAGGAGAGCTTCTAGAATGCATAAAAGTCAGCATCATGATATGTCATACAACTAGGAACATGTCCACTAGATATGGGTTATCCTCCATTGAGCATGGGATTAAGTGTGATGATGTGAGGATAAGCCTACAATGGTGTAGCATGCAAATCAGTGGTGTAGACAACATGTGCTAAATGAGGAGTGCAGATAACTATTTTGTCAACATGACAACTCGCCATGCATACTCTTGTGTTGTAGGCACCATGTGCATAATTGGAGTTGTGTGACTCAATGAGAGTACAAAAACTCCTAATTGTCTCACCTAAAATAATAATTAAATAATGAAAAATAATTAAATAATGCATTAACCTAAGTAAACTTAAGTAAGTGTAATAAGTAAATACTTATTTACACCAACAAAAAGGAACAATCAATTGTTCCCAACTAGTAGGATCAAATGCAGTTTTCCAAGGTGATAAAATTGCATATGCAGATGCATCACTTGCATGATAGGCATAAAGTGTATTCCCCAATTTATAATGAATGGTTGGATATAAAGGCTCCATATACTGGCCCAACAATGGAAGCCAAGGATTTAACCATGCATGTATTGGCATAGTCCCCCTATTAGGATCTCAAGTATCTACTGATGTTAATTTGGGCATCACTATATGATCCAGAATGCTATGAAGTACTAAAGCCAGTAGTAACTTCTTCCATGTCTCCAGAAAATGTAGCATAATTTCAAGGTCCCTTGGCTCCTAGGAATTTCTAGAAACTATTCTCAATGCTCGAAGAGTATCTTTAGTGAAGAGTTGAATGTAAGGAGTTGAAGAAGCAAGTTTGAATTCTATGTAAATTCCATAATCATGAGGCTCATTCCCTTGTAGAATCTTGTACCACAATGGCATTACCTCTAAACTATGCAAAGGATGTTGAAGTGCTTCCCAACCTTGAAACACTCTTATAAGAAATGGCAAAGTAAATGTAGATGCAATACATGATGAATTGCACAACTCGTAGTCCTCCTAATATTTGGACTATAAACTCTCAAAGACACTTGCAAGTGATTCCAATATTATATTACCTACCACAACACATTCTTGGATTCTATCTAGTGCTCCCATAATATCCTCTATGTTTTCTAGTTGTTGTTTCTATCATGTAGTCTCTTTCTAAAGCCAATCCTTCTCCTTCTGGTATATTGCCACAGACTTCTCTCTCATGCCTTAAATTTTGATCAAACTTATGAATATTTGATTGTACCATATCTAAAATCAACTTCACATTATGGTGCAACTCTAACATAGGTGTTTAATCATTGATCATTTTCATTTCAGCATTCAAGTTTTCAAGATTATTCAACACCCTCACTTGTGGAGCTCTCATGTCAAGCACTTTTGGTATTGTTTCCACACCATTTTATTGCTTCTGAGCTAAAAAAAATTTAGGTGCATTTTCTATAAAACATTAATTTTGTTAAACAACTATAACCTCTTAGAACGTGCAATTTTTGTTTTCTATTAGCATTGATGGGCTTCTCTTGAACAAAATCAAAATGAAGATGCATAAATGAAACATAAATTATGATATTTCCTTCATTTCACCCATATCTTCTCTTTATGCCCCTAAGCTAGACAATAACGTCTATTGGTTTTCATCAACAACTAAGATAATTAGTTCTCTAACACTATCATAACTTACCAATAGGAGAAAAATAGTCCAAATAAGTAATCAATATGAAATGGGAGTTTTGTTGATGCAGTAGATATGTATCTATGTATCTATGTATCTATGTATGTATGCATATGTATATATGTATATATACACATATATATACATATGTATATATGCACATATATATGTGTATATATACACATATATATACATATGTATATATACACATATGTATGTGTATATATACATACGTCTATATATATGTATATATATGTATAATGTATATATATACATACACATACACACATATATGTGTATCTATGTATGCATGTATGTATATATAGAGAGAGATCTTTTTAAGGTGCTTATTACATCTTGGCACAAATAAAATTGATCCAGTTGCATACACATTCCAGAATCCAAATAATAAAACAATAAAATTCACTCAACCTATGCTAAATCACTTACCTCCAGACCCTGCACAAAAATAATGTAGACCAAGAAAAATGGGCAGAGTTTACGAAAAATTTTACAAAGACATATCATAGAAGATATTTTTAGAAAGAAAAAAGTCATAACCCAGTTAAATTGGTCTAGTTAATGATTAGTTGGGTTGATTAAAAATTCTTGTAGAACTAACATCAAATTAGATACAATAAAATAAACAATTAGATTAAGAAATTAGATTGAGACATTGAATAGAGACCCAAAATCATCTTATAGAGAAAACTTAGGGTCAACAATTGGATCAATTTTTACAGATTGAGTCAAGAAAACTCTCTTAACCAAGTGATCCTAATAGGTCTATGAAAATCTCCTACCAGAGTCCTTGATTGTAAGTGTAAAATCCTTTAATAGGGTGAGATCTAATGTTCTTAAAGCTTTTAATAGTGAAAAACCTTCACAAGGTAGATCATATATTGTGATCAAACATTGTAACCCTAATAGGTTAACTTTATCGTTGCAACAGTGAAGATTTGTGGGTTTCATCCCCACCCCAGCTTTACCTTCACATTGAAGTGTTTCTAGGCAACCAAATTATTTATGTTATGGGTTGAAAAAATTTCATGAATGTGATGTTTTCATTTACATTATAGTTTTGATGTTAGATCTAAGATATGAAATGTATTAGGTGTGAAATTAGTAATTTGTTTTTAAAAGTAAAAGTCCATTAGCTTGTGTGTTCGTCTAGGTCACAAAAGCCTCGGGCTTATCATCAAAGTAGTATTCTAAATCTTAGATGAGGATTGTTTGTATTATAATCTAGTATTATAAACTAGTATAGGAGTAGTTATGCATATAATTTCATACATCTGCATTGTAATTTTATTTTTATGCATGGTTAGAACACTAGCTATAGTTTCTTAGTTTAGGAATTGAAGTATTATATAAACAAGTATGTACAATGTAAATAATATTGACAATTTTTTTGCAATAAAGCTTTATGCAATTGTTGCTTCACTCATGGTGTGAGAATGCTTATATCTATGTCATTTAATTTTTTTCCACATCTTGTTCAAAACATATAATGCAATCTCATCTATGAAGTGTATTAAAAGCTAAGGATTTGGAGTGACTCGTATACAATTCATTTTTTGTCATTTCATTATATGGTTTGAACAAGTGTGGAAAAAAATCAGATTTTTATTAAAAATTTTCTATTCACCGATCTATGTTAAACTAATCAGTAAGGTCACTTTCCTAATACTTTATGAACTAGATGTTATTCACAAGGTCAGTTTCCTAATACTCACTATAGTACATGCTATTCAATTGAGATAGACACGGCTCATTAGTTTGTTTGTATTCTCTTTGGATTTTGTTAAAGAAGATAATTGAATGCTATATGAACTAAAAGTTCTGTGGTGTCAATAGGCTTGTGCATCTCTTGAGCCAAATTACTAGCCCCAGTTACATTTGTTGTTGTTCAAAAGTAGCACCATACTAGACTATTTGCAAACAACCATATAGATAGGTATTCTATAGATAGACTTGGGAACATCTTGCCAAGTCTTCAGTACATAATAAAGAAACTAAATTTCATAAATTATTTTTTTGATAGTTGATTTGTTTAAATATTTCCCATCAAATATTACTTAGTACATCTCATCTTTTTTTTGCACAGGAGCTTGCAGTTCTGAAGAATCTAATAGCAAAGAATTTGAAGAAGATATTGTAGCAAAGGTATATTTGGTGTTCTTTTTTAAGTGAAAATGTGATTGAAAATTTTGTATATTATCATATTTCACTTGCAGAAAGGTCAAATTGTAAATAGAGGTGAAGTTGTATGGATTTAAGTTTCTTCTTCATTATTTATAATGCTCTCGATTCTTTCTTTGTAGCTGTAAAAATACTTGTTTATTTTCACCTTTCTAGATACCCTTTACCAAGTTCTTCAAAATTTCGAAATATCTTGGGCTGACCCCACTCTAGCCTGTCCTAACTCCTACTTGGTTCAGATACCTAACTCCTTTTTATATGTGTATTCCTCTTACTACTCCATCTATAGGTTGCAAACAAATCATCCTTCTTCCACCAACGAGTCATTCCATTCAAGAAAGACCATGTATGACAATATTAACGCATAAAAAAATAGGGAGACAATTGCTAGACTATGGTCTAACATAAAAAGAAAAGGTGATGGAAAAGGTTATTGTCCTTGCAAAATGTGTAAGGGCTTAAAGACTCGAAGATATCTAATCACAACAACTGAGCAACATTGTAGGCAACATGGTCAGATTGAAGGGGGAAACAAGTATCACCCACTGGTATGTATTTTAATAGTTTATAAATTACATAAGACATGATTTGATGATGACATCATGGTCATGGTTAATATAAGGTCATCATTTTCATATAGGTCAACATCCCTGAGTTTCATGTTATGGACCATGACAATTTGGAGAATGCGAATTTCCAAATGAGGGAACATGGAGGTGTGAATATTGAAGTAGTAGATAATGATACCATGGAAGAAGACCAGGATGATGAAGACCACGATGATCAAAATGATCACTATGATCAAGATGATGATGATGATGACATAGAGCTTGATGTACCTTTACTTGAGAAGGCACACCAGTCCCTATATGAAGGCTCCAAATTAACTCTTCTTGCTATTGTATTGCTGTTGGTGAACTTGAAGGTTATGAATGGTTTATCCAACATAGCAATGACACATATGTTAAGGTATGCCATCTTCTTTCATTATTTTACTCGTAGTTCCCTTAAAATTAACATTGGGTTCGTGTAGCAATTAATATTCTTTAAATTAAGAAATTATATTTTAGGTGAGTGTTTGTTACCACCATCAAACATTCTACCTCTCTTGTATCGAGAATTATTGGCCATTATGAAAGATATTGGAATGGAGTATCAAACAATACATGCATGTCTGAACGATCATATTATATATCATAAATAGCATGAATTTGCAACACAATGCCCTACTTGTCATATCAATAGATATCAATCAGATCGATTAACAAAAAAGGTGCCTCGCAAGGTTCTTCGGCATATTCCCATTATTCCACGTCTGCAATGATTATTCAAGTGCAATAGCTTGGCACAATTTATGGATTACCATGCATGCAATAGAAGTCAAGATGACATTATGCGAATGCCTGCAGATGGTTCAGCATTTAAGGAAATAGAGGAAAAATGGCCACACTTTAAAGAAGAACCTTGTAATCTCAAGCTTTCATTGGCAACAGACGGTGTCAATCCTTATGGAGAGATGAGATCTACTTACTCGGTGTGGCCTATTTTTGTTATCAACAATAACATACCTCCTTGGTTGTCCATAAAGAGAGAGCACATAATGTTGACACTGATTGTTCTAGGTATTTTTCTGATATCCTCATTTTAGTATATAAATTAGTTATACATAAAAAAGTATAATATTAGTAATCGATAATTTATATAGAATAAATTATAATTATTTGAAGTTACAAATATAAATCATTATATATTATATAATTATAAATATTAATTATATATATGAATATTATTATCTATATGTATAATTAGATATTTAATTGTCATTCTATAAATAATTTATATATATACATATATATTAGCTATTTTATGTATGATGCAGAAGCATCCAGAGGTATAAGGGCAATCCTGTGTCACCCAAAAAAATGTACTTAGACTTAGTTTTTGTTTCATTTGTTTTTATTTTTGGATACCCATTTGGGTCAAATAAAGGTTCCAACTCTCACAGTTCCACTATCAGTGTGCTAGAAAATCTCGAAAAAATAGGAGCATGTAATTGGGCCATCATTTTGGTGAACTAGGAGGTGTAAATTGGCTAGATGAATGTAATTGTAATTTAGAGCATTCCAGAAAAAGAATCAGGTCAAAAGGCCCCACGGTTTGAAAGTTATTGCATTTTTTTGGGTTTTGGAGACCTCCTAAGAATGCTTCAAAGTCAGGTTAGGGGCATTAAATGACCTCAAAAAGGGCCAAAAAATGGGGGACAAGCAAAGCTTGTCCATAGGGCTATAGAGCGCTTTGAGAGCTTTTCAGAAATGTAAATGGTTCATCAATCGGAGCTATGATTCAAAAGTTATGCCTCTTGAAAGTTCGGTTACCATTTCTGGATTTTTCTAGATTTGCACTGACTTCTAACGCAGCTTCTGGAACCTTCTATTTGGTCGGTGGATGCCTACTAGCACTTTCTAGAATGTACTCCTAGTCCTTAACCCTTCAGGGTCTATTTAAGGAGATTTATGGCATTGTAAAAGGCAATTCAGAGTGGAGTTTGAGAGGAGGTACTGAAAGGAGAAATTATCCCCAGATTTATGCTATTGTAAGCCCTTAGGGCATGTTTTGAAGTTTATTTTCTTTGTACTTTTTGTACTAGCTTATTTTCTCAGTTAATACAATTTCCCTTTTCTATTGTGTCCATTCTGTTCTTGGGTTGTGTTCCCATCAATGTACTATAGTATATGGAAATTATATCTATATTAAGTAATCATAAATAATTAAAATGATTAATATAAATTAAATATATAAATTATTATATATATATATATTATCATACACATATAATATATGTACATATATATTAGATATTTAAATAATATACTATTGAATATAAATAATATATACCTATATATGTACTATGATATATAAGATTAATGAATAAATAATATTTATAACAAGTAATACTATTAATAATGATCAATATAATATATGTTATTAAATTTATATAACTAATATATAATATTATTATATAATTGATATAATTATAATTCTTAATATAATTATTATATTATGAATAGACATGTCTCTATGTAATACCGAATATATATATATATATATATAGAATTTCAAACATTAAAGATGATATCATAGGAATTATTATCAGATTGGAGGATTAATAAGTCCATCTAGAAAGAAAAAGGGAAAATTCATGCGTAGTCGGAATTAGAACCCTAATGTCCCAAAAAGGAGATATTACAAGTGGTATTAGAGCTTGTCGTCCTGCTAGCCTATGATTATTTAAATTGATACAAAAAGATAATACAATTCCAACAATATATTGCGTGATGCTACTACCTTGATAATGCAAATATCGATGAGAAATTTGTTAAACTATTGCATGCTTATGCCTTTATCTGTAAACTAGGTTTTCGAGAGCAGCTAATGGTGATGCTACTACATTATCATTCCTCTTCAGTCCTCTACAGTATTAAGACAGTTTCTCTGAAGGGAGATTTTATGTAGTTGCAAATAAGTTTTAAAGTGTTAAAAGACAACAGCGAATCTGTTTGAAAGTATTTAAATAATTGATTTGCATGATGAAGAAATTACCCTCTTCAAAGGGTAACGTTAGCCACCATATCAAGGATGTACAGCAGCCATGAGCCAAAGCCAATGCCTATCAAACATACGAACACCGTCTTGGTTAAAGCTTAAGTAATAATAATCATTAAGCAATTGTGAGGTGCAAAATTGTGTGCAGTTTGGACGAGCCTTATATGGTTTAATAGTTTGTTATCAACATATCAACAAATAATGTAGAGCAACCTTGAATGATCAAAAACGTCATCAAAAAAAAGAGGAAACATGGATTGGAAGGAGAAATACATTTGTGAATCATAAGTAAGACTAGTGCTACATAGGAAGGTAGCACAACCAACACCAATGCTGACTGCTGAAAGAAATCCACAACCCTCTTAGCAGACATAAAGATAGAGCTCTGCACCAAAATGGGAGCTTTGTTGGATTTACTTTGTTACACATATAGAAGCATAGCAAGATGTCTGTGCCTAAACTTTTCTTTAATAATTATGTTGAAACAAGGACTTATACTAATTAAGGTCAGAAAAGTTACAATTGGAGATAGACAGAATATATCATGTTCTTTAACCCGAATAAGATAATGAGAGATAGACAGGAACAACAGAAGTGCCTCAAAGTAGCGTAGCCTATTTTATTTTCACACATTCAACTATTTGATTGGGTACCTCAATGAGATGTGCTCTCGTTGAATAATGCCAATTGCATTATATGCAAAAAGAAAGGTAAAAACATATCATGTAAATAGCGAAAAGAAAAAACCTCTGCTAAAAGAAGGAAAAATCGTCAAACCATGAGACAACACCAAAGAAATCCGATCTCAAAAGTGGGGCCCATCTTTGAGATGTCTTCAACTGCCAATACCGCTATGCTAATTATAGAGCTATTATTAATGAGGCCAAATTCAAATCCTTATGAGCATCGAAGCTTCCCTGTACCTATAATAAAAATTTGCTCAAGGTAGATCCGTGTCTCTTTTTGGGTGGTTTTGAATGACAATAGTAATGTTTGCAACGGATGGGAAAGGCATTGATCTTTATAAAGGTCAAAAGGTAGTATTGATGAGAAAGATCTATAATAAGGCCTTGATAAAGGTATGATTTTCCTTCTTCGCTCTTTTAAAATGTTGGAGAGTTTAAATTCATAGTTATGAACATGTAAGTATTCTAGATGCTAATTTATTTTTATTGATTAAATGAGGTCATAAATATATAATTTTATTATATGTCTCATATATAATTGAAAAAGCTTTGTATAAGTCCATGTGGAAGCTTTGTGAATACTTGGGTAAAGATCAAGTGGGAGTCCAATATTTCATAAAAGGATTTGTTGACTATAAGAGGTTATGAAGTTAATACAATTAATAGAGATTGAATTTTTAAGAACAACAACGTTAGAAGAGGAGTTCCATTGGCTCGACTAAATTAAGAGACTTTAATATAGAAAATGGATATGAAGGTTACTTTGTGCTTTTAAATGGCCACTCAACACATAAAAGTGATGAGGTAAATTATATGTTTTCTTCATATATTATGAAATAATTGTTATTATTGACACATTTTGTTATTGTGATAGTTTAAATACTTATTATCAATGGTTCTAATCAAATAATTACAAAGAAATGACATTGATTTTTAGGTTGACAATAACCAAAGAATGTTGTTAAAAGGTCATCATCTTCCAAGATAAGGTAAGGCCTACGGTGGAATGGGCTGGGTGACATCACGTGAGGTACCGGATAAAGCCTACGGGTACCAAGTAAGGCCTCGATGATGGGATATCTTAGGGTACATCATACAAAGGCTCTATCTTGGATATGATGCTCGGAGAGAGATAACAATAATGAGGGAGAACGATGAGGCCCACTGATTGGGTAACAGGGCACCCCATTATGGTTTCTCCTCCTATAATTGAATGATAAGTATTTGATATTTCAAAGATTATGCTTTAAAAGACTTCTTATTGGAAAATAGTTGATAGAATCACCTTAAGATCATGATTCTCCAAGTCGAGATAAGGCCTGCGGTGGAATGGACTGGGGGACATGACGCGAGGTACCAGATAAAGCCTACGGGTATCAGGTAAGGCCTCGGTGATGGGACATCTCAAGGTACATCATACAAAGGCACCTTCTTGGAAATGATGATTGGAGGAAGGTAATGATAATGAGGGAGAACAGTAAGGCCCACTAGTTGGGTAACAGGGCACCTTATTATGGTTCCTCCTCCCATATTTAGAAAATGATGAGTTAATAAATGGATTGAGACTATAAACACCCTATCAGGGGATTGATTTTTATATAATGTGTACTAATGATTTTTTTTGGTTGCAGGTTCACAATTAAGGAAATGCATAATGTGTGTCTTATGTGTTTGCATCGTGTTTGTTTTGTGTCTTCATCTGTTTGCATTGTGTCTACTTCGTGTTTTCATGATCTGTCTACATCATGTATGTTTTGTGTTTTCATTCAATGTATATTTCATAAATCTTTTTGGTATTTTAAATGCAATAATGTTTTATGTCTATGAAAAAGCTTGCATATGAATGATTTGCTTGAGGACAAGCAAATTTGAGAGGGGATGGTTGTGATATCCCCATTTTAGTATATAAATTAGTTATAAATAAAAAAGTATAATATTAGTAATCGATAATTTATATAGAATAAATTATAATTATTTGAAGTAACAAATATAAATCATTATATATTATATAATTATAAATATTAATTATATATATGAATATTATTATCTATATGTATAATTAGATATTTAATTGTCATTCTATAAATAATTTATACATATACATATATATTAGCTATTTTATGTACTATAGTATATGGAAATTATATCTATATTAAGTAATCATAAATAATTAAAATGATTAATATAAATTAAAAATATAAATTATTATTATTATTATTATTATTATTATTATTATTATTATTATTATTATTATTATTATATTATCATACACATATAATATGTGTACATATATATTAGATATTTAAATAATATACTATTGAATATAAATAATATATACCTATATATGTACTACAATATATAAGATTAATGAATAAATAATATTTATAACAAGTAATACTATTAATAATAATCAATATAATATATGTTATTAAACTTATATAACTAATATATAATATTATTATATAATTGATATAATTATAATTCTTAATATAATTATTATATTAGGAATAGACATGTCTCTATGTACTACCGAATATATATATAGAATTTCAAACATTAAAGATGATATCATAGGAATTATTATCAAATTGGAGGATTAATAAGTCCATCTAGAAAGAAAAAGGGAAAATCCATGCATAGTCAGAATTAGAACCCTAATGTCCCAAAAAGGGGACATTTCAATTTTTTTATTTAGTGGTCATCTAAATTAATTTATTATTACTAATCCATCAAATGGTCAAAATAATTATGTAATGTTTTTGCTCATTCAACTAGGTAAGTACCAAGGTAAAGATATCAACATATATATTGAACCCCTTATCGATGAGTTGGTGGTGTTATGGAATGGGGTTACTATGTATGACATTTGTAGATCAATAGGACAAAGACAATTTCAACTTCATGCAATGCTTGTATGGACAATACACAATGCCCTTGGGCTAACACATTTTTGTGGTATGTTCTCTTCTTGACACCTCTTTTTTGGTATGTCATAGTTAACACATTTAAGCCAATTATACATGATCTTGTAGGTCTTCAGACAAAGGGTAAATTTGCATGTCTAGTTTGTGGTCCAAAGATGAAATCTCGTCATTCAAAAAGTTTAAGAAAGTAGATGTTTGATGAGAATAGACACGTTCTGCACAAAAATCATAAGTACCGAATTATCGAAAAACATCTTTTCAATGGTCTAGAAGAGACTACATCAAAGCCATAGAGAATGACACCTTTCCTATGGAAGTTGGCATGCAATAAAATAAATCGTTGAGGTAATATCATTCCATTTGATGGTTTTTGTTTTAAATTTATATTTTGATATTATGTTTTGTTTACTAATGATGTGATTGATGCTTGTGAAGGTCGTCAAGACATCAATGACCAACTTCCAAAAGGACTAAAAATTTATCCTACAAAATTTACTAGGTTTCCATACTATGAGCAACTCCTAATTGTGCATTTGTTTGATCCTATGCATATTGGAAAGAATGTAGCAGAGACATTATGAAAAATCTTGGATGGAAGGCGTGACAAAGATCAAATTGTCAAAACTTGTAGTGACATTGAAGAATCCAACCATGCAATGAAAAATGGCATTCGATCAAATAAAAATAGAGACCAAATTGATACAAGTGCCCTTAGTTGGTTATTTTCAGAGCAGTAGAGCAATGCTATAAAAGAAGTCATAAAAAAAATATGATTTGCCACAGGATTTGCTGCAAACATAAACAATGTCATATCAAATAAAAGTGAATTTGGGCCAGGGTTGAAAACACACAATTGGCATACATTTATTAAGGTAATTCATGTTATTTTGTATTCACTATATATTTATATACTGCATGTAGTTTCAATTGCATTCTTTTATAAAATATTGACAAGATCATTTTACAAATATTGCAATACATTCTACCTCTATCTCTCCCACGCCACTTTTCTAACAATGTCAAATAGGTTATATATGATCTTGGAAAATACATAAGGTGGTTGTCATCTAAAGAAACCAATAAAGAAGATATAAAATATTGGAAGAGAAAAATTCCTCTTCTGATGTGTGAAATGCAAAAGTGTCTACCTCCAAGTTTTTTCAATGCACAAGAACACTACCTCATACATCAAGTTGAGGAGATTGAATTGTGTGGACCTGTACCAACTAGGTCAATGTGCATGGTTGAGAGGCACTTGAAATTTTTGAAAGGCTTTGTTTGATAGAGAGAACATCTCAAGGGTTCTATGGTGGAGGGATATATGGTATACCAAACCATGGTGTACATTAGTGAATATCTTCCTAAGTTTGCAGCAAAGATCCATGTAGATCGTATTTGGGATCCCAACTCAATTAAAAAATTTGAAGGGGAGTACTTGATGGGAAAAGGTAGATTGAGGAAAGTGAGAGGTAAATCTAAGATTTTATTGTAGTTAATTAATTCTTATAAATCTTCAATATAAGTTATTTTTAATTGGTGTATTTTTTTGAAACAGGTGATCGAGAGTGGGATGCAATATGTTTGTATATTGAAAACAATCTTGATTGGATGACGAAATGGATTGAACAATGTCAAAAAAATGGTTGCTCATTAACATGGGAAGGCGTTTCTTCATTGGTTATAGAAGCTCATTGTAATGGAGATTCCAATGTTATGTCGATGGTAGTTGATCTAGTAAAGGGTTTAAAAGGTGGAGAGGTACATAGAAATTTATTAATGATCATAACTCGATGTATGTTTCATATCAACTCACGATGCAAATAATTTACACACACTTCAAAAATTGCAAGTCAAGCACCACAAAGCTATGTATTATCATGGCCACAAATTTTGCATAAAAAGGTTGGATGACACAAAGAAAACTTGTGATTCTAGGATAACTGTAGTTTTCAAGGTCACCAATATATCATCTAGAAATGACATACATCCTCAACAATCTCAAAATCAATACTATGGCATCTTGGATAATATAATTGAGTGTGAATTTAACACCTTCAAAGTAGTTCTATTCGTCGTCAAATGGTACAGGTTACGACTAAATCCAAATGATCTAGATAGAATAGTTATTCAACATGATAATGGATTTACAATGATCAATACAAGGTCGTTTGAGCCAGTTGGAGATGAGCCCTATGTTCTTCCAAGCCAATGTGAGCAAGTGTTTTACTAAGAGGTTCCACATAAATAGGGTTGGTCATTTGTTGTTAGACATGATCCAAGAGGAAGGTCGATAAAGTATAATGTCATGGAAGAAGAAGATATTGAAGATGATGAAGAAGCAGATGATGAAGATCAAGATGATGACGATGATGGTGATGGTGATGGTGATGATGATGATGATGGTGATGATGATGGTGATGGTGATGATGGCGATGATGATGATGATGATGGGGATGATGATGGCGATGATGGCAATGATGATGGTGATGATGGCGATGATGATGATGATGATGATGATGATGATGATGATGATGAAGATAATCAATGACTAAAAACATTGTCACCCCTTCTATTGATGATCTTGCATTCCATATATAAGGTAAATTTGTTCATGTTTGCGATGTTGCATATTGTTCATGTTGTCTTCTAAGTTATTTGTAGCATACATGTATCATGTAATTTTTAGCTAACTTAAGATAAATGATTAACATATGCAGGAAATTTGATTACATATTTATTGTGTTAATTTCTAATGATTACAACATATGTTATTTATAGTTGCCAATTTTTATGTTGTGTTTGATTATGACCCTTTTTGCAAATAGTCAATTGAGTACAGGTACATCGTCACCCCTTCTGTTGACGATCTTGCATTCCATATATAAGGGAAATTTGTTCATGTTTATGATGTTGTCTATTGTTCATATTGTCTTCTAAGTTATTTGTAGCAAACATGTATCATGTAATGTTTAGCTAACTTAAAGTAAATGATTAACATATTTAGGAAATTTGATTACATATTTATTATGTTCATTTATAATGATTACAATATATGTTATTTATAATTACCAATGTTTATATTGTGTCTGATTGTCACCCTTTTTGCAAATAGTCAATTGACTATAGGAAATTTGACCCGTTTGGCATGGATTGTGCATAGTGACATGGATCAGCAGGTATAAGTCAATAAATAGACATAATTTTCTTATATTCTTCTTGTTTATCATTGAGCACATATGTTATAAATAGACATATTATATAATCATATAATATATATATAGACAAAGAAGGTCCGTATAGAAATATAATTGTATAATCAATTTCAACTTGCTACATTTTATATTTGTCACTTTCACTTTCCATTTGATCGATTGTAGGACCCACCAAATAGGTACTTGTTAGATCTATCCACATCGAATGAGGGAAATAAGGAACTAGTAGATGAAAGCTCTACATGTTGTACGGCTAAAATAGGGAGATCAACTAGAGGTCAAAAGAATAGAAAAAAATTTGATAAATGCATGCAATTTTTCCTTGCTAATGGGGGGTCATGTTCTTATGATGATGAGACCAAAGGCGACATCAAGGTGCCCTTTTAGTACTCACACATTGAGAAAGAATGGGTACCCAATGAGCTACCTCCAATTAACATAGATTTTTGTGTTAATGAGAGGATATATCACATTGCTCCATCCTCATTACATGGTTTGGGCTTATTTTCCATGGATGGGATAAAGGTATGTTACAACAAAGTTGTTGAATTGTTCAAGTATGTCGGTCCATGTTACAATTACAATGATTAGATGTGGATTGTTCGATATAAAAAAAAGTATGCATAGGTATGGGGTATCAGCTAATTATATTCAACAGAAAGAAAATGATCAAAGTAAAAGATTTTCTATGTACATTGATGGGAGACCAAAAGTAATAGGTAATATTGTAGGTTTTATAAATAGTACACGACCTTCTTCAACTAGTAAGAGACCCAATTACGTATTTGAGGTGCGTGAGGGGAATGAATTTTTTGTTTGTGCAATAAAATCAATAGTGTAGGGGAAGAATTGCTAATTGATTACCATTTAAATCACATAGATATAAACAAAGTTACTATCATGAGGGCTATAAGTACTATTTACCATTTTGTTAATAAGTTTTTTTTTTTTGCTGTCTATTGCTTTCAGTTAGCTGAATTTTTTATGTTTAATCTTTGTGATAGGACAATATGGATCCGACAGATGATAGAGGTCACCAGGATGCTACTCCCACCCCTTCTTCAATGAGGGTAAACCTTTTTGAAATTGTACAAATTGGATAGTTGAAAAATGTTATATTATTACGTTATTTTATATATGGTGTAAGTACTATTTACCATTTTTTTAATAAGTTTTTTTGTTGTCTATTGCTTTTAGTTAGCTGAATTTTTTATGTTTAATCTTTGTGACAGGACGATATGGATCCAACAGATGATAGAGGTCACCAGGATGCTACTCCCACCCCTTCTTCAGCGAGGGTAAACCTTTTTGAAATTGTACAAATTAGATAGTTGAAAAATATTATATTATTATGTCATTTTATTTACGATTTTTTAGTTTTTATGATAGTTTTACTGATATTCCTCTCACAATTTGATGTTCAGGACAAGGGTAAAGAAGCATCAGTAAGTGTTGAGCCACTAGCTATGCCTTCTGATGAGGATATTGCTGAAACTCCCAATTTCATAAAAACGTTGAAGAAAAAATTTTAAAAAATTAATTCAGAAGCAATGAAATTTTTGGATGAGGCAAATATGGAATCCAAGGAGATGATGAAGAGGCTATCAGATTTGAGAGCGCAAGCTTGTCATTATGAAGTAAGCTCCAATGAATATTTAGTTATAAGAAAAGTTCAATAAAGATTTATATTTTATAATCTTTTTATGTTGTGAAGTAAAATATGTATTATGTGTAAAAATACTTTATTGATGCAATTTTGTAAAAGAGTTGTAAGAAACTTTAACTACTAAATTCTTGTTATACAAGAATTTTTGGCAACTGATCCACAACTTGGTCAAGGACAACGCGGTGAGGCCGGTAGTAGTAAAGCTCCGACTACCACCGATAAAATAATATTTTAGTTAACAAGTTAGAAGGAATTTTTTATTTTGAACAGTAAAAACTTCTTAACTCTTACTTTTATTATTTCAAAATGTCTTTGCTAACAATGTATTGTTCAAGTCATCCAATGCAGGAGACTCCTAAGAGGTTGATGGATGCCCGTACAAGATTTTTGACTGCAATGTCGGCAATAAGGGGACGTCTAGCTAGTAAATCCTTATTTTGCTATATTTGGTTTTGTGTTAATTATGAGTTGATAATATGTACTTTAATCTTGGGTGCATCACATAGTGTTTTTTTTTTTTTGTGGTAGGAGATGCACCGTCTGGTACGCCGCCAAATGCGGATCAGAGTGCATGTATAGGTGATAATTCACCATCATTTCTTGGAGCTACCTATATTTCTAGCACGGGAACTATGCAGACATCATTGTTGATTGACGATAATGAATCAATGCCTTTGAAATGTCCTAAGATTCCAGGTACTTTAAATAATATTGTTTTATATTGTAATAAGGATTTTCTTGCAAGACGTAAACATGATAGGAAGTGGTGAATGCAAGGACTTTTTATGTGGAGTGATGCCTCATGACCTTCTTTAGTATGTCGTATTGTGCAAGTTATTTAATTATTCTGGAATTCCTTTTTATTAGGGGTTTGGTAGGATCATCTGAATTATCAATGACCTTTTGTCTATACCAGTAATTCTCTAGTTTAGTAATTCAATACATTGCAATTTCATGCTTTCAGTAGAAGATACTAACCAATTTTTCTATAGAGAACCAAAAGTGGGAGTCTTCTTTCATATTCAATGTTCATTTTTCAATGATTTCCCACATCATTACTATTACCTGTCAGAGTTTTAGAGTGCTCACTTTCAGCTTCACTGTCTATTTTAGCAATATTTGTTTTCCATAATATCCCAGGTATGATCAGTGACAACATCAATTAAGAATGACAAAAAATGAAGGTCATGGCAAGTTATATGTATTATGCACTATATTTTTTTTCAAGGTATACTGATTAATATAGTCATAGTACATTTTTTAGTTTCAAAACATTAACAACAGAACCTTGGTAGAGTTTGACTAGTTTTAGACTTTTTTTAAAAATTTCCAAACTTCTTTTTTGGTCAATTTTGGTCAAGTTGATCCTCCAACCCTAAAATAGATCACTAAAAAGATGAAATGTATCTCATTTTATGTATTTTTTATTCACTATGAAAAGTATTCTTCGCATGATTCATTTTAATGGTTCGTACTATTAATTATCCCATGACATTTTTTGCAAGAAATGATACATTTTATAGGAGGCTTTATGACCTCACGCTGCAAAGATTCGGGCCCACCATACGTAAAAGGTGGAACATCATAACTGAACTAATTTTATCCCACTTTTTTTTTTAATATCATTAATTGGTGCAACATTTTTCCTTTCATTCGAGTCTTTTCTTATACTAGCTATATCTAACAATTTTGTGTTTTTTCTTAAAAGGTGGAACTACCAAGATCAAAAATTAAAAGATGAGCTCATCAAAGATATAGAGCATGAGTTTGGTAGTAATATTTTTTATCATAAAAAATTGTTACAAAAAGCTTCCAGACATCTTAAGGTTGTGAGGGACACATAGAAATAGCCTCATCCTAAACTTGAAGTACGAGCATCCTCCCTTTTTTTCAATAAGGGATTGGAATGAGTTCATTTTGGATGCAAAGGAGAAAAGGGAATGTCCAAAAGAAAGTACACCAGAAAATCCAAAAAGGTATGCAATAGTATTAACTACTAGTACATTAATGAGCAAATTTAGGGTTCAACTTCAATATCAACAATTTCAACTAGCTCAATTTAATATATCTATTGATGACAGGTATGTAATTCATATGCTAACACAATTGCTTATAAATCTCAATCTCAATTTGGGCATAAATCCTACATAAGATATAACTAACACAACTGCTTATAAATCCTAAATTCACATGCTAACACAATTGCTTATAAATCTCAATCTCAATGCTGACACAACTGTATATATCTCAATCTGGGCATAAATCCTACATACGATATAAATAGTGTGCTTATAACTTCACATATAGCTATATTATGTCTTGAAAATATAGTAATGCTCAACTACATGTACCATAGTTGTATGTGTTAGCAGTATAGGTGATAAATGATATTCAGTAATTGTAATGACAAGTACAATTTTTTTGAAAAACTTTGCAAGAATTTTACTAATGGTCGGTCTCCTAAAAGTAATAAGCATCATGTTCAATGCTAGAAACACAAGTTAATGACAACAATCATGTTCCTATCTTTGAGGATTGACCAGAACCCTTGTAGATTTATATTTATTGGTATTGTGGAGAGATGATCCAGCCTACACTAGGTAAGACAAACTATTTGAGACTTCATTTGGATGACATGATGTATGTTACCTATAGACCATGGCTAGGCATAGAGCCATAAGATGATGTCTTCTCCTAGCTAGGATTCATGTTGGTATCTTAGCCATTGGATGGCCATTCTTCATTGAAGATAGAGAGATTTTTGCTAACCCATGTCTAGAGACAATTCGACTATCAATACAGTATATCACAAGAGTACTATAGTTACACCTGCTTCACCAAGGAGGTAAAGAAAGGTTGGTCTCCTAGATTGGACCCAATTAGATGTATGGAAGATGTTAGTGACCATACCATTTATAAGTGGGAATACTTTCTAGATGTAGTGAAAGATGGTGTCGCTCCCTAGTACATAGAGCATTTGGCCACACATTCATTTCCTCGTATAACTGATCCTATAGGGGTAGTTAGTTAGGCATCACACCCTGATGTTCAGCAACCACAAGAACATCCTTTGAGGTAGGAGAGACCATTATAATGGCCACTAGTAATTCTTGTTACAATTCCTTATCATATTGTTAGATTGGATCTCAGGTCAAGCAACAATGAATAGGCACATATGCCTACTCATGTGAGAACTCACAGAGAGATGAGCACCATGGGTGTAGTAGGAGGTGATGCCAGGAGACATAGGGTAGAGGAGCCACCACAATAGGATGTGGGTGGAGGAGGGGATGATAACATGCCAAATTAGCCTCCATAGGTTTCACCTATAGGAGATGTATTAGCACAGACTCAGGATTCTCTATGACATGTGAGGGAGAGATTGAGGACTTCTCAGAGGTAGGTGGGCAAGTTACAAGTGAAAGTTATAGTTAGAGATGCATGACTAGCTAGAAGAGGGGAACTGTTAGATAGTAGATCTATGGTCTAAGATCATAGAGATAAAGAGATAGATAGAGTTAGAGTGAGATGAGACCTGTCATCATACCTCTCAGGCTACTCATTATTATGTAGTATATGAAAATGCAGTACCTCTAGCTCAACATGTCTCAAGGTTCTTTGATTATGATTGAGCTTCTAATGGTGTAGTGCCTCCTGCACATGCAGATGCTACTCCTCCTCCTCCTCCTAGTGATGAGGGGGAAGGCTATAGTTAGGTCCACGCTATCTTTTGTTCCTTTTTTTATCTTTATATTGATCATGAGATTCATTGTATATTTGATATATCATTTTGAGACTTGAGATATTGATAGTGCTCTAATTAGCACTTAGTTTTGATCTTTTGATTGTATCACCCCTCTGACATGTCAATGATATATATATGACACTGGATGCGAATTGTCCACTCTTAGAAAGCATTAGAATTATTGGTTGCAGTTTTCCCAGTAAGATAATGGTGAGCTTTTGTTTACCTAAATATCTCTATTTGGAAACTAACACTCAACTTCTAGAACATTTTGCAAAAGTGAAATCAATCAAAAAAATCACCTATTCTAATGATGAAGATTTTGCTAATGTCAAAGTTCTACAATGCTTTCCTTATTTGGAGGAGTTGTACATGCATTCTCCATTATTGGTCGTGTCCCCTACAAGTGTAAGCATTTATGTAATTTTAATCTGCATGAAAGCATTTTTATGCAAGCATTTAAAGTTATGAATTTTTTTTGGAAAACTCTAACCCAAATTTCATTCTTATAAATAATGCTGATAATTTCTGCTTTTTCTTTCCACTCTATGAAATTTACTATTTCTTAAACTCTTATACCTTATTTATAGGATCAAAATTATGTGGCATTATTAAAGCGAATGGTTTAAACATGATCACATACTAATTTTCTTAATTTCTACAATAAAAGTGTTAAAGTTGACTTTTTATTTTTTTCTATCCTTAATTCTTCTTTTATTGTGTGACTTTTAAGAATAGTTGAAGCTTATCTAAATAGTTTTATATCCAACTATCAGCTTTGAAATCGTTTGTTGTGGATGTAGACTATACGAAACATCCTCCAAACTATGATGTAACATTTTTTATCTTCTCTAACATTCTAAATGGTGCTGCACTACTAGAAGCAATCAAAATAAACATAGATTAAGACAAGTCTTAAGTCATGAGTCTTCTGCTGGAACAATGCTAGGTAGTTCTTGTTAGTTGCTAGTTATCTTAGCAAATCAATGGGGATTTTTTTTTAGTTACAACCACCATTTATAAAATTAGTTCCATGTAGTGTAGAGGCTAAAGAAGCACTTGATGCACAAAGGTGATGTCTTTTAAATTGAAATCAAAAAAATACTTACTTTTCAGCTACGGGTAAAAAGGAATGCTACTAAAACAATCTGAAATTTGACATTCACCCTCAAGTTTATACCTATTGTAGCCTTGGGGATAAAAACACTTTGAGCGTGGAACCTATGGATACTCTGCAGGACATCAAGAACCAGCAGGTAATGATACCAAGGTAATGCTACCAAACTCATGCCTTTCCACTAAGCGTATAAACTCTAAACTGCAGTTTGAACCAGTGGTTCCTCCATGAAGCGCCCCCCCCCCCCCCCCTAATTTACCAAATATGTTCACATCCCATTCAACTAAATTGACTTATCTTTGATGGAAAAAAGAATTAATCTATAAAATCTACTAGCTGTTTGAACTTTTAGCTTATCGTTTACTTTGTGTGACAATGGATAATATAGACTATCGAAATTGATGTGTAATTTTATGGAGAGGCATGTCAGAATATGGATAAATAATTAGCATGAACTCCATGGATAAATAGCATGATTAAACATGTCAATTAAAGGTATGATGCTATAATTTCTTCCCTTTTTTCATATTTTTGGTGGAACATGCTACTTTATGCTAAAACCTTCATACCAATATATAATAATCCACTATTTAGTACTAATCTTTATATCTATATCATCTAACATATTTCAAACTTTTCATAGGTTGTAGGACACATCAAAGGCAACAAAGGTGAGGCTGGAAAAGGTTTTGCAGCACAGACTTGGCTCTAGGGGATATTTGAAAATCAAAGCATGCATTGTAAGTAGCAATAAATGAATTGAAAAGAAAATTTATTTATAAAATGCAAATAACTTTGTTAATTAATAAAAAAAATGCAGGGTGTTGATTTCAATCTGGAGGCAATAGAAGAACAAAAAAAAATTGCCTTCAAGAAAGGCTATGCAGCGGTGGCTAAACGCCTACGGTAAACTTCCATTGCCCCAACCGAACAGTCTCCTACATCATGTGCATAGGTAAATATGCCAACATATATATTAGAAATTGAATACTTAAGCAACAATTTATTTGATAATAATGTGCATGACATTGCAATGCAGCCTGTTAATCGTGACACAAATCATACGCAACATCATGAAGCCCCTGATGTGCATTATAATATTGATGGAGGTGCTCATTTTTTATTTAAAACTAATTATATAATTATTAATACAATTTAACATCTTTAATTGAACTTGGTGTAACTTTTTTGTGTTGAGAATATAGAATCATGTCGTGCTGAACAAGTGCCGGAGGATGTTCAGACTGATCAGTAGGTAGATCATGTTGCACATTCAGGTAAAGAAAATCTATGTTTTGTTCTTTTAAATTAATTTTTTGATTTATAGTTCTTTTACTTAAATAAAAACTTGTAATTCACTAATATAAAATGGTGTGAATTTAACTCATGGAGTACTTGCTATTGTAGTGGACCCCCCTTTGGTGCAACGGCCTCATGATGTTCCTGAATGGATGAGGAGGAGACATGTGTTAGAACCAGTAGAGGAGGGGGATGACGAGGACATTGATATTCCTCTTAGAAATTTTATGAAAAAAGAAATAGCAAGAAAGCAAAAAAGATATGATTATTCATGAATGACTTACTCTTGAATATTGTTAATGAATATTGTGTTAATGAATATTTTTAATGAATATTATTCATTAATGTTGGGAGTTAATGAATTATTTATGAATGACTTACTCTTGAATGTTGTGTGTTAATGAATTTTGTGTTAATGAATTATTCATGAATGTTGTGTGTTTGTGAATTTTATGTGTTAATGAATGTTATCATGTGATTATAATGATTGAATGTTATATTTCAAAAATGGATGAATTGAATGTTATTAAATGGTAATTGGGATGACGAGGACATTGATATTCCTCTTAGAAATTATATGAAAAAAAGAAACAGCAAGAAAGCAAAAAAGATATGATTATTCATGAATGACTTACTCTTGAATATTGTTAATGAATATTGTGTTAATGAATATTATTCATTAATATTGGGTGTTAATGAATATTGTGTTAATGAATTATTCATGAATGACTTACTTTTGAATTATTCATGAATATTGTGTGTTTATGAATTTTATGTGTTAATGAATGTTATCATGTGATTATAATGATTGAATGCTATATTTCAAAAATGGATGAATTGAATGTTATTAAATGTTAACGGGGAATTTAGAGTGATGTTGGGGTGGAGGGGCCAAATGAGCTCCCACCTTCACGTGGTTGGCCTTGTTAAGTAGAGAATATTTAACTATTCTCAAAACCAAGTGAAGCTCAAACTTTAAAGATAAGCTTATAGTTAATAGTAACAACCAATTATCAAGTCGAAATTAAGTTCTTCATTATAGGTACCTTTTTAGTTTTTAAAGCACAATATCATGTTTTAATATTGTTTTTTTTTTTCTTAAGTTAAAGTATTCTTTTACTATAACAACATAATTTATGACCATTTTAGTAACTATTCTAACATCGCTTTATGACAAATCCTATTTTGGCAAAGATGGCGATACGTGGTGTTGTCTATTCCTTAGGAGATTGGATTGCATAGGTTTGTATCTCAACATCAACATGGAAAATGGTGTGAAATTGCACTTTCCTTAATCGTGGTTGCATACCTACTGCACTCTTTCATTTGAAAAATGAATAGAAATACCATATCTAGTAGCTTCTCTATGTTGTATTCATTTATTGGTAATGATTCAATGTCATGTCATTTGATGGTAGCTTCTAGAGTTTCATTTAGTTGTAACGTGTGTCTTATCTTTTCAAGTTTGTATACTCCATTTGGTAGTTTGGTATTAATTGATGATGTCTGGGATCTTCTACCTTCACTATAGTCTTCATCATCATCTAACTTATTGTTTGGTATTTTCCATGTTATCCTCTATTTCCATGGTCTTCAGCATGGTTGTGCATTTTATCTATCTAGTTCAAAGACTCTAAGCGCCTAAGATGGAAGCCATTTAGAACTAACAGTTGGAGAGATCGTGTTTCCCCCCATAAAATTAGAAAATGTCACGAGTTTAAGGTCAAAAAGGAAGAAGTCGTAACATTTTGAGTAGCAGAATATGCTTAAAATTACATATTTAGTTGATTCTTTGGTGAATTTTCTTATTTCAATTCAATTGATTTTGGTTGTCAACCAAATTCCTAACTCCAATGTATATTGTATTTCAGTGCTACATTTTCATAGGGATCTAAGTAAAATGACAGCTGACTATTATTTATATTTGAGAATTTGTGTTGTGCCTTACTATGATTCTCTGATAATAGAGGAGAAATCAATCTGAATTTTTTTCTCATGTCCCATGTTCAATGCTTCTTCTTGTGTAACTAACCACTTTTGATGTGGGTTATGAACTCTAATGCTAGTATGCTATTACACTTCCATTTATTATAGAGTAGATATAATAAGTATCTCTAAATATACTGTAAGGGTCTCTAAACATGAGTAAATTAGTATTACATAACGTAGATCTGAACTTAAAATTCATGATGTTTTCCACTCTAGAGAAAGAGGGGAACTTAATATACTCGTAACACACCCCCTCAGAAGAGATCCATTGGATGGTTTTTGTTAGGGTTTGACTCTCCTAGTGTAGCACTAAGCTAGGCTTCTAGGTGCTAGGATATTTGCTCTTGTTGGTGGTTCTAGACCCGCTGAATGCTCTAGATAATTGTCTATCAAATTTTGGTTGAAGGAGCTATGCTTGGGATGTCAAGTCTTATGAAAAAATTTTCCTATTTTGTGGTGATAACATGGTCTTTTATCAGTGCAGAAGTATGGTCTATAAATTCTTAGAGTCTCTAGTGCCTCTAAGATTTACACCGTTGGGTGACTAATTCTTTGAAGTCCCTAATGTTTGGTGACATTGAGCTATACCTATGTGAGTTATGTTTGGGTTTTCCTTCCTCGTCTTCATTTCACTTTTGTGAGTTGTTTTGCCCAAGGCCATTGGAAATTCTCTTTGCTACTTCCTAAAATTGGATGGATCTAGTACAATTTTGGGCTATTCTATGTTTGTATTCTAGTTGAAATAGAGATCTCTCCACTTCAATCATGGTTGATGAGAGGCCATGGGTGAAGCATTGAATATGAGAGTTTTCCATTTTGTTGTAGAGATTGCATCTCTATAGGATACATGCCTAATGATTGCCATTTTGTGTTGGATAGGTGCTATCACTTGATGAAGGGCCATGAAAAATGACCATTTGACAATTAGAGCTTCTGATTCTATTTTAGATTTTCCTTTTGAGGACTTGTTTTCTAATGAAGAAGAAACTTTTTTTTTTATTATATTGATGCTTCTCATGTTATTGGTCTGAGCTAGACTTCTATCACTTCCATTCTTGTCACAATTTTGGATGTTAGACTGTATTTCAGGTGTGATGCCTGCTAGCCTTGTGGCCTATGTTGTTGAAGTTACTGCTCCCACTTTTGTTTTGAACAAAATTCTATTGATAATGCTGACTCTTAAATAATCACTCTTGAGCCTTGTTGACATGTTGTAGTGGGGTTTCCTTTGTTGCAATCCTAACAATAGCATTGCTTAGACTTTTGTCCAAGTGCATAGGAAAAGGTTTTTTTTGTTGTGTTGTTGATGCCCTATGTTTATGCTTTCATCCCTTGTTTGTGTAAAGGTTAACAACCCCTTGTTTTGGTTGTTATAGAAAAACAACATATCAATATCATCCTTTCATATTGAACAATACTAGACAAGTAATGATACTATCTTGAAAAATACAAGAAGCCAAGACTACAATATACACTCGTTTGATGAAGCAAATAAAATCCTTCCAACAATAATTAGTCAGAACTATCCAAGTGAATTTTTAGGATTGTACAAACACAATTGGAAAATGGATCAAGAAGATTTCATGTCTTTCTCATGGCAACTTTGGTTATTATGTGTAAAATTGGCCTCATTCTTTTAACAATTATTTTCATGTTATCTGTAGAATTTTTTTTATCATTTAAGTTTCTTGTTCTTGCAAAATGAACTATGAGATGCAGTGTTACTAGTGTTTGCAAATAAGTAGGATATTCCCAATGCAATGAATGTTGTAGAGATCATGATAAACTTGGGTTGCATTCTCTTAGGCAGTGACACTTGTGAGTATTACATTCTTTATAATTTTTAGCATTAAAAATTTTAGATACTAATCATCTATTGTGTTGCACTATTTCTACTTTGCATATAGTTTATCATCACTCTAGTAAACAAGAAAAAATTGGAATGTTTAGTGTTGCTTGTGAAATAGCTTGTATCATGTCCTAAGGTATATACAAAGCATATGTGATAGTTTTTTAGAAATAAATCCTTTTATTTTAGTTCTTATGGCTTTTGTTTTATTTTGCAAGTTTAAAAGATTACAATGGAATAGGGTTCAAGAATTTTGTATTACAAAAACGTCTTATTTCTTTATTGATATAGATAGATTGAGGAGGTAAAAATTTAGTTTTGATGCATACTCATATGTATGATGCAAACTTATTTTTATTTGACATTATGTGTGTTCTCTTTCACATTTTACTATCAATTTTCTATCCAATTTAATGACCCAAAACTATTGAGAAAAACTGTGAAGGTCACAATTGCTATTAAAATCTTGTACTACATTTTTATGTTTATCGCTTACCTATCTGTAACTCCACAATCGATATTGACAGTCTCTTGCCCTCATCGTGCAACTAAACTACTTTAGTTTTATTGCTGCAACTAAACTACGAGTGCTTTTTGTGTTCTTAACAAATCGTAAGCTTTCAACTTTTGTGAAGCCATTATGGATGCAAATGAACAACTGGTGAGGTGTCAATTTTAAGGCAATTTTTTGTTTCTATAATGTACAGTTCAATTGCTAGAAATATTTCATCTAGATTGTTAATTGATAGATTGTTAACTTTTCATGTCATTTTCTACTTTGGTTGGGTAGTTCTCCTTGCATTTGTAAATCATAAATCTTGTTGCAGTCTTTAGCCTAATGACAGTTTGGTATTACATCCAAGGCAATAACATAGTTGACTTAAAACTTTTCATTAAAGAAAACATCAAGGGATAATATTTGAATTGTGGATATTTGTAAATTATGTTGGTTTTAGACATAGTTATAGTTATAGTTATATATGCTCTCTTATGATGATGTGATTGGGACTGTAAGTTTTTTTATCATGTTTATCTATTTGAAAAATAGATGAAAATATTGGCTTTCATTCCTGATAAATAATTCTTTCCTAATTTTATTCTTCCCTGCAAGAACCAAAATTTAGATGCGTTGTGCCAATTATTGCAAAGGCTTTTCTCTCATAGGAGCCTTTTAAACTACACAAAATTTGAGTTGTAAAGCATATTTCTTGGTGGAGACTCAGGATATTGTGCACATTTCTTCCTCCTTCCCATTGTTTTGTATGAAATAAATCATGTGACAAATGAAACAATGGTGTGGAGGTAGAAATGTGCACGATACCCTAACTCTCATGCATTGAGCAATTACGCTTTAGAATCAAGTTTTGTGTAGTTTAGAAGGCTCCTATGAGAGCAAAGCTTTTACAATAAATGGGATAGCTTGTCAAAATTTCTACATATCTTGGTCTCAATTTCGACACAATTGCAATATTTTGGTCAAAATTTTGACACCAAAATGGTTGCCCTTGGCATCGCATGTATGGCACTGGCGTAGAAAAGTAAGTTACTTTCGTTGCAATTTCAATGCCAAATTATGTAGGTTTACGTGAAAATTTTGAACAGCACTACCTGCAAATGAGGAAATACCAATTTAGCTTGGACTATGAAAATTGATGAAATTCACATTAGTAAGTCCACCTTTATGAAATCAAAATTTTGACGCAGAATGTATGTGGCAAAAAATTGACCAAAAAAGATCGACAGCAAGCTTGGTCGCCTTATCGACCTACTATTGTCAAAAGTTTGACCTTTTCGCATCAAAATTTAGGCCTAAATTAACTAGTAAGTCGAGAACAAAGAAACTAAAAATCCAAAGGAAAACTTGCATGTCATCATTGTGGTAAACTTGGACACACATCCAAAATTTTCAGAAGCAAGAATGGTATGCAAACTTCTAAAGCTAGGTTTATTTGTAATTGCTTTAATTGCAAGAAGGTATGACACCAAGCACATGAAGGTAGAATAAAGAAAAGTGAAGGATATTACTATAATTGACAAAAATATGGACATAAAGTTCATGAGTGGAGATGCAAGACAAAATCTAATTGGTCATTTAAAAGACAAGCACCTAGAAAAGGTAACTCTCACCATTGATATTACAATACATGGTAAAATTATGATTATCGTGGAGAATATGGACACATTCCATAGAATTCTATTAAGACACATTTGAGAGGAAATTATAAGAAATGGTTAAATGGAGAAATGGTTTATTTTAGTTCTCTTAAAGTTGGACATGTTAGTAGAAACTACAAGACTACAACACCAGCACCAAACAATGGAAATGAAAAAGGTAAAGAAAAGGTTGAAGTAAAGAAGACATGGAAAGAAATAGTGGAAGATGGAAGCAGTGGATCAAGAAAAACTAAGATCGCCCAATTCAATGGATCAGGCAATCACACTACAACTAACTAAGAGAAGAAGGTATGTAGGAACTATATATTCAATGATATATCTTACATCAGTTCTTAACATAAAATGTGCTAAAAGTTCATATTTGCATAGCAAAAGATGCATCAAGAATAGTTATATAGGGAGAGAAGTGAAATAGAATCATTTGCAACATGAAGTACCGAGCATTGTAGTATACACCGAGTGATCAACTGAGATGATGTGTTGATCAAATGAATTGGTATTGGTCGAGTAAGGTAATGACAACCAAGGTTTTGTAGGTAAGCATGGAGAATGAGATAACTATCATACACCTACCTAGTACAAAAACATTTAGTGCAGACCTAAAATTGTGAAATGAAGGTATTTATCAAATATGGGCATACATTTATATTTACCAAGAAATTTCAAGGTTCACAAGTGATCCAAATGTGAACAAGATGAATTTAGCGATGAAGCAAGTGAATCACAATGATGCAGTGGAGAATTTGATAAAGTAAGTGTTACTTTCAATGTCGAGTTAACTACTTTCTGAGGTTATCATAGATGAATTTTTTATGAACTAAGATTAAAATGGCATCAAAAAGTGATATGTTGAAAGTGAGAAACACTCAAATTGTAGGGAACAACCAATTTCCCCAAAAGAATTTCAGTAACAGTGTAAATTTTGAGGAGATTGAGGATGATATTGCAACCTGTCATCAATTTCACCTAGATTTTTTACTGTATGTGATGTTAGATCCTGTTACATGTGCAAAATAGGAGAAATTGGATATTTCAAGATATGAGAAGCTTACGAGAAGCTATGCAATAATGGAGTACTAAAGGATGTATACAGGATACTAACTGAGAAAGGGATTACTCATGTCCTAGGTTTTCCAAAAAAATTCAAAGCCAAGTCGATACAGATTTTCCTAACCTATGTTAATTATATGAATGCATGATTAGAAGGAGGACCAGTCAAAATTGAAAAGGTCATAATACCTTGAGTTATTGGATACTCTACCTTTGACAAACCAAAGAGCATAAGGAGCACATCATGAAATGAGATTGAAAAATCTACTAAAGCAAAGTGGAATGGTTGAGGGATGTTGATTGATGGGATTAATGATCCTATGATTGAATTTTCAGTACATGTTATAGCACACAAATTCTTCTAGTCTAGCAGATTAAATAGAGTGTCTTGTGTTGCAGTAGACATAGGCTATAAAATTTTCAAAAAGGGTCATACTTATAATCTTTCCTAACTACAACTACAAAAACAAATAGAGAATGTGGGAGCAATTAGAAAAGAAAAGAACACATCATGTAAGTTTGGATCTTTGTTAGTCAATTTTTTTTTTATGTACATAATTTATTTCATATAGTTGGTACAATAGTATGGGATAAGCACAAGACAAATATGGAATAGACTAATGACTTGATAAGTTAGTCGGGAGAGAAGATTGAAGCAAGTATGGATAACTACTTTGAGGAATTCAAAAGAAAAATGAAAAATTGAATGAGGATTCCAAATCTTTTGTAGATAGATATTTTGATGAGATATGTTTTATGGTAGATGCAAATTTTGTTTATGCATAAACAGTGCTACCTAGAATTGCATGTTTGAGGCCTATGCCTTATGAGGTTAATGTCAATGAAGTCATAGTAGTAATGACTACACTTTTATCATAAGATATTGATGCAAATGTCGAGCCATTCAGCACATATGACATAGTAAAGGATCAAATGAATGTAGAGTCAAGTAAGCCCAAGAAAGAAAAGGAAGAAGAAAAGTCTTGAGGACAAGGAAGAAGATGAAGAATAAGGATCAAAACAAACAACTGGAGCCATGGAAGGAAAAGCAAAAGAGCTAGCCATTGCAAAGCCTAAGGAAACTAAGAAAAAGAAAGCAATAATTATTGATCCCAAGGTTACAACTGATCTTAGGAAAGATGTGCAAAAAATTGCTACACCTCTGAAGCCTAAAAAAATTTATAATGAGATAAAAGACAGCCCATTCCCCTATTGTCAAAATTAAAGGAAGTCAAGAAAAGATGAAAAAGGCTAGCGCAACTAAGAAAAAAATTCCTAAGAGGACAAAGAGAAAATTAGTCATAGCTGAGGAGGAAGAAAATGATGAAGAGATTGAGTCTGATGATCTAAGTAAATTGCAGATTGTGTCGAGACCACCTCCTACAACTATTGATAAGGTATGTCAAGAAATTACTGAACAAACAAGCTTGACAGGATTCAATGACATCAATTTTGATTCCTTAAATAAAGAAGATCATGAAAAACTTGAAAAATCCTTGATAGAAATGATGATGCAATTTAAGACTACACCTATGGAGTTGGAAAAAGGATTTCTAGAAAACTTGTATAATAAGGTTGACGCTAAGAGGAAGTGGAAATTATCTACTAAAATAAAAATCAAGGAGACTACCTTAGCACAGACAATGCCAAATTTAGGGAAGACACACATGTCTATTACCCTAAAATATTTTGTGAAGAAGTTCATTCTAAAAGAAAGGGCATATAAAATTTTGATGAATAAGGCTCACAAAGTAGAGCAAGAGAGTATCAATGTATGGAGAGAAGCATTTTAATTTCTTAATCCATTGGTCATTAAAGGAGATGAAGAGGTAGATGAAGAGATGAAGAAGTCAAAGAAGAAGAGGATGATGTAGTAGAAGTTGTAAACTCACTAAGGAAATTATGCAACTTGTAGAATGGTGTGAACAACAAGATGTTGTTACCATTAAATACATTCATAATTCATCACTACATGATTAGAATGTGTTAATAGAAGAAGACCTATAAAATCTTGAGCCTAACACATCTTTACCCAGCACCAATCCAATCTTTTTACAGATCATAAATTATCCAAGGATTGAATTTCCAAAGAATAATAATTATGAAGTTATATCAATTACTAAGGATACAAGTGTCGAGAAAAAAGGTAAAACTATAATTGTGTTTTCGCAATTTACTTGTATGCTTATACTTTAGACTACAATGAAGATTGCAGAGGTCAAGTAAATATAATCAGTAGAAGAAAATGAGAAAACAAAGGAGAAAGAAGCTACACAAGATATTATATATTTTTTGAGTGTAAGGCCATCAAAACCATTAACTGGAACACCTGAACAATAGATGAAACCTACTCAAGAGGAGTAGTAGTAGGTATCTAGATTGATTGAGAAGGGTAAACAATTATAAATATTATTACTAAGTGATACAACCCCATGATATCATATTATGACTCAATCAGAAGATATGAAAAATGAGTTAGTAAGTCTAGATGAGGCAATTAATTTACCCATGTATGATTTAAACAATTGGCATTGGAGAAAATGTAGGAGTTACAAACTTTGTTGAGCTGCAAGGCAAAGCAAGAATAACTAAGGAGAGAGCACAAAAAGAAATTGGTACTACATATTGTTAAAGATATTTTTGTAAATTCTTTTGGAATAACTTACTTGAACAATCGGCATCAAATTTTGGATTAGTTAGAGCACATAATTGATAAAGTTCAATCAGAAGATATTGACACCACTGACAAATTGATGCAATGGACTGAGACAAAGTTTGAGCAAAAAGTATTGGAGAAAGCCTCTAGAGAACTTGTACATAGACAAGAAGAGGTTTCTAATTTAGTCACATAGCTAGAAGAAAATTTTAAGACTATTCATACTTTGTATATGAAGCTTTGTGATTTTGATTTTTTCACATTGGAGAACCAATGATCTATTGATATAATACACGCTGACATGAGGGCATGTATAGTTTCATTAGGAAAGAATGGAAGTTTGAGCTCACCCTCATATACAATAAGTTAACATTTGGACAATAGAGGTAAGCTAAGCTCACATCTTGAGTTAGTGACATGAGGAATAAACTGATATTAATTCAATTCCAGCTACTACCACATTTGGAAATTATTTAGATGATAATTCATGAAAAAGTATTTTTGCAACTAATGTCAAAGGGTGAGATTGTTGATCTTTATTCCAAAGTTTCCTATTAGTGTTCAAACACTTAGTCATTTACTAGGCAAGAATGGACGGTCTTCATTACAACCGAGTCATCTCATAAAGGTTAAGTACATAAGGACTTGTTTATTTTGTATTACATGTTGAGAAAATCAGATATTGTTGAGCACCCTAGTTGAGACCGAGTGCATATATAAGCCAAGCTATTATAGTTGACATCGAGTAAATTGAAGGCAATTTCTATTGAGCTAACATAATAGATCAAGCATGAATGTTAGTTATGACTGAATGTCTTAACATTTAGATGTCAAGCAAACCATTTTTGAAATATGAGTTTATAATTGCACAGACAACCATTTTTGGCCAACTTCTATATACATTTAATGATTGTAGAGATAGGTCAGATTGAATTTGCACATTCATAGGAGGAATTAATCCCAAGGGAAAAAGATAAATCAATTAGAAAATTAGAAGGGAAATGACAAAAAAGATGAATTGTGAACTATTGATTATGATCCAAAACTTTTAAAGATTGTCTATTTAAAGAGGTTTCTTACCCTAGGATCATATGTGTAGAAGAAGCATGGGTGTGTGTGAATGAATGTTTGAATATGCAAGTGAAGGAGTGAACAAGGATAGAACAGACCAAGAAAGGTTAAGTCTAAAAGGAGATCAGAAAAAGAAATCCTAGTAGTGAAGGACCGAACAAAGATATCATATTAAGAAATTTGATTGATAAATTGAATAGAGGAGATCCAAAATCAGCTTTTACAAAAAATTGAGGGTTAGGTATTGAATAAATTTTAACAGATTGAGTTAGGAAAAATCTCTTAACCAAGTGATCCTAATAGGTCTATGCAAATCTCCTAACAGAGTCCTTACTTGATTGTAAGTGTAAAATCCTTTAATAGGATGAGACCTAATAGTCTTAAAGCTTTTAACAAAGAATACCCTTCATATAGTAGATCATATATTATGATCAAACATTGTAACCCTAATAGGTTAACTTTATTGTTGCAATGATGAAGATTTGTGGGTTTCATCCCCACCCCAGTCTTACCTTCACATTGTAGTGTTTTTGAGTAGCCAAATCATTTGTGTTGGGTTGAAACTTTTTCATGGATGTGATATTTTCATTTACATTTTAGGATTACATTTTTATGTTAGATCTAAGATATGAGATGTATTAGGTGTGAAATCGGTAATTTTCTTTAACAAGCAAAAGTTTAAGATCATGATTCACCCACCCCCCCACCCTGCCCTCTCAGTATCTTGCTTCCCATTAAATCCCTCCAATAGAAGGGAGGTGAGATTAGGATCAAAATTCTCACTACTACTGATGTATTGTACATGTTATATCTAGATCTATCTAAAACTTTCAAAAAATCTTTGTGTATTAATTTGGAGTTACCCAAAGCTAGGAGTTTATTGTCTATTTGTCTTGAGTTGCTTCCTATATGTCAGGAGCAATTCAGAGCTATTTGAAACCATCACAATCTATTGATTCTTCATCATTTTGATCATCATACTCATCATCTTCATCAATAATAGGCACTTTACTTGAAGTTAAAGATGATGCATCCACCAAGCCATGTGATGACTCATTCTCTATGAACTCAACATCTCTCAAAATGATGATCTTCTTGGTGACAGGATTATACAATCTATATGCCTTAGATTTTGAACTACAACCCATTAAGATGCAGTTCACACCCTTATCATCAAACTTTTTTATTTTCTCCTTTGGTACATGTGCATATGCTACACACCCAAATACTCTCAAGTGTTCAACTATACTTTTATGTTTTTCTCATGTGTCAAGAGGTATCTTGTCATGGACCGCCTTTGTAGAACTTCTATTAATCAAGTAAATTTTTGTTTCTATAGCCTCTCCCCTATATTCTATTGGGAGACCTTTTGCTTTCATCATACTCCTTGCTATCTCAACAATAGTTATATTCTTTCTTATAGCTGTTCCATTTTGTTGTGGAGTATAACAAGGTCTAAGATCCTTCCTTATACCACTTTGCCAAAAAAAAATCTCAAAAACATTGGAGGTATAATCTTCTCCTCTATCTAACCTTAGGACTTTGATGCAATGTCCACTTTATTTTTTACTATGAGCTTGAAACTCTAAGAACTTATCAAGAACTTTAGATTTATTTTTGAGAAAATACACCCATGTTCTACAACTAAAATCATTAATGAAGGTCATAAAATAAGTACTCGCTTCTATGGAAGTAACTTGCATCGGACCAAATAAAGTAGTATGCACTAACTCTAATGGTGCTCTAGCCCTTGTAGAAATACCAGAATTAAAGGGTAGCCTATGTTTCTTACCCAAACTACAAGCCCCACACTTGCAAATGGAATTTACAATATTTGGAAAACCATCCACCATTATTTTTTTGGATAATGAATTCAAACCATCATAGCCATTATTTCCATAGCCTAAATGCCATAACTTTGAGGGGTCTTCAATTATGCTTCCTAAAGATGATGCCTTTTGTACGTACGTACATTTTTTTTGGGAGGTGTAGCAAAAAAGTGAGAGGAGAAGCATGTCTCAATCTTTAATGGAAACATTTGGTTCTTTTTCATTTGGATTTCTACAATAATTTTTGTACTCCTATCTTTCTCATGAATGATACACATGTCATTTTTCAATAGTAGTTTGTATCCATTCTGAATGAGTTGTCCAACACTCACCAGATCGTGCTTTATACCAAGGGCAAAATAAACAATTTGAATTTATTTCTTCTCACCTTTCTTGGTACGTATCATAAAAAATCATTTTCCCATAATAGGAACAACTCCCTTATTTCCCATCTTAATTTCAAACTTATAATTCTTATCAATGAAACAAAAAAAACTTTCATTACCACTCATGTGGTTACTATAGTCATTGTCCAAATACCAAACTTTAGGGCTACCTTATTTATAAATATTGCACATGATGTCGTATTGTTATTTCTTTCTCCAACATTCATCACCTACATTAGCATTTTTTTTGTGGTTGATCAGTCTATTTCTTCCACAATTCATTTGCATAATACCCAAGCTTGAGGCAATAATAACATTCAACATTTCTCTTATTATAAATGTTACTTCTTCGTCCTCATTGGGGGCTATTCCACATGGCCACATTCTTTCTCATGGCCAACTACTCTTGCAGAGCTTTCTCCTCTAGCATTTCTTTGTTTGGAGCTTCTATGTCCTCTACCTCTAGAACCATGTCTAGAGTTATTTCTTCCTCTCCCTTGGCTCTTGCATTGGCTTGAGATCTAAAAGAAATCTCTTGAGAAGAATTTGAAGATCTATTTATGCGATGCTCATAAGTATGGAAAGAACAAATCAAATCATCAACTAATAACTTGGAGAAGTATTTTGACTCTTCAATCACAATCAAAACTGTATAACGATTTAAGGTAAACTCCTCAATATTTTATCCACTACTCATTGTTCTTCAATCTCTTTTCCATTAATCTTCAACTAGTTTACTAAATTGGAAACTCTAGAGCTAAACCCTAAAATAGATTCATTTTATTTCATAAGAAGAGACTCGAACTCTCTTTGAAGCATCTACAACTTCACGACATGAACATGATTAGTCACTTTGAATGTAGTTTCAAGAATATCTAAATACTCTTTGGAATAATTAAATGCTACTATTCTTATAAATAAAGGTTATGTTAAGGCTTCTTCAATCAGACGCGTTGCCTTAGCTTCTTTCCTTTTTGTCTCTCTCAACTGACTCTTCTGATTATTTGTGAGCGGAAAAAAAAGAAGGTTTTGTAGTATCTATTGAACCACTTTTCACAAGATCCCAAAAATCATTTTCTATCATGATGGTCTTTACTTTCTTGCCCATCAATGATAGTTTTGTCCAATAAAGGATGTTGATTGTTGGAATCTAATTGAAAAGATCATTGATGAATTAGGGAGATTGTTAAAGAAGTATGTTTCAATCATTGTTTTTTCACTGATGTCAAACTTGCTATTTTTTGGTAAGACAATTGCTTACAAGATCCAAGTACTATCACTTAGTTGATTGATGAAGAGGATTTAATCAATAAGATGTAATAGTAGCACTTAGAGGAAAGGTTGAGTTATGATTTTGTAATAAAGTGCAAAGATCAATTAAGACAATGATGAAATGATGTATTGGTAATATACTTGAAGAAACAAAGGTTGGCTACACTTAGAAACTTTAGAAGAACAAGTTATAACAAATTTTATCTGCAAAACTTGAACAAAGTCTATAGTGGGTGTCGAGAAAAGTTAGTTCATGCCGAGAAGATTAATAGTTAGTGGCAATTAAATTAAAAATCTAGTATGTTTCAAGTAACTTAGTTAGTGCCAAGAAAAATGTAACAAGTGTCAAGCATCAGAAAAATATAGTTGATGCCGAGTGAAAATGAAATAGGTGTCAAGTAACACAGCATGTGCTGAGCATCATAAATTCAATAGTGCTAAGCTATTGAATTATTTGAAAAGTCAAAGATTTTCCAAATCTGAGTTGATAATTTTGTTACCTTGAATTTTGTGAACCAAATGAAAAATAAGGATGATGAGCTAGTGGTACAGAATTCTAGGCTAACCTTTTTTAGGCGAATACAAGTGGATTCTACATGAAGTTTCTAGAAGAAACAAGATAAGGGGTTGATACATTGTATCCTACCTAATCTATTCATCATAAGGTGAAGCAAGGTGGTCAAGTAGATTGGAGAGTGGTGCCAAGGAAAAGGCATTGAGAAGGTTAAGAGAAAACCTAGGAGAATAGATTACAAATGCTCTACTTCATCAAAGGACCATTGGAGTGACTGCATTGGTACAACAAGCAAGAAGCTTAAGGAGATAGAAGCTTGAAGAGAAAACAAGCTGTCAGAACTATAGAGACTAAAAGCCAAGTAGATTTGTGAACTGAATTGTGATCTAATATCAGCAAGTTAAGTTGTAAGTCTATCAGGTCAAAAGCCCTTATTGTTACTCTCTAGCAATTGTATTAGTTAGAGAAAATCCTTTGGACTAAGGTTGGTTTAATATCCATTTGAAAATCCTTTAACAGGGTGGCATTCCAAATGAATGTTCTAAAGTCCTTTAACCTGGCTCACTTCTAACAAGGTGATTGAAATCCCTTAATTGGGTCACATTTAATAGTGTGTGTTGTAACCTTTAACAAGGCAGGCCTTTCATAGGGCATCACTTCAGAAGAGTGAGAAACAAGGTAGCATGTTACTGGTTATTTTTCCCAAATTGGGTTTCCATGTAGATCACTTTGTTATGTGTTGATCTTTCATGTTTTATTACTACATGTTGATTTATCAGTAACTTGCAAGTTAGGAATGATAAGCTTGCATGCATGAATGTTTAATGGGCTCACTAAGATAAGTGAAAAAAAATTATTGGACCTTGAGTAACTGATTCACACCCCCCCCCCCCCCCCCCCCCTCTTAGTTACTGTAAAGAATTCTAACAATTGATTTCTACCAAACCTTTCTCTCATGTTTAGCCATGTCTTTTGCAGAAGAATGTCAAATATCGAGCAAACACAACTGCCCAAATTCACTAGGATTAAGGGCTTAAGAGCTTTGATACCATGTAGATATTTCAAGAACAAAAAAGACAAGTAAAAACACCATAAATTATGCTCCCAAAACCTTTAAAAAAAAAAAAAACCCAAACAAGGGAGAGTAATGGATACATAAATATTGCTACTTTATTATCCAACTACGCAGTAGAATTAGAATCAAATGGAGACAATAAATTCAAAGGCAGAGATGTGCAATAACCTTCATTGCATTTATAATCTTAACTGAAACTAGCTACTGATTACAATCTAAACAATACAAAAGATACTTAACTAAAACACTTAGTGGCCTCTTACAAAACAAAACATGCATCTCTACAAGGATGAAAATAAACTAGCTTTTCCTAGAGAAATCACTACTCATAGTAAAAACAAGTAATCAATTATGAAACTTCTCTACTAAAATAGGGTACATAATAAACCAATTATCTACTGCAAATTCACACTACTATTGTCTTCTATCACAAGCTATGTTCTGAGACTTTTTTGGTTGCACATGCTTGCACTTCATCTAAAAACATTCTCCTTTCATTTATAGAACTAGAAACTTAATTGCTAAGAAAAAGGGGAAGATCTTCAAAGCTTAACTGCTAAGTTATAGAGGGGATTGTTTTTTTGAGCGATATTAAATTTTGTCCCACTGACATGCTTGAGCTTCTCAAGCACCTAGAAGCTCCTGGAGAATAAATGAGTTTCTCATGAAAGGATAATATCAAACTAATAGGTCTGGGAAACAATTTGATTGATTAATTCAAAAAATTCCAATAGAAACCACTAAACTCTATCAATAGTTATAATTCCCAATTCAAGTCTTTGTTGTCGGAAGTAATTTTTAGATTGCATGTGCATGGGCTTTCATCAAGTGGAAGAGGAGGATCATTCATTTTCATTTCTCATCTCTTGCCCCATTTTTGGCTCTTAAATGGTTGGACATAAGAGTGAAATCCTCTGTAATTGGGAATTTAATGTGAGTCTTATTTATGTTGTCTATGAGTCATTCAAAATAGAAATATGTTGGTTATCATGAGATATTACAATCATATAATTCAAATTTGTATAGCTGATATTTTTTTTAAGGAAACCTTGCGATTATATAGTTCAATTGATGAAGATTAAAGTCATGCCACACCAATAGAGGTATCTTATATTCATCTTGCATAATATTTGGGTAAGAATGTACAAATAGTGAGCTTGTATCTAGATGTAATTGTAATCAATTGTTGTTTTCTTTGCATTGGTAAAAGCATGTCCAATATATTACCTAGTTCAAGTGTGCAAATTCTCTGCAAACTGTTCCTTCATATTGGGTTATAGATTCAAAGCAAGCTTCAGCAATAGTTGGAGAGAGCCAAGTCCTTTGAAGAGGATTAACAAGGTTGTAAAGTAATGTGGCTTCAAAATCTCCTTTTTTGGTCAAACATTGGAGTCAACTATAATTTATTGTAATAATCTAATTTGTGAGAATGTTTCCCTTGATGAGAGCGAGTCTCAACATCAGTTGTTCTTGCTATGTGTTATAATGCATTTTTCTCTATGTACGATAAATTTGAGGTGAAATCCTCGCAATGCATTTTTCTTTGAGATGAAAAAATTGAGGTGAAACCCCTTGTAATGCATTTTTATCTGATATAAAGATATTTGAGGTGAAACTATCATGTTGAGAGACTCCAAGACAATATTGTGTTGAATGAATCTATAAGAGCTTGTATTTGTCTCACACATGAGAGTATCCATGGTGAAAATCATGTTGAGTGACTCCATGATGCTATCACGTTGAGATAGTATGTGATAAATCTTGATTTTCATACAAGTGGGTGCAACCATTGTGACTATCATGTTGAGAGACTCCATGACGTGAGAATCTAGAAAATATGTATCCTTTGATAAGAATGAGTGTTGATGTTTGGAGACATTTTCCATGCCTATGATGACTCTATCACTACTAAGTTGTGTGAATGCTTTGCATTATGACTTGGGTTGTAAAGAGTATCCCTTATTGTGATCAAATTGTCACGCCCTTGGTGAAAATCATCAAATACTTTGAAGATTCTTCATCAACATCAATTGTAGAGTCACTTCCATTATTATATTTCTACATCCATCAACATATGAAAGATTACAATATTTTTAATTATCTTCAGCATGAGTGACACCATGGTCGTGCTTCCTAGTGTTTCCTTTCATTCATATCAGCTTTAGTATTGAAGAAATTCATTCTTACAATATCATTGGGATTATAACTATCTTTGGTCATTCATGAAGACTATGTAGAGTCATCACCCAATATTTGACATGACTCCATGGAGTGTCATAATTTCTTTTTGCTAAATATTTTATCTCTTTGTAGCATTGGAATTTTAGTTGTTCATGTTTGGCATTCTCAATGAATGAAAGACAAAGGCAGGGTGTGTGGTTCTTCTATAATGTTGGAGAGATTATCAATGTTCTATTGAAGAGTCTTTTTTAAGATAATTATTTTGTGCAAATTCTTGTTGTGAGATCATTTAAGAATTCACTATTGTTAATCAATATTGTTCATTATCTTGTAATTATCTTTTGTATGCAAGACATGGAGAGAGAGTCATTTTTATTGACTTTGTATGTAGGATTCTTCATGTGCATAGTTCTATCTGTTGTAGTTTATTTTCATTGTAAATAGAGATTTGGTGTTTTTTTTTAAAGGATATAGACTCAAAAGTTGTGAGCTCTAATGTAGACTCTGTTATTCTTCAATAAACGGTTGTTTTGGTGTGGTCAAGTTTTTCATCCTTAAATGAAGGGTTTTTCGAGGATTTAAGTCCTTAGTCAATTTGTTCTTCTAATTTTTAATATATCTATTTTATATTTTAAACTATTTTGGCTCAATATTTAACACAAACAAATATGAAAAAGTAATAATCAACTAGCATAAAATACATTAATAAAAGATGAAATAAACAAATCAATTTCACGTATCTTTTTTTCAACATATGCCATTGCATTAATATTGGAGCATCCTTCCCCATCATACTCTCCCTCATAAAGGACACAAAATTATAAAAATATGATTCAATAAAACATCAATCCACATAATATATAAAACATTACTCAAAATATTATAATCAATAGGTACCCATAACTTATAAATATCAACAAATCAATCAAATTCAGCTCTAACAAATTAATCAAAAAGGCATAATTTTTTTCTATCATGGATGTTGAAACAAAACAAAATTCCTATTTTCCATCTCCTAACAAGCATCTAGTATTATATTATAAAAAATGACCGCTCTCATAGTTGTTTTGGCTCTAACAACTGTCATTGTTTCATCTTATGGGCATGTTGCTTCTCTTGTGACTACATGTTCATGTCTGGGTGCAACCTCTACAATAGTTGATGTGGGGATAGCATGACCTATATTAGGTGTTATTTCTTCTCCTTTGGTTTTTGTTGTGTCTGGTTGGGTTTCTAGTGCCAAGGATGTGACAAAAAAAACTCAGGTGGCCTTTCTACTCATTTTAAGCAGGTACCTGAGTGAAGATCTAGTCACAAAGGGTTTATCCATGTTTCTTGTGCTATCTCATTCAGTTGAATAAGGTGCTTGAGGAAGAAGAATATAATGTGTCCTTTTTTCCTTCTCATGGTGTTATTTGTCGATTTGGGGGTTTTTGGCCCATCCTCCTTGAGCAAGATGATTGGATCTCCCATATTTGGGAACCTCCTCTTTCTAATACTATTCATATTTACTCTATGGATAAAGATTTATTTGTTGCAAATATTGTATAGGTTGAGGATAGAAAGAAAATATTATGTGGTAATTACTTTTGTTGGAAAGGCATCTTATCGTTAATAGTTAAACCTTGGCACTCTATTTTTAATCCTTCTAATAAAAAAATTACTATGATTCCAGTTTGTGTTTGACTTCCCTATCTCACTCTTCATTTATGGGTTGAATCTTTTTTAGAGGAAGTGGGTAATGTTGTTGGAGATTTTTTGTTGGTTGACGATGATTCACTTGACATTCTTCACACTATCTTTGTTAGTATTTTGGTCGAGTTATATTATCAAAAGGTTTGTTGTTGGGATCATTATCAATTCTTCTAAGGGTAGTTGGGTTCAAACTTTGGACTATGAAGATGTTCCCTTCAAGTGTAAAAGATGTTTCAAAATTGATGATGTAGTTGAGTGTTATGGTTCTAAGAAGAAGACTTTGTTGACTTCATGGAGGAAGGATGCTTCTTGTAAGCATCACACAATTGAGAAGAAGGTTGTAGTTCATAGGGGATCTCTTCTGGAGGTGCAAGATATTGTGATTTATTCTTCACCTAATCTGACTTTTAGTGGAGTGGTTGTTGAGGCTAGCTCGCTATCTCCAACCCCTCTTGTTGATGCCTTGAGTGGGATTGTGCCACATATGTCTACAACTAATGATTGTACTTTGATTGTCCATTTTGGTTTCATTTATGGTGACACTTTTCCTATAGGGAGTAATTTTTCCTTTGAGAAAGGTAGTGATCTCTCTTAAGGTGATATTTCTTAGGATTTTGGTGTTTTTCCATTCGGGTTTTTTAGATTGGTTTAAGGTTGTTGATAAAATAGAAGATAGTTGTATTACTCACTACTAAATTTGGACTAAATTGTTGACTTGTATTGGTCATATTTTCTATGCTAATTGATCAAAATTTTGACCAAAGTATTTTTTTTTAAGATTTGGTCAAAGTTTCAAACATCTTTGTGTATCTATTTATCGACGCATCTTCTAGTCAAAAAATAGCCCAAACTCTTGCAAAACGAGGTATCGAAAATGATTTGATTTGGCGAGGATGATATATCCTCGACAATATTCCTCGTTGAAACTTCTACCATTTTTTGTCGATATGGTGTATTGGGCATCAAAAAAGAGTTTATCGACAAGTATTCCATGTCATCAATGACAATCCTCATTGAATCTTCTACCAAGTTATGTCAAAACTTCAATGAGTGCCTAGTATTAAAAAAATATAAAAAAGATTTTATTGACAATGATGGCATGTCATCGATGACAATCCTCATCGAATCTTCTACCAAATTACATCAAAACTTTGATGAGTGCCCATTATTTAAAATTTTGAAAGGATCCAATGTCAAAGGAATAGATCATGTTCATTCAATTGTTAATGAAAGATTCATAGTACCTCAATGTTGATCACATGACAAGATATATTATTAGTTAGTATCAAAGAACTTAGTCGTAATGTAAAGTTAGTATGTAGTGTTAGCCAAGCTCATAAAGGATCCAAGAAAACAAGTTAACTTTGTAGTGGCAACCGAGTTGTCAATTCTCACCTAGCTATAGTGTCAATCGAGTTGACAATTTTTATCAAGATCCAATGAGAACCGAGTCAGAAAATTTTTCCAGAACACTAAGCAAGTAAAGTAGTACAAACTGAGTCTAAAATGTTTACCGAGTGATCAGTGTCAACCGAGCACTTAGTATCTACCGAGTGCTAAAGCTAGCCAAGGAGACAATGGTGACCGAGTGTTTCCAATATCGCTCGAGTAAGACATTGATCGGAGTTACAACACTGAGCCGACTTGGTAATTGTTTTTGGAAAATAATCATATTGTAGCCAACCTATGTAATAATTATTTGAACAGATATAAGTATAAGGTGTTTTGGTTATCCAAAATATGTAAGCAATAACTTGAAGAAAATTACAAACAAATATGGAAGAGTAGATTATCTAGAAGGCTACAAGCATCACAAGGAAAGGAAAGACTCATCTATACTAGTGATGTGATCAGTTTCCTTCAAAGGATCTTCATCAACAATCAAAGTTGCATTTCAGATCGATCCACTAATTCATCCTAATAGGTGCATTGGTCCCAAATCCTTTAACTGGGTGGACCTAATAGTCCTTGCAAAAAATCTTAACAGAGTGCATACTTAATTGTATTGTATAAATCCTTTCACAAGGTGGACCTAATTGTCCTTATTACTCCTAAAAGAGTAAGATCACTAGAAGTGATCAATTGTAAGCCTTAACAGACCAACTTTATTACTGTAGTAGTGAAGCATTGTGGGTGTCATCCCCACCCAATTTTACCTTCTACTTAGAGGGTGTTTGGGTTACCAATTCTTGTGTTATGGTGTTGTTACTTTACTTCTTTATGTTTATTGCATGCAACTAGATTAGACAACTTTAAAAATTGGTTTAAGTGATTGAAGTTTAAGTGGTTCCTGATTCACCCTCCCCCCTCTCAATCACCTAGCTTGCATTACATTTCCAACAATTGGTATCAAAGATGAGTTCTCTTATCAGAAAGTCTAGCAGCTTGAGAGCAAAGATCAGAGACAATGGAAGTATGCAAGCTAGAGAAAGCCATTGAAAATAAAAAATTTGGATCTACATGTGGCCATGGATCAAATCAAGAAATAGAAGGAGAAACTCTCTCAATTCCTAAAAAGCAGAAAAGAATGAATGGAAATCTTTACACACAAAAAAAGATTGAAGACATTTACAAAGAAAGAAGTTCAAATGAAGCAAATGCAACAATAGAAGATCTACTTGGAAGGAACCTTATTCTTCAAGAAGTCAAAAAATTGAGAAGAGATCAGGAGATTCATTCAGTCAGAATATGTGAAGTCATGGAACAAAAAAATGGCAAAAGAAGACAAAAGATTACTCAATACTAGGTTAGAAGAAAAGGATAATAAAATCCACCAGCTTTCACTCCACCAAGCAGACATAACAAATTAGTTGAACAATGCAAATCAAGAAGTCATCAATATAAGGATATAGAATGAAAGACTCATGAATGATCTTAGAGAAGAAAAACAAATCAATGAAATAATGATGAACTCATGAGCAAGCATGGATCAGTTAGCTGAAATATCCCAAAATAGACAGAAAGGAAAAACCGGATTGGGCCACACTGAACAAGGGGATTCATCACAACAAGGAGCTCAAAACAACAAAAGACCTACATGCAATCATTATGGAAGGATAGGGCATACTTCAAACAAATGTTGGAGAAATAGAAAGTCAAAATTTAATGGAAAATGTTACAATTGCAAAAAGCATGGGCATAGAGCTAGTGAGTGCACTAAGAAAACCAAGTTTGAAGGAAAATGTATCACATACAAAAAATAAGGTAATAAATCTTCAAAATGTAGAACCAAGAATTGGAATCCTACTAAACAACTGGCTAAAGCTATCTTTGGTTGGGATTACAACACTCGGTGCAGATGTTATTTATGTGGAGAGTTTGGACACATTGGAGAAAATTGCATAAGGAATCACTTCCAAAAGAAGAATCCTACCAAAATATGTTATGTATGTAAGTAACTTGGTCATCTAGCAAAGAACTACATGAATAGAGGTAAAGTTGAAGATGAAAAGAAATCAAAGGCTAATAACATCAAGACTCAAATGAAGTGGCAATGGGTAAGGAAGTCTCCAGAGAATTCAAGTGAAGTTAGTGAAGTCATTGAATTCCAAGACAATGGATTGGGTGATTCAATCATCTTTGCATGAGAATGAAGGGTGATAACTGGAGCTATGATAAAATTTCATATTCTACATCACTTCCAGTCATCCAAGCAAAATAGTCCAGATCAGCATGTCAAATGCATTTGGACAGAAGAAAATTTTAGGCTAGACTGAGTTGTTAGTTCTAACCAAGTCACTCCTTAGATCTAACCGAGATGTTAGACCTAACTGAGTTTCCTCCTAGACCTAACTGAGTTGCCTCCTAGATCCAATCGAGCAAGAGTAGAATCGAGTGAGTAACTGACTCAACCGAGTGTGGGCAGTCTATTCTAACTATGCTTCAAGACCAAACCAAGTATCTCTTACCTACCCAAGTTCAAAGTATTAATGGAGCCCTAAAATTGTAAATCTAATAAAAGGGAGAAATTGTAGTTTCATTCTTCACCACGAATTCAGATTTTTCCAAGAGTACAGCAATCCTTGAGCCCCAAAGTGCTTTAGAGAAAGTTTATTGAAGGAGATTCTTAGGAAAAGTCATCATCATGAAAGTCTTCTTCAACCAAGCAGTATGGTAGTGTCTTCCAGTTTGAAGGTCGAGAAAGGTTTAGAAATGTTGGTTAAAAGTTCGAATTGCATTCCTCCAAAATTCCAGCTATATCTAGCAATTGCAGAGGAAAAAGATCCACAAGGTGCTCACTCTTCCATTCCTCCAAAGGTACTTCTCATCCACAATATCAGGTCATTTTATCATTGTTCTATTCAAGAGTTAGGGAATCTCGAGTTGGATCAGGCCTATGTAGCACTATGTGAAAATGATGTCTTGAAGCCAGATCACAAGCATTTGGAGGTCAAGGGTTTGACCCACATATTACACATGCCAAGGAACTTCTGAGTCAAATGGGTTAGACTTATACTATATAAGTTGAGTCCACGATATGTCATTTTGGTTGGAACAAACCGACCCTATCACAAGGAAGATGATCCACAAGGTAATAAGGTATCCTATGATAGACCAAGGCTACTAAAACCTTGGGTCAGACAGAACTAACAAAATTGACACTCATTGAATGGGATAGAAGAGGGATGAAGCTGAACAATGTGACAGACATGGAAATCAAGTTTGGCATCCATGTCATTGCTTACAAAATCTATGGCTCAAGTCATGCCAACAGTGTGCCATGTGAGGCAATAGACCTAGCATACAAGATCATCAAGAAGAATTTATCATTCAACCTTGTCAAGCTTCAACATTTCCAACTAAGCAAGAACATGGAGAGAATTTGGGCCTCAAAGAACAATTCATGTAAGTTCGGCTTGCTCTTAGTATGTTTGTTCTTTTATGTGCAAAAAATCTTTCCTTCGAAAGGAAATATTGTATGGAAGAAAGATACTTCAATTCTATGTTAGATAAATACATTCATAGATGAGATAGGTGAAAATTTTGAGGGCATCATGGATGCATACTTTGACAATTTTAAGGAGAGGATGCAGAGCATGCTTAGGGTCCCTAAGAAACTTGTGGAAGATTATGAATGGGATATATGTTTCCTAGTTGACTATGACAGAATTCACATACAGGCAATCAAATCTAGGATAGTGTGGGTTAGACCTCTATCTTATGAAGTGAATATTGATAAGACAAGGGACATCATTGAGGCTCTCATCAATGAGCTAGTGGACCCTAAGGCCACTTATTTTGGAAATTATGAAGAATCCAAGAAAATTATCTCACTTGAGATTCAGCTCCCTCAAACTTCGAAGAGAGGGAAGAAGAGGTTGGAAACCACAGGAAAGAAACTTGCCAAATCAGATTCATCTCTTATGATCATGAAAGGTAAAGGTGATGATGTAGAAGAGGAAGAGGATGAAGAGGAAGAAGAAGAAGAAGAAGAAGAAGAAGAAGAGGTAGATGTCATGCCCAAACCTACGAGGGCAAAAACATGCACACAAAATTTTTTTTGAATAATAATTATATAATGCTCAAGTTAATTACATCATAAGTTTATAAACTCTTGTGGAGGAGTACATTGTTCAACTGAAGCTCTTGATATAACAATTATATCGACGTTACCCTCGTTTCATATTAATCTTAAAACAATAATTTTAAAATTTACTCTATAACATTATAATTAAGGTAGATTTAACATTTATTACATAGCATCTTTTATCTCATATAAAGTTAACATTATAAGAAAGAAATTTTAATCAAGTTCAACTAGGTCAAGTTCAATTACAAATCTCATAAACAATTATCGATTTACAATTTAATCGATATTGAAAAGTCGCTAAGGAAAAGTAATTAACTAGAATTAAAACATATTATATATATATATATAATTTATTAACTTTAAATATTTCAACTATCTTAACATAAAAATTAACTATCTAATCTTACTAAATTTACATGATGATAGAACCTAAAATTTGATATTAATTTAGCATGATGCTTATAACAAAATTTAACTTAACCTTGTAATTCAAATAAATCACCATTCAGATACCAATTCGATTTATGCTAAATTAAAACTACGATTGCAACTAAACTATATTAAAAAGATAAATTTATTTAATAGAAATACGAACTATATTAAAATCTAAACTATATTACATTTAATATAAATTTGATACTAAACTAACTTAATATATAACTAACTTAATTCTAAACCCTAACTAAATTACTTATCACAAAACTAACAAGCTAAAAATTTAAAATAACTTAAAATTTAAATTAACTTAACACAATACCCTAACACCTAAACTAAATCTAACTAAAATTAACATAATAAAAATTAACTATTAAACTCTTACTAATTTTAAAATTTAACTAACAACTAACAAAATTCTAACTAATCATGAAATTAAAATTTTCTTAAAATAAGTAACCAACTAAGTTAATTAAAACTAAACTAGCAAACCAATGCCTACTAACTAAAAACTTTTATTAAATTAAAACTAATGTTACAAAAATTTAACATAAATATATAATCTAACTAAAATTAACTCCTAAAACTATAGATCAAAAACTAACTTATATTAAAACTAAAGTAAATATCAACTAACACCTATACTAACTATTAAAAACAACTAACAATTAAAATTATTAATAAATAAATTATAATACAAAACTAACTATCATAAAAAGCTAACCTAACTAACTAACCTACTAACCCTACCCTTCTTCCCCCTACACACCTACACCCTCCCTCCACTGCCATCATGGGCAGCGCTCTGCCCAACCTACCTTCAGCGCAGACTTTTTAAAAACTTGCATAGGCCAAGATAAAGGGGACGTGACCCAACTTTAAACAAAGTTTTTAAAACAACTTTTACTCCCTTTCCATGGTCAACAGCATTAAAAAGGAGGGACCAATGTGACGTCATCCCAATGATGACTAAAGACTTGGAAGGTTTAAACTTATTAAATATTCAATCCAAAGTTGACGTCCCCCATGGATGGATAAAGCATTAATGTTAAAAAGTTTTATAGGTAGCAAAGTTAGAATATTTAGGATATCTGCTAAAACTATAATATTTTTGTCATAATGAAAAGACTTTGGTTATAGGTTTTATTTTATTTTATTGTGATGTGAATATTTTAATTGTCTATAGTAGCATCAACCAAATTTTGAGTTTTCCATACAATTTCTAGAATGAAAATGTGCTTCTACAAGCCTCTTTTATATGTGTTTTTTGAAACTTACTTGATGGTTAAGGTCTTACTATGTAGTCTTATAGGATTGGTGTTTTAACTCTTAAATGATATTAATCTACCACCTTTTTATGCATTATGCTCAACAAAATCAACTATTGCAAGATCATCAAAATCTACGTAAATTTCTTATGAATTCTTGCTTAATAATTTTCATGAACCTCAGATGCTATGTATTTCAATGATACCTACATTACAAGGAACAATCATCTACAGCCAACTACAATTACATCTTATACAATCGACACCATCTATTTGGTTTCCTACTCCAATAGTCTAAGTTACTCATGATAAGTTATTACAATGATAGCGTGAGTTACTCATTGGACTAAGTATAGTTTAGGATGGTAATTCATATAACAATCAACATAAAACTTAATGCAGCCGATATACAATACATGGCAAGGTTAAAGATAAACTAACTGATTTATGCTTTTAAAAATTTAAGGAGATACATAATCTCTTAGTCCAATTGATTTGATCATAAGGAGATTTAACAAAGAAGAGATAATTTGAGTTCTCAAGGTAGGAATCCTAATTCATCTAATACTTATACATCAACTTGGAAATTTCATTTTATCAATTTGTTCTTCCTTAACAATTTAAAAACTTGAAATATCACAATTCATGACATTATCCGTTATTCTATTTTTAGTGTGCAACCATATTAAATTTAATACACAATTAAATCACATGATAACCAAATATGCTCAAACACCAATTTTATTGGCAAACCTGATTCAAAGGCTCAGCTGGGAAAGAATCAGGAAGAAAACCCAGCTTCGTTGCCCATCCAACAAAGTTTGAAATACCAATTTACATAGGATATCAATCCCAAATTCAACAATATAACTTAATTTTCTTCATGACCCTCATCCAGGGATTTATAATGTTTTCTGCAACACATCTCTAAAACCATGGCGGAAACAAATATCTAATCGGGTGACAACCAAGCATAATCCAGAGACAATCAAACATGCATAATCATACATGGTATGCACAATAGGATTCACAATGAATCAATACTAGGAAAAGGTGGATTCTTCCAACCAGGAGAAGTCAAGCACAACACCAATAGATGCCCAATCGGGGCTATATACCAAGAACTTCCGTTCTTCCATTTCAACATACCAGAATCATACAAGGTTTGTGCTGACAGGTAGGGGGCCATAACACCCTACCCTTTCTCCCTCTTCTCATCCTGAGAAGAGACTCTACACTAGATGGAGTCCGACTAAACAGACCTTTCCCAAAATTGGTCACTTCTGCCCTCTCCAAGGGTGAGTAATACCAAAACACCCATACAAGAAAAATCTCAAAATTGCAAACATAAACATGAAAGGAAATCAACCAAAAATAACATGGTTTCCAAAGCTTCCCAACATACCCACAAACATACAAACATTGAAACAACAACAAGGTAGCATAAGCATGAAACAAGACTGAAATCTGAACAAGGGAGATGAGGATTCCAACCTTCACAAAGAGGTAAAGGCAATGAACAAGTTTGAGTAGAGTATCCCTTTCCTTCCTTCCACCTTCAAGAATTCCTCTCTAAATGTAGAGATTGGGTAACAACCTCAACTAGTCCAACAAAAGTCTCTAAATAAGCCTTAAACTCAACCACCCAAAAGGAGCAATAACTATATCCACCCACCTACAATTCTAGAAACTCCTAACTCAACCCACACCATGGTTAAACCCTAAAAGGAGGTGAGGTAAGGCAACTCAAGATAACTACTTGCAATTTTCGCACAAAGGTAAAATGACACTTTTTGAGTGGCCTCCAAAGTCAACAAAAGGGGCTTAGGGGTTGGAAAAGACCCCTAACCCATACCCATACCCCTTGGGTATAATTATTCCATGTTTTGAAGCCTTAGAAAAAGGTTTAGAGCTAAACAAAAGCTAGGAAATAATTAGGACCAATTAACAACTCTAAAAAGCAGATTAAGCACTAATCTGGATTAGGGATGACTAAACTCGATTAACAAACAAATTAGCAAACTGACACTCACTTAAACCAACTAAGGTCCAAAGGGTACACAGCTAACCCCAAATCAACATGCTGAAGACCATACACAATTCACGAGTGTCAAGCGACACTAACAGAACATAATTACGAAACATTCACATTTATTGAACACGGAAAGATACATTCATACATCTCACAATACAATACTTCAATTACGAACAACAAGGTTTCCAACATTAGCACATAGAGATCAGTTATGTTCCTCCGTCGATTTCCTCGACTAAAATATCTGCACACTCATTGCACACATCAGTAGTCCCGAAAATCACATGTACATATATACGTATCAAAAATTTACATAAATTGAAACATACATACATTTTACTTAATTCATCACATACATATACATAAAGCATTAAATGACAGACGTCAATAACTGAAAACAACATCACACAACATGAAATAATATGATATGTTCAAGTATCTGATAATGTCTCGACCATCTCGAGTCATGAGCGTCAAAATGATAAAATAACAACCAAGGTTACGAAGGGTCGGGGCGAGGCCTCACAGTAGAGAAACCTCCCAAGAAGACATAAAAGACCCCATCCAAGCCACCTAAGAGAGCAACAAGGTCAACACCTGTAATCACAGCTACCAAGCCAAGGAAGGGAAGAAAGAAACTGAAACTTTAAGATGAAGATGAGGATGAAGATGAAGATAACGCTCCAATTATCTCACTCAAGAAGCCACCACCTACCTTTGAGCAGAGACTGAAGATGTTAAAAGAAGGGAATGGAATGGCAGATTTTAAATATTTGAAGTATGAAACAAGAAACAAAGAAGAGCAAAAATAGATTGATGAAGCATTGGTTGAAAAATTGGCAAGATGGATGTATGACCCCTTAAAAGTCAAAGAGCAAGCCCCTAAAGCTCTATTTAAAGTTGTCACTCACCATTGGACCAATGCAATGAAAATAGAAAAAGACATTAGAGAGTAGACCCTAAGGAGTCTCATGCCAAATCTCTCTGACAAAGAAGTCAAGGAGGCAATGACCAAATATGAAAGCAGAAAAACTCCTAGATTTAAAGCTTTTCAAGTTTTATCTAACAATATAGATGTTGTGCAATCCACAACAAATTTGTGGAAAAACATTTTTGACATCAAGGAAGAGAGAGACCTTTCTAAGATTCAATCAATTGAGGATTATGATGTTGAGAAGATTGCAGTAGAGATCATGGCATCAATTCCCTCCAATCCATCCATGGCAATAATTGTGCATCAATCAATTGAGTTGAACCATGTTCAACCGAGCAGTGCAATGGAGACTGTTACACCAAGTTATGTCACAAACAAAGCCGAACAGCAGGCTCCCACAACTTCAACTGAGCAAAAGACTCTCTTAGTCTCAACCAAGCATCAGGCTCTCTTAGTCTCGACCGAGCAGCAACAGCAAGAATAGCAGAAGGACTTAGTTGAGAAAGGAAAATCTATCATTCCTTCTTCAACAGCCAAAGGCAAAAAGAATATAATTGATGGAATTGATCTTTATGGGGATATTGTATTCCCGAATTGGGACCAATCAAATCTATTAGTTGAGAAAATGGAAATTTTAGGAGAACTATGGAAGAAAAGGGCAAAGCAAAGAATGCTAAGAGCTAAAAGAAATAGAAGCCAAGTCTTGGAAGACATCAAAGAAATATTTGTAGATGCTCTATCTATAGATAAATGAAAAGGCTCTCATCATGATCAATTAATTGATATTGTGCACAAATCCAATGCAGACACTAATGGGCAGGACAAACTCCTTATGAAAGTTGAAAGGAAGTTTGAGAATAAAGTGCTAGAAAATATAGCACAAAAGATAGCAATTGATCGAGTAGAATTGACTACTTTAATTTTCGAATTAGAAATCATTGTAATAATGTTGTATCTCTATTTGTAAAGTTGAGTGATTCTACTAAATTTACTAAAGAAATAAAAGAAAGATTGTCCAAGATTGACTTCGATTTGAAGGATAGTGCAAATTAGTTCGCACTTAATCCAAGCTCCAGTCCCAATCATTTTGTAAGAACCAGATTCCTAACAGATCTTCAGGCTAAATTACTAAGGGAAGAGGCTAGAATAAGGGCAACATTGGTTGATATTCAAGGTATGTTACTTCCACACATGGACATTATGCAGAAGAAGATGGATCATGGACATTATGCAGAAGAAGATGGATCATGGACATTATGCAGAAGAAGATGGATCATGCAAGGACACTAATCAAAGACACAAATCTATCAGTTGCAGATCACATGTATGAGTTATCAGTATAAATTCATATTGATCTACATATTTTGAAGGTACTACAAGATAATTGGGATACAACTTTGTCCATAATTTTAAAGGTACACCATGATTTTCTTTCTCATCTTGGCATAATCTTGTAAATATTTTGACATTTGTAACAAAAACAAGGGGGAAAGTAAGTGTACAAAGGGGAAAAGAAGTGTAAAAAGTGTAAAAGCATATAGAGGAAGTATATGTACAAGGAAATATGTACAACTACAAAGATATGTAAAAAGAAAATAAACAAAAAAAAAAAATCGAAAAACCCAAAAAATTAGAGTTTTAATTCAAACCGAGTTACAGGTCTTCAATACAAACCGAGCTACAGAATAGACCATACACAAAGGGGGAGTTTGACTGAAGAAATTTTGTTTTCAGATATCATGTATCATAAGTGTTTTTGATACAATGCCAAAGGGGGAGAGTGTTGATCACATGACAAGATATATTGTCTATCAGTGTCAAAACACTTAGTCATAATGTAAAGTCAGTATGCAGTGTTAACCGAGCTCACAAAGGATCCAAGCAAACAAGTTAATTTTGCAGTGGCAACCGAGTTACAATGGAAATTGAGTTGTCGATTCTCACCGAGCTATAGTGTCAACCGAGTTAACAGTGTTTATTGAGCTCCAATGAGAACTGAGTCACAAAAGTTTTCCAGAACAATACGCAAGTAGAGCAGTGCAAACCGAGTTTATAACATCTATCGAGTGATCATTGTCAACTAAGCACCTAGTATCTACTGAGTGCCAAAGCTAGCCAAGGAGACAGAGGTGACTGAGTGTTTCCAGTATCATCTGAGTAAGACATTAACCTGAATTACAGCACTAAGCCAACTTGGTAACTTTTTTTTGTGAAATAATCATATTGTAGCCGACCTATGTAATAACTATTTGAATGGATATAAGGTATTTTGGTTATCCAAAATATGTAAGCAATAAGTTGAAGAACATTATAAGAAAATATGGAAGAGCAGATTATCTAGAAGGCTACAAGCATTACAAGGCAAGGAAGAGACTCATCTATCATAGTCAGGTGATCAGTTTACTTCAATGGATCTTCATCAGCAATCAAAGTTGCATTTCATATCAAACCATTGATTCATCCTAACAAGTGCATCAGTCCCAAATCCTTTAATAGGGTGGACATAACAATCCTTGCAGAAACTCTTAACAGAGTGCATACTTAATTGTATTATATAAATATTTTCACAAGGTGGACCTAACAGTCTTTATTGCTCCTAAGAGAGTAAAATCGCCAGAAGTGATCAATTGTAAATCTTAACAAGCCAACTTTATCACTACGGTGGTGAAGCATTGTGGTTGTCATCCCCACCCTATTTTTACCTTCTACTTGGAGGCTTTCTGGGTTACCAATTCTTGTGTTATGGTGTTGTTACTTTACTACTTTATGTTTATTGCATGAAAGTAGATTAGACAGATTAACAAAGTGGTTTAACTGATTAAAGGTTACGTGATTCTTGATTCACACCCCACCTCCCCCCCCTCCGGTAGTCACCTAGCTTGCATTACATTTCCAACACTAAATACTATAATTTAATGCATAGCTAGTGTTGAAGAAACTCTTACAAAATGAAGAAAAAGAGATCAAAGTGAAGTACCTGAATACAGTCCAAAAGTGAGCATGCTCCAAAAGGTGTTGTCTAGACACCATATTGGTCAGTCTCCATTAATTTTTCTACACTAGCCTCAGACTGTTCACTTACTGAGCCTATTGTTACATGGCATATGAGAATTGATTCTAGTAGATGGGCTTATATTGGCTTGAAAATAATGAAGACTTAAAGACATGTATGTGAATGCTAATACGACTAACATTAGGAAAGCCACTTTTTTTATTAAGAACATGGTTTATCTTGTAATTCTTTTGGCAATTTGGATTCATTATCACTATCGGCTACTCTCAAGTCATTAAACGATGCCCACAACCATAACATAAAGTAGAAACAATTTTCCAACTTATGGGGAAGGATATAATTTTTGTGGTGTCTTGGACTTCTCTCCATCAAACAATATTGTTGCATGAGACCCTCTATGTCAGTGTATTCTTGGCATTTAAGGAGCATCTACAATGTCCACATCCTATAACATTTAATGAAGGGACACAAACTTCAACTTTTAGCTTAGTTTCAACTCCAATTAAAAAACCAAATCTATGCTTCCATTTGGAAGGTTCATACTCATGATAAAACACAGTAGATATGGAAAACATAAATTAGATATGTTATAAGTTAAATTTAAATGTAGATGATTGATTAGCCAAGTTCTACTTGGATGGTAAGTTATATACTTTTGATCATTGATAACAAGATTGTCTAGTTGTTGCCAAATAGTACATTCCTAGCATAGGATAATGTGTATTTAGAATTTTATGTCCACATCACTTACCTTTTAAGATGAAACATCCACCGTATGAGTGGACATTTCATACGTGAAATGAAAAATAATTTGCAGTAGTGGAGAAGTTTTGAAATAGTTTTGGGAGCATATATTCCTATCATAGCTTATTGTAGGCATTGCGCTTGGCTAACTACTCTTGCCTTTGTGGTTGTACTAAACCAGAAAAAACTTCATTTTCTATATTTTATTTTTTTAAGTAGAGAATCTAAAAATATGGCAATGTGAGAGATTCTAATTAGTTAAATTAAGTTACAATATACATGATAGTTGGATTGAGAAAACTTCCACTAAATCGCCCCTTGGTCGTCAAAGGTTTTGTTGCCAGCAATAATAATACCATTAAGTTTTGAAATATTTATCCAATTCAATAGTATAGATTCCCATGCATTTAGATTAAATGGTTGTGTACTTTTAATTTCTATACACTTGTATTTTTGTTAGACAACTTAAGCATCACACACTAAGACTTGATTCCTAGGCTAAAAGTGTTATATTCTACTAAGTTGTTGCATACCTTAGGAGGACTATTGAATTGTAGGGTCCCGAGAAAGTGAGGGGACCAACCAAAAAGTGGTACCCAACTAGGATGTTTAGTGTGGCAAATTCCATCACACAAGTTGCTTTCCAAGCTGCAAGAAATGCCTAAGAAAATTTTTTGTTGATCGCTGTGAACAAGGAAAGTGATAAAGATAAATAATCCATCCATAAGAAATATTTAATACCAACCATATAATATCCACCAATCCAATCGTCAGAAAATTAAATAAAAGAAGAGAACATGTTGAAAACTATTACATGAACATTTTCCTTTGTTATATAATATGACTATATGAACATTTTTATTCATAATTATTTTGAATGGCATCCCATCAATTGAACCTATAAAAAAAAATTGTAAAATCTAAGTACTACTCATACACACTTTATGGTCTTCATTTAAAACAAGCATCTTACAATGAATTTGATTAAGCTGCAAAATGAAAATAGAGGAAGGTGGATAAGTGTAAAAGAACTTACACTATAACTACACGACCTCCAACAATGTAAAGAATATTTGTCGCTCTAGGACAAGCTTTTTGTTGCTTACAGATTAGGGCTAGAATAAGCCAACCAATAGAAGAAAAAATAGCAATTGACGCCTTTTACAATAATAAAGTAGGTAAGCTTTCAGGGGCATTGCCCTAAAAAACCCCTTTGGGGGCATTGCCTCTTGACCCCACCCTATACTACGACATGGAGCACACTTGAGGCTCTATCCTAAGACCCTGCACTACCCCTTGACCCTATCAGGGGCAAAACCCCGTAGAATAATCTGGGGGGAAACCACACCGAATGAAGTAGGAAAAAATTAACCTCTGAATTTGATTAGGCTCCACATCACAACAATCTCCCACTTGGAAGCTAATCAGACTGCACAACAATAACTTCCCCCTTGGAGACTAATCATAGCACCAGTAAACTTGTAGCTCCCATTGGAATGTAAAACAACTCCACACTCTGTTGTTCTTTTATTTTGTTCAATCTAGAAGACCAACTGAAGCTGAAGAGGAGTTCAACTTCTCCTTGTCACTGCCTTTGTAAACATATCTAATGGATTATCATATGTATGTATCTTTTCTAGCTTTAATTGTCCATCATCCAAAACTGATCGAATGAAATGACACCGCAAGTGTATGTGTTTTGTCTTTAAATGTAGAGCAGAATTATTCGCAATATGAATGACACTCTAGCTATCTATAAACAAATGATTGTCCATCTGAGGGTGCCCCAAATCTTCCATGAAGAATTGAAGTGATATCATCTCCTTGGTTGCCTCTATACTAGCAACATACTCTGCCTCTATAGTGGATAAAGCATTAACTTTCTACAACCAAGAAATCCAACTCATTGTTGTCCCACTAATAGGAAATACATAACCTATAGCACTCTGCCTAGTCTCAAGATCCCCTGGTAGATCTAAGTCAACATAGCCCTGTAAATTAGTAGTAGAGCCTCCAAAATGTGAATAATTACTAGATGTTCCTCTAAAATATTTAAGAATCTATTTCACTGCATTCCAATGCTCAATCCCAAGATGACTCATATAACTACTAACAACTCCCACTGCATGTGCAATATATGGCCTAATACATACCATGGCATACATTAAGCCCCCTACAGTTGAAGCATAAGATATCTTAGACATCTTATCCTCCTCGTCTTGTGTATTTAGACACATCTTACGTCCTTGGTACCTCACCTGTTGTTGGACTCACGCTCTTCATATCTCCTTGGGATCTTTTAGGGTGGGTTCTCACCGGCTACATATTCAAATTGATCACCAATTTGGTAGGGAGGACAAGATTTGTCAGCTTTGTCACCTCGAGGAGGTCGAGGCCGAGTCTCACTTTATTTTTCATTGTCCCATTTACTATGAGGTCCAAGGGAAATTCTACTGTTTTTTCAAAGAGTATCGGTCTCTTCCCTCATTCTTTAGATATACCGACCAGCATTATCTTGCACTCTATCTTGAAGAGACCATGCAACTTTGCTAGCACACTATACAACTCCAACTTTTCTCGACATCGAACCCTACGCAACTTATCACCTCTTTCTTCAGTCCTATAGTTCCTGCCTGAGGATCGAAGCGACCTCTCTGCACTATCTCAGTTCACACCAGATCTGTGAGACCTCGTAGAGATTACACTCGACAACGTCCTTCTAGTAGACCTCAGAGGTGACCTTCCAAAGTACATGATTGCCCTAATGTCCACCTTTCCATTCTGTATTACTTCTCACCTATGAGGAGTTCTTAGCTATTGTTATTCCCTTTTCTTGGTTATTTTGTTGTTTTTCTTTCACGTTCTTTCTGCGGACACTGTTTGGTGCTCCATGTGCTGCCTTTTGCCCTTTGTACTGTTTCCAGTCCCTTAGACCCTCATTGATCTCTTGTTGGACATTAATAAATTTATCTTATCTTTTCTTATAAAGAAACATTGCAACACCTTCTCAATATAATCAACCTGAGATAATGTCAATGCTTTGTTTTTCCGATCTTTATAACTTTTCATATTAATGATTTTTTTTTGCCCCTAAATCCTTCATGAAAATGAATGTGTTAATTGTTGTTTCAACCCGTTAATGTGATCCATGTTAGACTCACAAGAATATCATCAACATATAAACATAAAATAATGTAGCTATCATCATCCAACCTCTTAAAATAAACACAATAATCTAAATGAAACCTAGTGTATCAATGCTCATGCATAAAACTGTCAAATTTAAGAAACTATTATCGAGGTGCTTGCTTCAAGCCTTATAAGCTTTTCTTCAATCTACACACTAAATTCTCTTTACCTTTAACTTTAAAACCCAGTGGCAATTTCATATATATTTCTTCATCCAAATCACCATGAAGAAAATTGTTTCAACATCAAGTTGCTCTAAATGCAAATTTTTAGTAGCCACAATACTTAAAACAATGTAAATATAGGTCATTTTAACAATAAGAGAGAATATCTCATCGAAATCAGTGCCCTTTTTTACATGCAAATCCTTTACCAACTAACATGGCTTTCAATCTTTTCTTTCCTCTATCCTCGTTTTTCAACATGTAAACTTGTTTATTCTGTAAAGTCTTTTACTTGCAGGCAATGTACATAAATCCCAAGTCTAATTTTTCAGTGAGGAGTCTATTTCATCTATCATTGCAGACTCCCACTGAAGCTTTGTATCCATCTACACAACTTCATCATAACAATCAAGTTCACCAACATTTGTTAATAAAATAGAGAGAATATTTCTAAAGGTTTATTTAGCCTTATTGATCATCTAGCATTAACTGGGGTGTGTGCTATTTGTTATTATCGTTGTTGTGGAGCATAAGGGACTATTGAAACATTATCTTTTTGAATATCATCTAACACTACATAATCATTTTCTTTCTTCTCATGCTACTGCAACAGATCTTTTTACAACATTTTCTCATTGAATATGACATCCCTGCTTCTTAACATTTTATGATTTTCAAAATCTCAAAGCCTATAACCAAATTCATCAATGTCATATCCAACAAATATACAATTATTTGACTTAGCTTCCAGCTTGGTTCTATTTTCATAATCTATATGTACAGATACTTCACAACCAAAAGTTTTGAGAAAAGAATAACTCGCATTTTAACCAATCCATGCTTCCTCTAAAATACCACAACCCAAAGGAGTAGATGGACCTCTATTGATCAAATATACATCAGATATTTGATAGCCTCCACCCACATGTTTAAGGTCAGCCCAACATGCAACCTCATACTCCTTGATAGCCTCCACCCACATGTTTAAGGTCAGCCCAACATGCAACCGCATACTCCTTGATAGCCTCCACCCACATGTTTAAGGTCAACCCAACATGCAACCTCATACTCCTTGCGTGCTCTATTATTGTCGTGTTCATGCATTTAGACAATTAGTTTTCTTGTGGAGTCTTTGGAATAGTTTTCTACTAACGAACACCGTTAGTCGAACTATAATCTTCTAATTCATTGGTGCAATGCTCACCACCATTATCAGATATTTGATAGCCTCCACCCACATGTTTAAGGTCAGACCAACATGCAACCTCATACTCCTTGATAGCCTCCACCCACATGTTTAAGGTCAACCCAACATGCAACCTCATACTCTTTGCGCGCTCTATTATTGTCGTGTTCATGCATTTAGACAATTAGTTTTCTTGTGGAGTCTTTGGAATAGTTTTCTACTAACGAACACCGTTAGTCGAACTATAATATTCTAATTCATTGGTGCAATGCTCACCACCATTATCAGATCTAAGACATTTTAATCTTTTACAATCTCATTCTCAACCAAGCATTTTCATTTCTTTAAAGTTCGAAATATATCAAATTCATGTCTTAAAAAATTAACTCATAGTTTTCTAATTGTATCATCAATGAATGTAACATAATAATGAGAGCCACCAAGGGAAGATACCTGAGCTAGTCTTCATACATCTATATACACAAGCTCTAATTTCTCATTTTTCTTTCCCTTGTCACTCTTCACAAAACTCTCTTTTATTTTTCATATACGTAGCTTTCACATAAATCCATATTAACACATTTCAGACCTAATAAAACTTTCTTTGAAATAATTTCATACCTTTCTCACTCGTGTGCCTAAGTCTATTGTATCATAGTGTTGTTTCAAAATCTATAACAATTGTTTATTCTCCCTACTCAACTGTAACAATTGTTCCTAAACATTCATTTTTCTCTTAAACAATTGAAGTAGAAGGGATAGTATAACCTAAACAAAGATATAAGGTGTCTACATTCACACATTTTGCTACTGCTAAGGAACCTTTTAGGACATTCATATTTTTATCAATAAAAGTAATTGTGTAACCCTCATCATCTAGTTGCCCTGTTGAAATCAAATTCTCACCCAGTCTTGGAATATTTCTTACCTCTTGTACTAGCCAATGATTCTCATTTTGTAATGTAATCTTAATTTTTCCATTTCCAACAATTTAACAAGGTTCATTATCCCCCAAATAAACAAAGCTGAAAATCCTCTTAGACATAATCAAGAAAATAACCTCTATAGGTATAGTAGGAAATGAAGCCCTTAAATCTGAAACTCATGAACCATTAACACTTTCTAAAGAAACAAGCAAAGCATCCTCTTCAGATTTGTTACTTACCTCATTTGCCTCCTTATTCCCTTCTTGTTTGTCTCCTTCATTGTTCTTTCGAGTCTAGCAATCTCTCTGCTTGATGATTTCTCATGATTTTGTTTGTTCAAGACACTTCCTAATGTAGATCCACCTAAGTTTTTTATAAGAGTTTTCTCACTCAGAATAACACAATTCACATCATCAAATTTTAGGGTCAGATCTAGAAATAGGAATTACTCAGTCATTCCAACTTTAAGACAAAGAATACAAAATCAAGAGAGACCTAATTTCTTCATTCAAATTAATATTTACATAACAGAATTGACTAGTAAACATATTAAACTCATTTAAATGGTTTGCAACAAATCCACCTTCTGCCATCTTCAAGATGATAAATACCTTATTTGAAGCGAAGGGTTTTTCATACAGCTTTGTTATGGGATGCATCAACTCTTTAGTCGTCTTCACTTTTGTAATATTAAATGTCACAGATTGCGCCAAGCATTAACAAATACTTCCAAGTGTCTTTCGATACAAAATACGTTAGTCCTCATCTGTCATAACAATTGGTTTCTTGGATTTTTCTTGCAATGGCCACCATAAATCCTTTTGATAAAGATAATCTCCATTTGTATTTTCATTAACTAGAAGTTCTACCCATTAAACTTCTCAACCTTCAAATTACCCTCATATGTCATTTCTCCCACACAACTGTGAGATCTTCAGAGGATAACTGAAAACAACCTTGCTCTAATGCCACTTGATAGGGTTAAAGAAACAAAAGTAACAATTACATGCAAAACTAACCAATATTAGAAAATAATAAATCCCACGGAAGAGAACACAAAAGACAAATTTAACATGGTTCACCCATATTACAATAATAGATAAGTCATCTATTATTGGTTAATGGTTATCTATTGTAAATATCTTAAGCTTTAAGTTTGCTTTCATTTTTTGCTTTCTCTAGAATAGAATGTTTCTATTCTTTACGATCGTTTCCTAAAGAAACATTGTCTCATTCTTTTATATATATTGACCTTTCAGTCTCTACTAATATAAAGAAAGTATTTACCAATTAACTCGTAATATGGTATCAAAGCTAATACTTAAAAATTTTCAAAAAAAAATTATAATTTCTTCTTGAAATTATTTGTTTAAATTTTTTCCAAATTTTTTCCGTCGAATTTCTCTCAAACACACCTAGGATTTTCGGCTTAGAGAAATTCCCGAACTTGAGTATGCAAATCATGTGAAAATCGTGGTTGTTTTTTACCATTCTCTACTGGTATTTGCAAATCGTGATTTCTTTTGCCCAAAATTCTCTGCACGTCACGATTTTTTTGGGCCGAACTCATCTATTTGCAAAGCGCAATTTATTGGTATCAGGCTCATTTTTTTGGGTGGCTTTTCTGCCACTCTGGTCTGTAAACAGCTCGGTTTACTTGTCCTTAATTGTCTCTTCTGCTCGTGACCAGAAACCATATAGCATATACCAAGGAAAAATGGGTCTTTTTTAGCTTTTTTTGTGCCAATGTCTTTTGCGACCTAAAACCTGCAAACTCAGCCATTTTTGGAGGTCAAACAAGGTTTTTCAACACTGTCTCAATCTATAATCGTGCTCTAGGTAGAAAATTGACCATTTTTTTCAAGAAATTTGCCATTTTTCTCAAATTTGACCTTTAAAGCCACCGACTAGGGTTTTGCCCAAAACCCTAATTTTTGGGGTCAAATTTTTTTTGTTTTTAGATTCTTGGTGGGTTTTTCACGAGCTCAACTAGGTTGTTGTTCATTTTTCTGGGTGCCTCGATTTTCAAGCTAGCGAATCCAAAAACTGTAAACATATTCCTTTCGAGTTTTTTGAGCTCTCTTCTAGGTCACTCTCTGATTCTTCTGAGTCTTTCGTATTTTTGCCTCAAAGAACATGTCTTCATAATTTTTCATTGAAAATTGTGTCATGGCATCTCTGACAAATATTCTACTCGAGCATAATTCTAAATTCAATGATCGCAATTATAGAACCTAGAAGCATTGCATCATCGCAATTTTAATATCAAAACAGAGATCAACTTGTTATGGGTGTTACGAAGCGTCCGACTTCTTTGGGTCCTGATCAAGATACATGGGATTTGAATAATCGAGAGGCAGTAATGCTTCTCAAATTATCCGTAGCTGATGATCAGCTTTCACAGTTTCCATCTAGCAAGACAGTTGCCGAAATTTGGACACATCTCAAAGGTCTTCATGAGACTTCCGACAAGAGTAGAGCCTTCTTTCTGAAAAACACTCTAATCTCTATATCATGGATGAGCACACCTCGCTCCAGGCACACCTAAATCGGATTCAAAAAATTTGTGATCAACTACTTGCCATCAGTCGCAAGATGGAGGAAGAGGATATTGTAGTTATCACTCTTCGAAGTTTACCAAAATCCTATGAGTATTTTATCGAGACTCTCAACATCACCTCTACTGGTGTTGATATGAAGTTCACTGATCTCTGCACACTTCTACTTCAGCAAGATCTGTGGAAACAAAAATTCGGTAGTAGCTCCAATTCCACCTCCACTGAGCAAGCCTTTCCTACGAAATCCTTTCCTAAGGATAAGGGCAAGTTTCAGCAACCTTCTCAACAGAAGTCTTCTGCTCCAGCATCAGATGGTTCCAGAAAAAAGAATATTCAATGCAAGTACTGCCACTAGTTTGATCACATGAAGGTTGAATGTCAGAAATGCTTAGTTGCCCAGTCTAAGCAATCAGGTTCGCAGCCCAAAGCGAACAGTGCAGAGCACACTGAGTAGGCAGAATCTGCCTTTTACGCCTTCATGGGTAAAAGACCTGCAGATCATGTGAACTCATCTATCTGGTACATTGATTCAAGTGCCTCTCAACATTTCACTCACCACAAAGACTAGTTTACTGACTACTAGCCTTATTCAGACTCTGTTATTTTTGGTGGCGGAGAAGAGCACACAGTTGTTAGTAAAGGCAACATTCAGATTCAATCTATTGGGAGGAATCTCATATTCCTTGATGTATACTACATTCCAGGGATGGAACTAAATCTACTCTCAGTCAGTCAGCTGCCACAACATTCTCCACACTTAGCAGTCACATTCAGTTCACATCAGTGCACCATCACTAATTAGGCAACTAAGTCTATTGTTGCACCAGGTCTTGAAGATCATGGTCTTTTCAGACTTTTTGACTCTAGTGATTCTCAAGACTTAGCTATGGCTGCTCGACGATCTTCTATCAACACACCTTGGCATCAGCAATATGGGCACTTAAATGTGCATTATCTCTCACAGCTTGTTTGGGATGTGCTTGTTCTTGGATTGCCAGAGATTCAAACTCAACAGCTTGGAGTTTGTGACGCATGTCAGGATGGGAAGCAACATCGCACACCTTTCACCAATTACAATTCTTAGCAAGCTTCTCAGGTACTTCAGCTTGTTCATGTCAATATCTTCGGCCCTATGGCTACTCCTTTTGTTCTTGGTTCGAGGTATTTTCTGTTGTTTGTTGATGATTTCAATAGAAAAATGTGGGTGTATTTTCTTAAAAAGAAATCAAATGCATTTATTGTATTTCAAAAGTTTAAATCCTTAGTTGAAAAAGAGTCTGAGAAATCTATTATTACTCTTAGATTGGGGGGGGCGATTTTCGTTCTAATGCTTTCTGTAGCTTCTTGGATACACATGGCATCAAACGCTAGTTAACCACACCCCACACATCATAATAGAACAATGTAGCTGAACGTCGGAAAAGGACAATCACTGAGATGGCTCGTCCCATGCTCGAACACAGACTTGTTTTGAAGCAATTTTGGCCAAGCAGTCAACACTATCGTTTATCTGTTGAATCAATCACCCACAATGGCAGTCAAAGGTAAAACCCCGAAAGAGCTCTGGTTAGGTTGCAAGCCTAGAATCAGTCACCTGAAAGTTTTTGGCTCTCTTGCTTTTGTTTGGATTCCTGATGCTTCACGCTCCAAGTTGGATGCCAAGAGTCAAAAACTGATGCTTGCTGGATATAGCAGTTTTCACAAAGCCTACCACCTAATTGATGTTGAGACATCTCATCTCATCTACAGTAGCAATGTAGTCTTTGATGAGCAGCGAGGACCATTCATGCCTATTTCTCTTGTTCCTGATCCAACAAACCAATTATGGTGGTTCATGATTTGGGAGTACAACTTCCATTAGATCCACCTGATGGGAGGACTCCATTAGCTCTTGCAACTCCAATTATTCCAGTGATACCTGTATAGACTCCTCCAGCTTCTCTTGCAGGATCACCTCGCTTTGTAGATGTTTCACCTGAGTTTGATCCAACTTCTTCTGATGAGGATCCTACTGATCAAGCATCTCCTAGTACTACTATTGGTCATTCTCCTATTTGGCCTAAGTGGTGGGCTAAGATACTTGCTGATCTTCGTGATGATGAGCTCATTGATGGGAGAACTACTTGGAAAAAGAGCAAAACTACAGATTCTGTTAACTTTGCTCTTACGACCAATATTCACAATATATTGGAACCTCAAACATATTCTAAGGCTAAAGGAATTCCAGAGTGGGAACAAGCCATGACATCTAAACATCAGAGTCTGCTAAAGAACAACACCTGGATCCTTTCTAATCTTCCACCGGGGAAGAAACCCATTGGCCGCAAATGGGTCTACAAAATCAAATACAAATCAGATGGTACTTTGGACAAGTACAAAGCTCGTTTAGTGGCAAAGGGCTTTTCTCAATGTCAGGGCATTGATTATGAGGAGACCTTTGCTCCTACTACAAAGATCAGGACCATCAAATTAGTCCTAGCCATGGCAGCACAGTTTGGTTGGAAGGTCCATCAGATGGACATCAAGAGTGCTTTCCTGAATGGTGATTTCCATGAAGAGGTCTACATGACACAGCCTCCTGGTTTCAAGGTTGCTGGTAAAGACCATTAGGTTCTCAAATTGGTAAAAGCTCTATGGCTTGAAGCAAGCCCCTTGAGCATAGTACATCAAGATTCATAAGTACCTTAGTGATCAAGGCTTCAAGAGGAGTTCTTCTGACTCAAATCTGTACATCAAGACTACTGACAATGACATCATCCTTCTAGTTATCTATGTGGATGATATGATCATCACTGGCAGTTCGGCATCTTTGATTCAAGGAATCAAATAGAATTTATGCCAATCTTTTGATATGACTGACCTTGGGCTCAAGCATTATTGCCTAGGTGTTGAAATTTGGCAACAGTCTTCTGGTATATTCATCTCTTAGTCCAAATATGTCAGGGCCCTATTAGACAAATTCTGAATGCAGCATTGCAAACCTACATCTACACCTATGGAGAAAGGTCTCAAGTTATCAGCAAAGGTTGATTCTCCTTCTGTTGATGATACTACATACAAGCAACTAGTAGGCAGCCTCCTCTCTGCTACTAGGCCTGATATAAGCTTCGCAGTCAGCTATATTTCATGCTTTATGATAGCTCCTAAGGCTGATCATTGGATGGTAGTAAAGTGTGTGCTTCAATATGTGAAGAGCACTTCAGATTATGGACTTAATCCTAAGCTCAGTGGGTTCACAGATTCAAATTGGGCAGGCTTTGTTGATGATAAAAAGTCAACATCTGAATATGTGTTCAGTTTGGGATCCGGTGCAGTCACAAGGACCAGCAAGAAGCAACAGGCAGTTTCTCGCTCTTCTACAAAGGTTGAATACAGAAGGACTGTTAAAGCAAGATGTGAAGTTGTTTGGCTTCATCGGATGCTTGTGGATATGCATGTCACCAGCAAGATCGACTACTATGTTTGTTGATAATGAAGGCGTTATCAAGTTAGCATGAAATCCAATCTCCCATGAACAAACCAAGCTTATGGATGTTCATTGTCATTACATACGATAATTGGTTGAAGACGAAACTATAGATTTGCAGTATGTTTCTACCACAGATCAAATTGCAAATATTCTTACCAAGCCTCTTGCTCCTAATAAATTTGTCAAATTCTGAGGACAGCTTGGTGTGTTAGATAGATTAACCATTAAGGGAGGGTATTACAATAATAGATAAGTTGTTTATTATTGGTTAATGGTTATCTACTGTAAATATCTTAAGCTTTAAGTTTGCTTTCGTTTTTTGCTTTCTCTAGAATAGAATATTTTTGTTCTTTACAATCGTTTCTTAAGGAAACATCGTCTCATTCTTTTGTATATATTGACCATTCGATCTCTATTAATGTCAAGCAAGTCTTTACCAATTACCTCGTAATAACCCAATAACCTGGACTACGTCCACCAAATATCAAGTCCGATATTCTTATTATTCTATAATTATAATATGTAATCCCTTACAACTCAATACCGCCACAAAAAGCTACAATCGCATCATACCTTACGAAATCCCTAAAACCGTAAGCCTTTTATACAAACAGTTTGTTGCTTACAAATTAGGGCTAGAATAAAACAACCAATAGGAAAGAAAAAATAGCAATCGACACCTTTTACAATAATAAAGTCGATTGAGCTTTCACAGGCGCATCACCCCTTTACCCCAACCTTTAGTGCGACGAGAAACACACCTTAGGGCTCTACCCCAAAACCTTGTCTTGAGGGCATTGTCCCCAAACACCCATAGAATAATCTAGGGGGAAACTATGTTGAATGAATTGGGAAGAAATTAACCTCTAAGTTTGATTATGCTCCACATCACAACAGGTCATTCACTTGCCTACCAATTTATCTCAAAAGCATGTTTTGGTTGTCGGCCACATAGTTTATATTAGAGATGTTTCAACCAATCAAAGGGCTAGAAAAGAAGGATTCAAATATAGAGAATGCTAATAAGTTCATTCCAAAATATTAAAGAGACATCTGGGGCCCAAGAGGAAGGAGTCTTAAGCAGGTAAAAATGTTGATATAGTCAAGAAAGAATAGAACAGTTCTACTTGGGAGAAGAGAATGCTAATAAGTTCATTCCAAAATATTAAAGAGACATCTAGGGCCCAAGAAGGAGTCTTAGGCAGGTAAAAATGTTGGTATAGTCAAGAAAGAAAAGAACAGTTCTACTTGGGAGAAGAGAGACTTCAAGGACCTTCACAAAGCTTAAACCTTTGTGATAAGGTTCATTAAATATCATTGAATAGGTATATCAAAATGCTTTCAGGATGCAGTTGTTGTAATACCCCTTTAGGCGGGATCTGTTTCATTTATGCAATTAACTCTTATGGTCCCGTAGGGGTTAATTATCACACAAGGGGATCCAATTAAAGGGATGCAGTTGCATCTTACTTTAATTTAATTTAGGATTTAATTTAAGAAATAAAATATGGAGCACCACATTGGGGCCATTCCTTTAAGATTTAGGAACTAGGCTTTTCCTGCTTAAGAAATTTATTCGGTTGTTCATTTCATCAATTGGAGTATTACCTATTCATGCATTTTTTATTCCAACTAGGGATCAGGATTGGAGAGGCAGTTTTGAGAGGTGTGAGATCTTCCCTAGCCTGTTGGTTTCTCCAAAAAGATGAAGTCACTTCATGACCTAATTGGACTAACCAAAATTCATTCCATCTTGCAGACATATCTATCACATCTGGCAATACCATTCTATAAACATCAAGGAAATAACCACAGCCAATCTTCAACAACAATCTGGAGCAGGGCAGAAAACTTTCAATATTGGAGTCCAGTCATTGAAGAATATACCTTACAAGAATTTAAGTAATCATTTTGAGATTGCATGAGTATTGTGAGCCAGAATAATTCCTGCTTTCCAATTCTACAAGCAGCTTAACATAGCTGAGTACATTTCTCTAAGGAAACAACAAATTTTGATACTGTCCCTTACGAGTCAGCTATCCTTGAATGCATGACAATTTCTAGAGATATAGTAATAATACTGACGCTTCTTGGAGTCGGCAATACACAAGCAGAAGCAAATTCATATATATGATCACAAGGTACCTAGCAAGGATTCTATTGATCAAAGTATCTGAATTTGGAGAGCATAAATATGGTATCATTTATATCAAATTGCTTGGGCACATCATAATTAAGGCCGCTACTTCTGTTGTGCAGTCAGCATACAGACAGTGATGCCAATTCATTCCCATTTGAAATTGGTTGGAATGTCACCTAATGGGAATCTTCAAGTCCCATAGAAAGTGAGAATCTCAGGTTCTGACAATCCTCAACACCTGTTTGAAGGAAAGCACTAAGTCCCCTGCAATTTGTTTACTAGCTAGACTGTGTTATCATTTGCTGGAACAAGTATTCGATGGTTGATCAACAGAGGCAATTGAGCATTCACATCATTCTGTGATTCTTCTGCAGTTCGACAAGTTTCCTTTTTACCAGTGGTATTTTGATTCAGACTGTAAGGAGTATAGAGTTGTAATTGAAAAATCAATTCATCTGAGAATCACAACACAAATGATATCATAACAAGATAATCTGAACTGTATTAATTTCATCTTGATTATTGAAGTTTGTCATTCTCTGTTTCCTGCTCATAAATATCTGTGACCACTGATTATATATTCTCTTGAATCGCATTTTGTGGTTAGTGCATTACAGTTGCCTAAATACACGAAGATAATCTCAGCGATCAATGTTGGAAAGTGAACTTGTTCAAAAGTAGACCAAGAGGATTACAATTCACAATCGCTGACTGATTTTACAAGGAACAAGACAAGTGGGAAAATGACACTGCTTTACAAGAAGGTAAAGGAGACCGATAAGGCCACCAAGAAGCATGGTTGACACTTCTTAATGGGCAACCACCTAGCAATGACAAGAGGGTTTTGAAAAGAGATATGGGAGAAAATTTCCTTATGTGATCATGCTCTTAGTCTCACAGCCCAACAGCCTTTTGGTGGACACTTGATCCAAAAATTGCCTGAAATAAAATTCACACAAAGGTGTCTTAAACGATCACTTAGCTGTCAACAAAACTGTCAAGTGGCTTGGAAGCTATTCCGAGGTAAAATTGATAAATCTTATTGCATTGTAATTGGTAAAGTGTTGGATAGTAGTAGGGATGATCCAAACATCTCAAGATTTTGGATGAGAGCAAAGTGAAGAATGTTAAAATCCCTCCTTTCTACAGGTAACAAAGCTATCATTCACCACAACAAATGGAGGAATACCATGGCATTTGTTATGTATACCATGGTGAATGTTAGAATACTGCTGCATTTGATTTGTTTACCACCATGGATGAGAGAATGCCCCAGTAAATCTGTAATGTCTGCAATGACAACTTTGTACCAACTGTCGACAAAGGGTATTTGAGTAGCTTTTGACATTGGGTCAATTTGTTTCTCAAGGCCACCTCCACTATGGCACCATTGGTGGGTGTGGAAGCAATATAACTGTTAAAATTAGTAATGGGACTGGCCCAAGTAGTTGACCTCTTACTATGTTTTTATAAGCAAATGGAAGAGCATAATTGCCTAGTTGCAAGGTGGATAAATGCGGGTGAAGTAGCTTGAGGACCATAAAATGAATTTCAAGTAGCCTCTGTAGTGTAACCACTATATTTCTTTCCTAAATTGTTAATGTGCACTTGGTATTTTTTCACCCAAACTGGATTTTCTCCAAGTGTTACTTGGTACCTATGTATTCATTTTTGTGCATGCTCTATTTTCTTTTACTCAAAGTTACTGTTCAGGAACTTTTAATATTGCAATTTCGATTCCATTTCAAGAGGTTAACAATAGTGTGAAAGTTGTGAGTTATATTAGGAAAAACTATAGTTGCTGATAACATGAGGTATAATCTCCATGATTTTTCACCAACAAACCTGACGTATTTAGGAACTCTCTTTTAGAATTATTCAGATTTATAAATGTCAACTAAAAGAAGTTTTGAGGCTTGAAGGTCCAAAATTTTGGATAAGTGTGATTCTGGAAAAATGCTGTATAAATTTTTTGAATGCATCAACAATTTAGACCACACTGTGTGATTCATCATCATGCCGAGTAGCTCTAACTAAACAAAGTCAAAACAATAATGAGCTAATTTTATTTACTTTTGGTAATGTAACACAGACAACATAACAAAAAATTTAATGAGCAGGAGTTGATCATTTCAAAGCTCTTCTAACCCATTTTTCGATTTTATTATATACTAATTTCATCCAAAAGAAGTACATAACCTAATCTTATTCAAGGATAAGCTCTACAAATATAAATGTGGATTGAATAGTTGTAACACTATTACTCAGCTAAATTGGAATGTCTGTGAGCTGCTGAAATTTACTTCGCTATGATAGCATAATTATAACTTTCCTTACAACAATCAAGTTTGATTCAATCAGAATAAAAGTTGGAAAACAATTTACACCATGAAAATCAAATTATAATACCAAAACCAATAATGGTGCTGTGCACCAATGGTTGTCATCCTTTTAGCTGTGAAATACACTGTGAAAGTCCTTGTAATTTACATCTTTCACAATGCAAGGAAAACCCTACGTCTTCCATTTGACCTTCAGTTTTGAATAGTGAAAAACACAGCCAGAACAAAGAGAGCAAGTCTGAATCCGCAAACTGTCATGTTTACAACAAAAAAAATACATATATAGAAAGGATTGTGAACAGTATGTATCAATTCTTACAAAGGGAGCATCCATAAATAACACAGTTGAACACATACAGCACATTTTGGTCCACATGCATTTTGTTTACAAACTTTACCTTCCAGTTTAAATATCCTTTCTCAAGTCGTTAAGTTCCATACAAGTTCAGGCAGCAACCCTTCAGTTTCAACCAAAACGCACAGCCCAATTCACCATGAACACGGATCTAGGAGCCACGTGTCATATCATTGAGGTTCCAGGAAATTCAGTCTGATCAGCTACCCAATAGGAAATCTAAGATTGAAAGATTTGCACTTACATCAAAAATCTGAAAAACTCACGAACTAGAAGAGAGATCTGGGGAAAACATGATTACCTCAAAAACCAATACACCTTGCATTTTTCAGGTAGTATCTGCACCCCCATCTTCTGCCGGAAGGCTTAACCGTTTGAACCATACTGGTATTGGATATTCATGCAGAGACAATAGAAAGCCAAGATGTGGACCGGTAGTAGAGCCAGTCCCCTGAAAACATAAAGGATATTCAATACTGTCTTACTAAATCATACTGGTCTTGACAAAAACATACTCTTGGAAACATCATGTACTCACTCACCTTCCCATCAAGCAGCAAAAGTTCTGCATCAGCCCACTCACGGTTACGAAATCCAGACTGTGCTCGTCTCTCTTGACCCTTGTATCTTGCAATCTGAATTTCATTTATAAATTAAATCTTGCAAGTTTAGTAAAATGGTGTGGTGGTCAAATTGATCTAACAGTTCAAATTTATTGAAACCCAGAATCATACCACTCCAAGCTCTTCAGGGTAAATATCTCGGTGAGGAAGTAGATATTGTTTCCCAATTTTTGCACGGAAAGTAACCTGGAAATAAAAATTCCGTCATTATTAGCATCTAAATATATTTTATGAATACAAGCTGTGTAATAGGATCATGAATGGCAGTAAACTTTTTGCCACAAGGCAATGATTTGATGAACAAGGATTGGTAAATGCAATTTACCTGTCCTGCTGGTATAATCATGTTCCCTGTCAGCTTTACAGCTTCCACGTATTCATAATACTCAAACTTCGAATCCTTACTAGGAATTGCATTATCATCATGCCATTGACCAACACGGCGCCTTAACTGAATTACTTCTGAAGTGTACGGACCAAAAGTGCCAGTATACAACCCTAAAAGATAAAAACAAATATTTATTATCAAAGTCGTATAAAGACTTTTCTATGTTCAAATACCATGCATACTAAAAGTCTAGAATTAAAGGCCCAATATACCACAAAAAGGATCAGCATTTGCCGCTTCAATATTAATGCGGTGAAAAACTGTGCTCGCATGCAAGCCACGTCTTTTTTGTGCCTCACTAACTGCCAGTGTAATTATCTCTCCAAAGTCCTGCAGCGCCTGCCAGATTCATTTTGCCATAAACACCCATTAATTTTTACACACATCGATTTACAATAAACAGCAACTTTGATTATCAGGAAAATCCAAAAAAGAGAGGTATCATCACGTCTTCAGACAATTTTCAAATGAGATACAGAGAAAAGAGCATTATAGACTTTCAGGCACAGAATGCAAGCCTAGATCTATCAATGAATTAGAACAAGTACTGAATTAGGTAACAGAAAAAAATAGATGTGAACCAATGCTTTCCAACCCAGTTTAAAGAGATGTAAATTGTTAAAAAAGACATCATGCAGCCTGCTGCCTTCTGAACCCAATATGACTCTTGCCAGGTCTGATAATTCTTTGGCAACATCAAACAACCTATCAGTTATCTGTCTTTCAGTGATGGGCTGTACTTAAATAGATAGAGTTGCTAACAAGTAACATTAAAATTTTCCCATGTTTGACAACAGGAACTGGCAAAGATCATGAGGTGACCCAAGTTCCAAACCATGAGTGCCTAATTGTACTAAGGTAGAACCAGTTGCCTACTTTGATCCTTCCACATGGCATGGAACTATTGCCCCAGTCGAGATATGCTACAATTGCTGAGATGATGAGATGCAACTTCAACTCTTTGAATGACTCTTTTCTCTCTTCATTGCTTGGTTGGATACCATCCACATGGGCATGGAAACCTTACCCAGGCCTAGACATGCTACAATTGTTGAGCTGATGAGATACGCCTTTGAAATGTCCCTTTCTCTGATTTTATATGATATTTCAAGCCTCTAATCAGATTTTTAAAATCAAACAACCAATATTACAAAGATCCACCAATTTCTCAATACACCCCAAATCAAGTATGCCGGAAATAGTGTCAAAAACTTCACAGCTTCACATATTATTAATAGATCTGAAAGTGGACATTTTTATAGAAATTTCAGTAGCATAACAGCCTACAAAATGACATTTCCAGATCTGTGTAACATTAACACAACAGCTCCCAAACGGAGGACAAAAACAATGCTCAACGGGCTCTCGAAACAACACAAAATAGCTGAAAACACCACAGAAACACCAATAATCTATCACAGAAGTATAATCATGACCAAATACATAAATTCAGCTCTATTTTAACATCTTAATGTCTGATATACAATAGCAACCCAAACTGATATGAAATATTCAACTGGAATCACCAAACTCTTACAAAAAACACACCCCAAAACCCACAAATCTCCACTGTTCAGCTCAAAGGCAAACTCTGCATGAGCATGCACATGGAATGGCTTTAAACTCCCGTCCTTAGCCTTCTTAGAAACCTGCAAACTCTCGTTCTTGGGTCTCCTTTTCCACAAATTTGGCAGCCTCTGAAGAACAACAAAGCAATGCGCAAAAATCAAGTTCTGGAATGAGCCCAAAATGCCTCCAAACCCCTTAAAAGAGCGCATAACCCTAACTCACATCCAAGAGGGGTTAATAAAACATATTTTAATAATAATTTTTATTTATTAGTCCATCGGTTTCCAAAGATTAACCCCTTTTGCCGAAACTTCACCTTTGTGCACCTTCCTGCCTTAGCAAAAATTATTATTTTTAATTATTTGAAAAGGGGACATGACAAGTCCTCCCCTCCCAAATATTGCTTGTCCTCAAGCAATGAAGGTTGGAATGCTCAAGAATATGTGTTTCTTCCCAAGTTGCATCCTCCAGTGGTAATCCTTTCCATTTGACCAAATGCTCTATGATACTCCTATTTCTCAATCTTTTCTCTCTTGTATCCAAAATCTCTTCTGGGATCAAAACTAATATCCCTTCATCATCAAGAGGTGGTAATTCTGTACATACTATGGTTTGCTCGCCTAGAACCTTCTTCAGGCAAGATACATGGAAAACATTATGTATTTTGCTGTTTGGTGGGAGCTCCAATTCATAAGCTACCTCTCCTACCTTCTTGGTGATCTTATAAGGCCCATAGAACCTTGGCTTGAGTTTCTCTGCCCCACTCCTCTTCAAGGTGCTTTGCTTATATGGCTACAACCTGACAAATACCAAATCTCCTACCTCAAAAGATCTTTCGATCTTTTTCCTATCAGCATACAACTTCTGTTGGTTCTGTGCATGTTGTAGATTATCCTTGAGGGACCTTATTATGTCTTGGCTTTGCTTGAGGAAATCACTTGCTACGAGTACTCTGTTATCTGAAAGTACTAGATCAACAAAGGAAAGGGCATCATAACCATAAAGAGCACAAAAAGGAGACATACCAATAGACATGTGATGAGATGTATTGCAACAATACTCCCCTAGGTGCAACCATTTCACCCAAGCATGTTGTTAATTTGAAACATAGTTCCTCAAATATCCCTCTATCCATTTACTAACTATCTCTATTTGTCCATCTGTTTGAGGGTGATGGCTAATACTGGGATTGAGTTCAATTCCTGCCAAATGAAAGAGCTCCTTCCAAAATGAGCTGAGGAATCTACTGTCCTAGTCACTGACAATGTTTCTAGGCAAGCCATGTAATCTAAAAATTTCCTTGAAGAAGAATTCAACCACTTGTGATGCCTTGAAATCAGATGTGGTAGGAAAGAAATGTGCATACTTAGTTAGTCTATCTACCACCACATATATGCAATCCTTACCTTGAACCTTGGGCAACCCAGTGATGAAGTCCATGGAAATACTTTCCCATTTTTGTTCAGGAATAGAAAATGGCTGCAACAACCCTGCAGGAAAATTTTGCTCACTCTTATTTTGTTGGCATACCATACATTCCTTAATGTGTTTAAGGACATCCTCCTTCATACCCTTCTATGAAAACGGCTCTCGAATTTGCCTGTATGTCTTGAAGTATCCCCGATGACCAACCAAAGGTGTGTCATGAAAGGCCCTCAATATCCTCTCCTTAGTTTTTGATCCTGGCACTAAAAAGATCTTGTTCTTGTAATAAATCAATTCATCAGAAGCCTTGTACCTATTATCATCCACTAACTTATCCAAAATCTTGATGGCAAAGGAATCTTTAGCATACTCTAAAATTATGGAGACTTTCCAATCAGTAGAGATAGATGTTACGAAACACAGAGTGGGCTTTCTTGAGAGAGCATCAACAACCACATTATTCTTTCCTTTCATGTATTCAATATCAAAATCATAAGCTTGCAATTTGCTTACCCATTTTTGTTGACAATCATTCAAATCCCTTTGGTTCAAGAAGAACCTGAGGCTATTATGCTCTGTCTTTACAATGAATCTCCCACATACCAAATATTGTCTAAACTTATGAAGTGCATGCATGATTGCCAACATTTCCTTATCATAGATGGAGTAACCTTTCTCTGGTGGTAATCCTGGAGGCAAGTCATTGAAAACTATACTATGCTTATCAAAAATATTTTGAATTTCAAAATGGAAATTACCTTGATTCTTTGAAGAGCTTGTTGGATGGATTATGATTCCTGCTGCCCATGCTACTTGTCCTCTTCGAAAAGTCCTCTCCATCTTCTTTGCAGAGACCGCCTTAGGTGCTCCATTTGATAAGCCTCTCAATAAGACTTTTTTCCCATTGGAATGAAATTTAAACTCCATAGTCTGATGGTTCATGTAATAGCCTCCAATAGAGTGCAACCATTGAACACCCAATACAAGATCTGTCTCCCCAATGCCAACAACATAGAAGTCATCACATAACTCATAATCTCCTAAGGTCATCTTGAGTTGTTTCACCACCTGTGTGCAAGGCATAGTGAATCCATCAACTACAGTAACATTGAATCCCTCAAAATCTTCTGTTTTAAGCCCTCTTTTCATGACAAATCCCTCATCAATAAAATTGTGAGTTGCCCCACTATCAAGAACTGTCGACCTTTGCCCTGCTAGTACCCCTCGAATTTGAAAGGGATGGTAACTTGGGACTCCTGATAATGCTGCTAAAGTGCCATCCTTGCTGATTTCTTTTTCTTTCTCTTCTTCTACCTCCTCCTTAGTTTTATGAAATTCCTCATGCTGATCTAAATCAGATTCTAAAGCAACTTCAATATAGTGCACTTGACATTTCCCCAAACATCTGTGTCCTAGAACCCATGGTTCTCTACAAGTGAAACAAAGCTTTTTCTTTCGTAATTCACTCCTAGTCTCTTCATCTACCTTCTTTTTTGCCACATTTATCACATCTTTTGGTGATAGTGTTGGAAAAGTCTTTTTCTGAAAATTTCCCTTATGTTGCCAAAGATTTGGGGGCTTTTGATTAGTGACTGGTCTCATAGGCATGCAAGTTTCAAGTTGCAAGCTTCTTTTGATAGCTTCCTGTAAGGTTGAGGGTGAGAAAGCCTTAACCAAACCCTTAACAGAATCTTCCAAACCATCAAGAAAAAGATAAACAATCCTCTTTTGACTCATATCAGGTACCATAACAGTCACTTTTTGAAACTCTTCTATATACTCATGAACTGATTTGGTTTGCTTCAACTTTGACAATTCTTTAAAATACTCTTCTTCATTCTTGAGTTCAAATCTATCTATCACTCTTTGACTGAAATCATCAAATGTAATTACCTGATCATGACCTTGAGTAGTCATTCCATGATACCACCAATCATAGGCTGCATCTTCCAAGTGTAGACTTGCAAATTGAACAGCATCACTTTCCTTCATGGGGTTAAGTGTGAAGAAAGTCTGTAATTTTTGTAGCCATGCTCTAGCTGAAATTTTATTTGTTCCATCAAAAGCAGGTGCCGTAAACTTGCTTATTTTATTTTTGAGCTCTCTTCCACTTATGTCATGCTCCCTCCTGTACTCTTTCTTGGGCATCAAAGTGTTCATCATATCCACATATTCTCTAAAAGGAACCGAACTGCGAAAGTCATCATCTAAGCCATTGTAAGTAGCTCTTAATGCAATCAAGTTACCTGTAACCTCTTCCACGGGGTTAAGAGCTGGATTTGGCACTGGTGGCTCATCTGCATGCAGAAAAATAGTTTTTGTTGATTTAGAGGGTGTGGGTTTCAGATTTCTTGGCTCCTCTGAAGTGCTCCCTTTCTCATTAATAGATGCAACTCCTTGCAATTTTTCTGTGAATATTCGCAAAACCTTTCTAGTTTCTGCCAAACTATCCACTGTTTGCTTCTAAGTATTTTCGATGTCTTGGAAAATTTTCTTTGCCATCTCATCTGGATCAACCATACTTTTTCCTTTCTTGGATTTTGTACTTTTACTTTCAATTGGAACTTTGATCAAAATTTCTTTATTCTTTTCTCGCTGTGAATATCTCTTTTCTCTTTCACTTAGTTGCATGCAATTTCTACAAACCCTCAGGCTAGCAAGATCATAGCTCTGATACCACTGAAATGTCTCTTTCTCTGATTTTATATGATATTTCAAGCCTCTAATCAGATTTTTAAAATCAAACAACCAATATTACAAAGATCCACCAATTTCTCAATACACCCCAAATCGGGTATGCCGAAAATAGCGCCAAAAATTTCACAGCTTCACATATATTAATAGATCTGAAAGTGGACATTTTTATACAAATTTCAGCAGCATAACAGCTTACAAAATGACATTTCCAGATCTGTATAACATTAACACAACAGCTCTCAAACAGAGGACAAAAACAATGCTCAACGGGCTCCCAAAACAACACAAAATAGCGGAAAACACCACAGAAACACCAATAATCTATCACAGAAGTATAATCATGACCAAATACATATATTCAGCTCTATTTTAACATCTAAATGTCTGATATATAGCAGCAACCCAAACTGATATGAAATACTCAACCGGAATGCTCATCGGGCTCCCAAAAACAACACAAAATAGCCGAAAACACCACAAAAAACACTAATAATCTATCACAGAAGTATAATCATGACCAAATACATAAATTCAGCTCTATTTTAACATCTTAATGTCTGATATACAGCAGCAACCCAAATTGATATGAAATACTCAACCGGAATCACCAAACTCTTACAAAAAACACACCCGAAAACCCACAAATCTGCACAGTTCAGCACAAAGGCAAACTCTGCATGAGCATGCACATGGAATGGCTTTAAACTCCCGTCCTTAGCCTTCCTGGAAACCTGCAAACTCCCGTTCTTGAGTCTCCTTCTCCACAGGTTTGGCAGCCTCTAAAGAACAACAAAGCAATGCGCAAAAATCAAGTTCTTGAATGCGCCCAAAATGCCTCCAAACCCCTTAAAAGAGGGCATAACCCTAACTCACGTCCAAGAGGGGTTAATAAAATATATTTTAATAATAATTTTCATTTATTAGTCCATCAGTTTCCAAAGATTAACCCCTTTTGCCAAAACTTCACCTTTTTGGGCCTTCCTGCCTTAGCAAAAATTATTATTTTTAATTATTTGAAAAAGGGACATGACAGCCTTCAACTCTTTGAATGATTCTTTTAGTTCTTCATTACTTAGTCGGATTCATCCATGTGGTCATGGAACCCCTTGCCCCACAATCTAGATATGCTAGAATTGTTGAGCATATGAGATGCACCTTCAACTCTTTGAATGATTCTTTTAGATCTTCCAAACCCTTCTATGGGACCCCTTTCCTTGTAAGCATATCCAGGGACAAGGAAAATCGGTAAAAAATCATTACAAAGCATTGTTAGTAACTAACCTGTACAAGAAATATTTTACCTGTCACATCATTCAAAGCCTCCATCTCCATTACAACCCCAATTATTTAAGAGTTCCTCTTTAGCCCAACATTACAGAAATGTCTTAAGAAGCATACCTTGGGGAAACATGAGTAGACAAATCTTTGGGTTCAGAGATAAAATAACTGCCTGAAACTGCTTCATGCACTTGATAAGGTTCTAAAGGTCCAACTCCTTGTTACACTTATTCTAATAAGCCTCATCAATCCCAACTAACCTATTTTCAAAAGAATGCAAGATGGTAATTTGAGATGTAAATGGGACATTGTATGGTCTGACACTGAACAACATTCTATTGTTAACATTGATGCCATCTTCTACTATAAAAGTGATATTAATTTTGTTCTCTTCAGCTATCTTATCTAGTTATACCCAAAAAAATCATTTAAAAACAAGTATACCTTATGCCCTGCTACTTAATTAATGAAGAGAATGAGTGAAGGGTCTTTTATTGCTATATTTAGTATTCTTAAATTGATGCAGATTATGATCCATTCTTTCTTCACTTGTTACCATTGTCAACATCTGATACAACTACATACAGCATTCTGTCAAATGTTCTCCAGATCTTAGCACAAGAATTGTATTTTGACTGTTATAATTTTGTCCGTGAGGATTTTATTATAAATATGACTAAAATTATGGAAGAAGAACACTGTCACAACTTGACTTAGGGTTCAGGTTTGCTTGGAAGACAACACATTCAAATGTCTGATGAATGGAAGTAATTGCAAGAGTGATAGGATGAAAATCTAATCGACACTAGATTGACCAAAACAGAAAACATCATGCCAGAATTGTAAGTGGCAAGCTTGGATTATGCTAAAGTTTTGTACAAGACCCAAGAAGTCGGATGTATGCCACAACTTGTTTACATATTCACCAAAAATGCAATCACTTGTTTCTCTAAATCCTATATTTTGCTATTGTTTTTGAACTCATTGCAGAATAGGGTAGACAATCTCAGAGTTTGTGTGTCATTAATAAAGAATAGCCAGAATTCAATTACATGAGTTCAAAACAGGCAAAATATAGCAGATCCAAAAACGCTAAAATGCTCGTAAAATCAAGGGAAAAGAAACTGTAAAAATTATTTCATGCCAAATGTAGTGCATGGAAAGGAAAACAAAATTCCAGATATCAATTATAAGACAAATTTCAGAGGATCTTTTTTTCATTGCTTGGGAAGGAGAGGCCTGATTGCAGGTGTCGCTGATATAAATCCAGCTAGATCAGGGTCCTCCTTCCATGTAGACCTTGAAAGTACTTCTGCATGGATTGCACTCATAAAGGACTCTAAGAAATAGATTATTTTCCATCCTAATGTTGCCCCTCCAGGTGTACACCACAGCCCACATGGTGCTAAGGTAGGGTCACCTGTTTTATGATTCAGCAGTTCATTAATTTCTATGGAGAGACTAAGCACTGGAAAAAGAGACCAACTGAATGCATTCACAGGTCTGGGGATCTAACCTTTGTGCCCAGTGGATAGTAGTAATTAGTTATTAATCTGAACAACTCTATTGCCATCACAGAAAATTATGTAAGCAGGTGAGTATTTCATTATATATATATATATATATATATATATATATATATATATATTAGAATTTCACAGTTTTGCTTTTGTTTTTTATAGCTTGCTTCCACGATCACTGCTTTTTTATACTTTGATTCACATTACTTGTACTCAAAATGCAAATGGAGCTTATAAATGTAGTGTTTTCCTTCAACAAAACTCAGAACAAAGAAAATCGGAAGAATCACAAACGTTTGTTTTGATTTTGGAGTGCCAAAACAGTGCATCAATGAAGGGTGTCACTACTTCCAGTTTGTAAATAGGAATATGGATATCAGCTATACCCTATTCAACCTTTGCTATAACTGTAAGCCCATGCAAAACTATGCATACAATATTCCATACAAACAGAAATGAAAACATTGCTTTGAGAAGACATTTTGAGAATAAAGTAAATCATGAAAAATATATGTTCCACAGATTCTCAAGACCATGGGGGTTTACATGGGGTTGCGGGATGACAGCATCTGGCAAGGGTCTGGGGGTGGATTCCCCAACATTGTTCAGAGAAGGGGGTCTATGGGCAGCATTCCCAGTGAGATAATGGAGCAATCCACCCAGCATTCCCTATCACAGTAGAGGTTAAGGCCAATGAGCAGGGGCCCTAACAGTAAGTGCAAATTAAGGGCCTTTGAAACCATGCAAACACCATTTTCACACTTAACCAAAGAAGGCTAATGTTCTCAATCTTGTTGTTGCTCTCACTTTTCCTATCTTAAAGCTCTTTTTCTTAGCCTTTCTCACTCTGCTTGTTACAACATGCAACTTTTCTAAATGCTGCTGGAATTTTTTATTAATTTGAAGTAAAGTTAGGATCTTATTTAATTACTTTTTGCGAGTGACTACAATGAAGATGGGGCTATACCATTATGGTTAGGGTTAGTTTCCTTAATATTAAAAAATGTTAGATTATTTCATTTAAAAGTCATCTTTCAGTTATTTGATGTAGGGAACAGCTGGTAGTTTCTCAAGCATTTAAAAGTTGAAAACAAGTCTCCTAAGGGTCTAGAGAAATCCCAATATCTCTTTGTAGTCCCAAAAAAAGGTGCATCCTGCAAATGTTCCCTCTTCGAGAGAGAGATCCCAAAAGCATCTCCTAATAGAAAGTGGTGGAGGGAGAACAGAAGTGGGCCATTTCCCTGAGGTCCCCATCTTGAGAGTAGCTAGATTTTGTAGGGGATTGCCTACCCATCAAACACAAAAAGAAAAAAGAAAAAGCCCAGATCATACCTAAAACATAGAAGTACTGTGAATTTTCTTTATCTATTCCCATGCCCACCCTCTAGAGCGTCAAAAACCCTCTAGACAAAAACCAGCTGGTTGAATTAAAAAATTTACTATTTTTTTGAATTGCATATGAACAAAATATGATTTTTTATTTACTTGTATTTTTTCAACAATTTGACCCATTTACCTGGTGTTCACTGGATTTTTGAATTACCTGAGAATTGTGGGTTGTTTTGGCACTAGGTACAATTCAAACTCAGGTATACACATTTAACAAGACTATCAGGTGGAAATGCTACCATTACACTATCGGCCGATCAAAGCCCCAAATCCTCTTGGAATGATTGCTCTTACATGAGAGGCAATGGTCTCCATTGCAGCAAGCTGCAGAAAGATGCTGTGTAAAGTTGTTTGCGACTTAAAGTTTTTGTGTGTCTTTGTCCCAAGGACAGTAGCTGATCTACATTGAAGGTCCGCTAAAGATAAATCACTAGAATTATGGTGCATTTGACTATAAAGTCAACTACTTGAATCATTTTGTAGGAATGCTGCAATTAAAAATTTGATGGATGAAGACCAAGGAGGATTGTGATAACTTACTATGGGTCTTTCCTTCTACAAATGAAGCCATATTGGTCACAAACCTAAAAGGTGTATTATTGCCTTTGTGTTAACTTGGTTGCGATACAAAAAATCCTTAATCTGACAATTTTACATCAGATCTGTGATGTGGGGAAAGTAAATATATCTTCAAAACCACGAGTCTTTCTTATTTCAAAATAGACTAGGATCTTGCTTAAGTGAGCCTCCCATATCAGATTTTGGCCCTCTGCCTCATGCAATACACATCAGTGCCCAAGATGAATCAAGAGTTTATCTTGCATGTGGTAATCTTAAATGGTCTTGAATTTATGAAATCCCTACAAGATATTTGTGCAAATCTAAACCAGATTTGTACAATTTTGGGCATGTCTTGGTCTCGTGTTCATGTGGGAGGCACAAGAATAAATTTAAACTAAAAATTTCCTCAAACAATCTACAATTGGACAGCCATTTCCGTTCTGCATGATTTGTAACTGGGATTGTTGAAGATATGAATACTGCTTTAAATGGTGCTTATTCTAGAACTTGTTTTCCAAAGAACTGCAAAAGTTTGTGATTTTATTGATAATGGTCTCCACTCTTGATATCCAATAGCGTAAATGTCTTCTAGGTCAAATTGAGTGAGCATTGCTCCAAATGCATGCTCCCATTGGCTGCTTCCAAACTCATTGAGGTCAATTGTGTAGTTACATTTGGTCACTGAAAAAGATTCTTTCTCTAGTTATAGCTACCCTTCACTGCTATCAATCAGCTTCTTAGATGTTTTGTCTTTTTCTGAGCAGAACATAAGGTAAAAGATTTCTTCAGATTCAAAAGAGACACTCCCATGTCAATATTAAAACTTGAAGTACTATTTTGTGAACTATTTTGTACATAAATAATTAGTTTTGAGGGTTGAAACATCCAATAGAAATGAACTAATTTGCCACATCAATTTTTGTTTCTCTGGTACAGGTCCAAGACTTATCAATTTCATAACTTTAGTGGCTCTCCACACAAAGATGCCCACTATAACACAAACACAAACATCCTCTACCTAAATTGCGAACACTAGAACATCCAAGAATTGAATTGAATATTTGTATCACAAACAAGACAACAGTTCATAAATCAAAGTACTCAAATATTGGTATGCAATGTTAAATTTGAAGGATTGCTGCAAAAGTAATAGCACTGCCATTATTTTTGGTATGTATTTTCCAATTTGCAGCAGTCTCTTATTTATATACAAAAGTGAGTAAAGAATAGACATGTCCCTTCATGGGACATGTCTATTTATTAATATTATCATAATCTTTTATATATATATATATATATATATATATATATATATATATATATATATATATATATATATATATATATATATATATATATATATATATATATATATATATATATATAAAATATTTTTTCTATAGTTTATCTAAGAGAAGCTACAAAACATTAACACTCCCTCTTAGCTAGAGAGGATAAACATATGACATATATTACGCCATTGGTAATATTGGGAATGACAAATTTTAAGGATATCTTTGATTAGAAGATATTCAACATTTTGATATCATGAGTATTGGTCTTCTAGAATATCAACATATGATATTCACCAATTACTCAAATAGGATTTTGATATCACATCTGATATCAAGAGTATTGGTCTCCCAAAATATCAACATTCGATAATCACCAAGTACTGAAATAAGATGTGATATCACATTTGATATCACGAGTATTGGCCTCCCAAAATATCATATGATATTCACCAATTACTCAAAAATAAGATTTGATATCACATCTGATATCAAGAGTATTGGTCTCCCAGAATATCAATGATATTCACCAAATACTCAAAAATAAGGTTTGATATCACATCTCATATCAAGAGTATTGGCCTCCTACAATATCAATGATATTCACCAAATACTCTGAGTATTGGTCTTCTAGAAAGTTGAGATGCAAGACATTCACCATTTACTCAATTTATTTGATCTCATAATACAAGTTATTGTAAGATGGTCACCTTTACAACAACTTTTCCAAATACAAGTGACTTCATTTGGAAGTCGTCACTTCCTCGTGATGTATAGAGGGGGTAGGCCCATTAAAATCACATAGCCACGAGGTATATTCATGAATCACAATCCTCATGACTACTACAATTTATTGATCGTTGGAGAATCCATCTCAATATGGTTTACTCCCTCTGAATCAATATAACCGAGATCACCAAAGGTTGACTGGATCATATCCTCTATCTACTCCCTCTGTTTGCCTCTAATGAAATGACAGGCTCCCTCTGAATCTCAATCTCCCTCTTTTCCCTGCAAGAACATTCTCGGAGGAAAAGATTAAGGCAAATAGTAATAAATACTCATCTCATATGAATCAAATCATAAAAATTTCTAATACTTATCTAGACATAAACAAGTTATCTCAGATTTGTGATAGCTCATTCTACTATTTAATATTATTCATAACATAAATTATTGAATAGCTTATTTGGATTAATATATATTTCCCTTTAAAACATCATTCTTAATATATATGCAATTATATAAATATGCTCCTACATATAAACATATTATATAAGGTGAAAGTTTTTAAAAGAAGAAAAAAAAAATCGTACCCTACCTTTTGTACTGCATAATAGATTTATTTATTTTAATATTTAACAAATATTATATCACATTAATTTTATTATTTTGTTCTTTTCTATTTTATACATATATATACGTGTGTGTGTGTGTGTGTGTGTGTGTGTGTGTGTGTATATTTCATAGGCAAATATATCCTATCTCCATATATATATACACTATTTGCAATATGAAAAATATATGTTCAATAAAATATATTCATTTTGATACTCCCTTATACTTACTTGGTTTGTGGGGAGATCCCAACTTAAGCAATTCTGTATGTCTCTAACTCACTTCTGTATGAATAAATACTAAGTTGCCGGTTTGGATTATTGTACAAATGCGGGTTCGAGATTCGGGTTTGAAATTCATCTAAATTTTTTTGGGATTGGATTCGGTTCGTTTTGGGTTCATCCATACAAAAATACATGTTTTTTTAAAAATATGTATGTGTGTGTATATATATGCAACAAAAAATAAATCCATACTTGAATCTGCTAATAGTAAAGCAACATAGCGAAATACACCACCAAATTTATGTTTTAGTACAATAGGACATTAATTGCATCATTTAGCCATACATACAACTTGATACACTTGCTTGGTCACATGCATGGAACATATTTCTAAATCAAGGAGACAGTTTCATAATGAAAGGAATTGTCAAAAGATAAGTGCAGTTACTGAATTTTTATGTTTTATTGGTTAGAGCATTTCTAACCAGGCTATATCAAAAGTTGAGATACAAATTTGAAGTCCCGGATTCAAAGATATCATTTCTTTTTAAAGACATTCCTCTATAATCATCAATTTAGATGTCACCTATTGTCAATTTGGTTTTCCTTTATAAACGAGTTTCCATTTTCATATACAAATGCCTAAATGACATATAAACATCTTTTTTGGTCTTTTTAGTGGTCACAATAGGATTGGGAGGTCAAAAAAACACTTTAAAAGTCTTAAAAAAAATGTTCCGAGACCAAATTCAGCCCAGGTCTAGATAGCAAATTCTACCCGATTCCTCTGACAGAATTTGCAGCAAATTCGTAGCTTTGCAAGAGAATTTGGAGAGAATTTGACAAGGACTAGACTTTATACAGAATTGAACCAGACTTCAAGGGTTGCTGGAGAGAATCTGGTAACTTAGAATAAATACCTTGCAATGCTGGTATAATTGATATAGGATGCTAATTTGCTAAGCTCCCCTCACATTGTAACAGTAATAATAATATTACCTGATATGCATTTGCTAATACGATTTCCACCATAGTCTCAAACTTTATGCATATTCCTTAATGCGATTGACAAGAAATTGCCTTCTCTGAAATCAATCGCAAACTGAACTATCCAATTTGCTGCACCAAACAACAAATTCTATCCATCGTAGCTTTTCAAATTTTGATCAAACCACCACAACACATAATACATGTTGAGTTCAGGTTTCAAGGAATACATAATAATATTATTACCCATGATAAGAATGTTTGTAAAACCCGAAAGATATTTTTCAGGTGAATATTGTCAACCAGTAGTATACATAATTGCCCCTTGAAGATGATATTTATTCTCCAGACTCCAACGAGCACACACTTGGCTCTACAAGATCTTTCATTCCCAATAGCAATAATAACCTAATTGGTAAGTCTTCGGTGACATGTGGGGAGGAATCAATTTATATTTCATTCGAAAGTGGGCACCAAAAGAAAAACACTTGAATTCTCCATCAGAATCTATGAAACCTAACAAAACTTCAACCATGTTTATTAAAACACAAATATGTGTCTTCATTCAATTTCAGAGACATATTGACGATGTGTATCCTAGACATTCGAACTTGCTCTGATACCATGTTAAATTTGAAGAATTGCTGCAAAAGTAATAGCACTGCCATTATTTTTGGTATGCACTTTCCAATTTGCAGCAATCTCTTATTTTTATATAAAAGCAAGTAAAGAGTAGACATGTCCCTATTCATTAATATAATCACAATCTTACAGTTATGTTATCTCTAGAATATATATATATATATATATAATTTTATTTTTTTATTTTTTTCCTACAGTTTCTCTGAGAGAAGCTACAAAACATTAACATGCAAAGATACAAAAACCCAATCTAACAAAAAGCTCAATCGTAGAGTTGCAATTATTGATAATATATGTTCAATAAGTGAAATCAGAGTCCAGACACACAAGATTATATGAATTGAGCATATAAATGATAATATTGCATTAAATACAACTACAACACACACAGAGAGCTTGAACAATAGACTTCTGTACAAATTCTGAAACAATTAGCATTAGTGCATCTAAAAATCAACACCATGTATATAAGGCTTGAAAGTACAACTTTATATAATTGCACCTTTCTAAACATCAAATTGCTTTCAAAAGAAAAGTTGCAGCTCTGAATTAAGCTCATCAGCTTAATAAAGCTCATCCTGTAAAACTACACTCATCTGAAATAAAAAATTACTCATACGCGTATATAAAATAACTTTCTCTAAACCATGTTGATTCCAGTGTTAGAAATAGTCTAACAATAACAGTCAACACACTTCCCAAACAACAATAATCACTATGAAGATTCCATCAGTTGATCTGATGGTGAAGTGTGAATCCTGGATGATCATTCCTTTCTTCAAACATAATATGAACACTCTGACCACAAGTTTCAATTCATTTGGTTCCAATCATGCAATAATTTGAAATCTCGAGTCATGAACATTCAACAGTTTGTCATTCGTAGCAAATCAACTTCTCATACTTGTTGATTCAGGATCTCTGATAGGAACAAGTGATATAATAATTGATGGAATATGCTAGACTCATATTTACTTACCAATCTGATTCTGTGACTGTGATTGCTCTGATTGTGCAGATCTTTGGGACTCTGTACTCACTGAAGGAGGACGGGCTTGCTGTAATCAATGTCTTGCTTGCAGATATAATCGCTATGACTGAATAATGATCCCAGTCTTTATTGTTGTAGTAATCATCGAGTCTGAGAATGCCTTGTGATTGATTCCAGACTGCTAATAACTCCTGGGATATATAAGTGTGGTAATATGTCTCCGTAGAGACATCATCTACGTAGCCAATGGCCGCATGGGGTTATGTCCCTATGTGGACATGATACTAAGCCATAAGTAATCTTAATTCGGTAGTTAACAATCTCACCCGATAACCATTCAGTGCACAGTTTCATTTGTATCTACTTATAACAAGAGCCGGATATGACAAGTAAAGTCACTTATAAATAATCAAACATATATATATAATTCTTATTAGTAATATAGACAATGTTCATTCAAATGCTTAGTATCACTTCGACTGGTGCTATACATCAACGCTCCCTCTTAGCAAGGGAGAAGTGACAAAACTTTAAGAGATCAGTATTAAGGATACCTAGATTCTATATACAATACATTATCTGACTTTAACGCTCTGAAATAGTGACTTGTCAAATAATTACAATCACCATGTTATGAACACTATCATAACATATATTATGATCTCTAATTGTCCAGACTCCAAACCAATATCTAGAGTAATCATAATGCATTCGTTATCAATGACTTTTGGCATATCCGGAAGAAAACTATCATAATACTAGGCCTATCATTTGTAAGATCATTACCTTACAAAGATTACCTTCTAAATATATGTCTCTAAAAGATCGTCATTACATATATGATGCAACTATTCAACTTAGAAGCATAAACAAACATATAAATTGAAACTTAAGTTCAATATTCAAAAATTACAATTTGATCATATCAAGTTTACCTCTGAAATATTCCAATTTAACATTGGCAAGAGGTTCAGTAAGGATATATGTTGTTTGCTCATTAATCTTGATATACCATATCTCTGATTCAAAAACTGAATTTATAGATAACTGATTTATCTGAGTACAACATTGCATATATCACTTATGTATTCGAACTTTGGAATGTATCACTCTCTCTCTGATTCCTCACTTTGGGATTCTCTTTTAAATTCATCCACTTTATCTTTGTTCAACAACTTAAAATGCAAGATTTTCATCCTTTTCATACTTAACTTCTGCTAGGCTTGAATTTTCTCCCGTTTCGGACAAAAGTTATGAGTGCGACCAAATTTGTCACATTTGAAGCATTGTACTTTGGACCAATCTCTTTTCTTGTATGATTTGTTGAATTCCTTGTTGTCTTGATGAATTCCCTTTCTTTTTCCCTTATTATTGGTATTGGCTTGAAGAGCTTGAAATTCTCCCTCTTGATTTGAAATGATTCCTCTCGTAATTAATCTTGACTCTTATTGAGTGCATTCATTTTTGAGTAGTTCAAACTTAGGAAGATCTGGTCAAGAACTTAGTCCATGAATAAATGTCTCCCAAGATAGTGGTAGTCATTTTAGGGCTATGATGCTAAGTTCTTTGTCATCTACTTCATTTCCAATGGTTGCAAGTTGATCTTTCAATTCTAAGATTCTTAGGAAATAGGACGTAGCAGTTTCTGCATTCTTCATCTTGACATATAGTAGATCTTGCTTCAATGTTAGCAATCTGCTTGTGTTATTAATTTCGAAAGTATTCTTTATAATGGAAAACATCTCAAAAGCAATTTTAAGACAAGATATAGAAGGAAGAATACGATCCTTCACTGAGTCTATAATACTTTTCATGGCCTTGTTGTTGTGCCTTTTTTCATGTCGTTTTATCTGGATCATCTTCAGGTATTGATTTGTTTGATTCTATGTACTCTTCTAACTCCATTTCTCTAAGTACTATTGTGACTCGAATTTTCCAAGATGAAAAGTTTGATGCCCCCTCAAGTCTATCCTCTAATCTTACATGATTAACCATTTTGAATTTGACGATAGAATTTAATATTGACAAATCTGAGTTTTTATTTTAATTCTAGAAAATATATATTCCTATTAGGATGGCTCTGATGTAAAGTTTATGGTATAAATCAGACTGAGATAATACCTTGTATTGCTTGCTAAAGATGATCTTCTATAATTCAGACTCATATGAAGTGTTCCCAATAGTATAAATACTATTATGAATATGTTTTATCTCTACAATAATTCGGATAGGGCTCAATTGCTAAAGGAGAAGACCATATATTATTCATGTGTCCTTTATCCACAAACATACCCTATATAAATATTACAACCAAAGGGCATGTCCCTATCTAGGTTGGCCCTGAATGTTCTCTTTAAAATCGGCGACTTTACAAGGAGACATATGTTAATACATTAAACTAACCAAGATGATTTAGTTAATCCTTAACTATGTTGCCCAAAGGAGACGCCAATACCTATTAAGGAGAAGACAATTACTTATAGGCTTTACTTCCAAAGGGATTGAATGCATTCTCAGATCTGTACGATCTATAGAATCAGATCAATATGAGATCGAAGTTACAGAATTAACACTCCCTCTTAACTTGATAATTATACTGAGAGATAACATATATAGCATCATCAATTAAGATGAATAAGCATAGATTGATACTCTATATTTATCTCAATCTTCTAAGCATGTGGTATCATTGAACACATAATACTATGTCATATTACTATACCTGTGATATGACTTATACTTGTGATAACAGTATTGCATGGAATGCAATATATAGGATAAAATCTGAAGAATGATTAAATTCTTCCTTTATCTAAGTTGTGACTCATAGGTACTGGTAGGCCTATATCACAATATGATCCTAAGTTAAGATCTACCAGAACATAGGATAAAATCTGGAGAATGATTAGATTCTTCATTTATCCAAGTTGTGACTCATAGACATAGACATGTCTACATCACAACATGATCTTAAACTCATCTAGATCTGACAGTAGTTCTCTACTATTCAGCACATTATCTAAGAGATTGTCATCTCTCATTATGTTTTTTATACAAGTGTTCATTATCTCAGAGATCGTCACCTCTTAAATAATGAATACAAATGGAGCCCATAACAATCAATAGCCTAACAATAATAATTTTAATTCAAAGTTATTAATAATTAAAGAATACAAATGTATTACAATTCAACCATACCAAGTCTTTTCATGAAGTGATCTATCTTCACTCGAGAGAGAGGTTTGGTAAGAATATCTGCTATCTGATTTGCAGTGCAAATGTATTCTAATTTTACAATATTCCTATCTACCATATCTCTTACATAATGGTAAGGAATTTCAATATGCTTGGACTTGTCATGAAAAACTCAATTCACAGAAAGCTTGATGGAACTCTGATTATTGCAATGAATAATAGTAAGATTTATGGGTTGACCAAATAATCCCACAAGTAACTTTTTGAGCCAAATTGCTTCCCGAAAGGCCATTGTTACGGCAATGTATTCTGCTTCTGTGGAACTCTGTGCTACTGATGCCTGCTTTCTACATATCCAAGATATCATCGCTGAGCCTAAACTGAAAAAACATCTTGAAGTGCTTTTCCTATTAGTAACACTTCCAGCCCAATCTGAGTCTATGTACTCATGTAAGTCCAAGTCAACTTTTTCATGCTTGAGCCCAAGATTAAGAGTGCCTTATAAGTATCTCATGATATGTTTGACTACAACTAGGTGAATCTCCCTTGGCTCACACATAAACTGTCTTGAGGCATTAACAACATAGCAAATATCAAGTCTTGTATTTACCAAGTACATAAGAGACCCAATCATCTGTCTGTAAAGAGTAGAATCTATGGAGGGTGATTCTACAGCTGCTTCCTTAAGTGTGTGTAGATTAGTCTCTATTGGAGAAGACATAGGTCTATAGTTCCACATTCCAAATCTCTTCAAGATGTCTAATGTATACTTTCCTTGATTAAGTATGATGCTATTAGAATTTTGTCATACTTCCAGTCCCAAAAAGTAATGAAGGAGTCCTAAATCTTTCATTTCAAATTCTTTGATTAGATCTTTTTTGCATTGACCTATAAGATGATCACCACCTGTTATTAGTAAATCATAAACATATAGTATCAAAATTATCATATCATCTTTATCCTTTTTATAATAGAGATTTAGATCAACTTCATTCTTGGAGAATCATAAACTGGAGAGATACTTATCAATTCTTTCATACCATGCCCTTGAAGCCTGTTTAAGCCCATAGAGAGCTTTCTTGAGCCTACATACAAAGACTTTAGGGTTATGAGTTTCAAATCTTTCAGGTTGTTCCAAATATACCTCTTATGTAATTTTTCCATTCAGAAATGTTGTTTTTACATCTATCCGATGTACTTTCTATCCCTTCAATGTTGCAATAGCTAGGACTGCTCCTACAGAGGTGTATCTGGCAACTAGAACAAAGGTTTCTTCATAATCAATTCCCTACTAAGAGAAAACTCTGGCTATGAATCTGGCTTTATATTTTTCAATGCTACCATCCACAGTATGCTTAATTTTAAATATCCACTTAGAAGAAACAACCGATTTTCCTTCAAGCCTTGGGACAATTTCCCAAACATCATTCTTAATAATGGATTGGTATTCTTCAGTCATAGCATCCTTCCAAGTTGTATGTTTAATAGCATCTGAAAAATTAGTTGGTTCTAATTTAAATAAATCACTCATGTTTGCTACATAACTAGAAAATCTTTTAGGTCCTTTGTTTCCTCTGAAGGTTTAAGGTTCCAGATGGTACAACGAAGTCTTGTGCTTCCTCCACAATCTTAATAGCCCAAAGTGATCTTTTCTTAAGATTCTGAGTTCCCTCAAGATTAAGATTTTGAATTTCATCTTCATTTTCTTCAATGTTCTCCCTTTGAGACTCAGATTCATGATTTTCTTCAGAACTAGGTAAATGTGTTGAATCTTCAGAACTTAGGGCTCTTTTCAATGCTAAATCTTCTTCAAATATTATATCCCTACTAAATTCAATGTTTTTCTGACCAAGTATGGAAATTCTATATGCTTTAGATGTTTCACTATACCCGACAAAAATACCTTTCCTCCCAAAGGGTTTTAACTTAGTTCTCTTTTCTTTTGGAACATGTATATATACTGAGCACCCAAATATCCTAAGATGGCTTATATTAGGTTTAATCTTAGTAAAGACTTCTTCAAGAGTTTTATCTCTAAGATGGGAGTGAGAACTTCTGTTTTGAATATAGACAGTTGTACAAGAGGCTTCTGCCCAAAGATAATATTCTAAATTTTGATCAAATATCATAACTCTTGCTACTCTATAATTGTTCTATTCTTCCTTTCTGCCACCCCGCTTTGCTGTGGGTTATAAGGAACAGTACTCCCTCTTAATTCCTACTTCTTTACAAAACTCTTTAAACAACTCTGAAGTATATTCCCCTCCATTATCAATCCTAAGAGTTTTAATTTTGTGTCCTAGTAAATTTTCAATTAGGGTTTTGAATTCTTTAAATCTCTTAAAGATTTCCTCTGATTCTTTACATTTTAAGAAATAGATCCAAGTTTTCCTAGAGAAGTCATCTATAAAAAGTATATAATACCAGAATCCTACAACAGAAGGAACAGAAATAGGTCCACATGAATCTGAGTGGACTAATTCCAAAACATTGTTAGTTTTTCTAGTGCTATCATGAAATGGACTTTTGGTGTTCTTACCCAGAGTGCATCCTTTGCATATGCTTGAATGATCTTTATTCAACTTAGGTAATCCAGTTACCATCTTCTCCATAGTTGATAATGCTTTGAAATTTAGATGTCCTAACCTTTTGTGCCATATTTTGTTTATATCAACAGCTTCATGAATTAAGGCTTGAATAGGTTAAACTAGGTTCTATATTTAATTCATATAAGAATCCCTTTCTTTGACCAATCAACTTTGATTTCTTGAATGAAGAGTTCTTAGACAAGGTTATAACTTTACCATCCATGAATGCAACATTATGTCCATCTTCAAGTGTTGTAACAGAAATTAAATTCCATTTTATTCGAAGTACACAAAGTACTCTTTTGAGATGTAGAGAAATACCTTACTTCAATTTCAAGGTACAATTCCCAACATCCTTTGACTGAATGAGAGGAATTATCACCGATGGTAACTTTGTCATTAACTACTTCTAATATTGAATTTAGTACTTCTTTGTATCCTACAATGTGTTGAGATGATCCACTATCAATTATCCATGCTTTGCTTGATACTTCATTTGATAGTGCAAAATACAATACACAATTCTCAGAATCATAGTTTTCTTCTTTCCTGGTAACATTTGTACAGTTTACTTGCTGCTTTGTATTCTCAGAGCAATTAGATCTATAGTGTCCAAATTTTTCACATCTGAAGCATTTTATTTTGGATAAATCTTTCTTAGGTTTGTCATTTCTTTGATTTCCCTTCTTCTTGGAGTGCTTCTTCTTACCTTTATAGGAATTTGTGCTAAGAACATGAAGTTCTTCATCTTCAATTTTCAATTTTTCTCTTTTCTTAGGTTTCCTAGATTTTTCTTGCAGGCAATCTCCTTTAAGTCTATTAAAGTCTAGAAGATTGTCTCTAGCACTTACTCCTTGTGAGAATGTTTCCCATGAATCTAGTAACCCATCTACAGCCATAAGTGTTAGCTCCTTGTCTTTAATTATGGTCCCTCTACTTGCAAGTTCGTCTCTTAGACTAGCCACCCTTAAGAAGTATGAGTTCATAGATTCTCCCTTCTTTATCTGTATATGATTTAGTTGCCTTTTTAGTGCAAGGGTTCTAGTCACATTGGTAACCTCATATGCATTTAATAATGCATTCATCATATGAAATGTTGTTTGATGTTTCAATAGCATAGGTACTATTTCATTTTTCTCTCCATCTAATATGATTTGCATGGCTTTCCTATTTCCTTTACTCCGAATAGTTTTATTAGGTTCAACATCAAGTTGCTTTGATGCTTTATCAACAAACTGTTTCACATCATTGTCTTCAAGAATCGTCATAATTCTGAATGTCCAAGCAACGAAGTGTTCTTTTCCATCAAACCTGTCCTCGGGTTTGATTGTGCTTGCCATTGAAGATAGAAGGATGTTGCTAGATATTTAAAGTCTGATTGTCAATTTGTAGAGCCTAGGTTCGACTACCAGAGCTCTAATACCAGGTAAAGTTTCTACAAATTCTGCTATAAATCAGATAGATATAATACCTTGTATTTCTTGCTGAAGATGATCTTCTATAATTCAGACTTTTATGAAGCGTTACCAATAGCATAAATACTATTCTAAAAATGTTTTATCTCTGCAATTATTCGGATAGGGCTCAATTGCTAAAGGAGCAGACCTTATATTATTCGTGTGTCCTTTATCCACAAACATAACCTATATAAGTATTACAACCAAAGGGCATGTTCCTAGAAGGGACATGTCCCTATCTAGGTCAGCCCTGAATTGTTCTCTTTAAAATCGATGACTTTACAAGGAGACATATGTTAATACATTAAATTAACCAAGATGATTTAGTTAATCCTTAACTATGTTGCCCAAAGGAGACGCCGATACCTATTAAGGAGAAGACAATTACTTATAGGCTTTACTTCCAAATGGATTGAGTGTATTCTCAGATCTGTACGATCTGTATAATCAGATCAGTATGAGATCGAAGTTACAGAATTAACATCTGATACCATGTTGATTCAGGATCTCTGATAGGAACAAGTCATATAATAATTGATGGAATATGCCAGACTCAGATTTACTTACCAATCTGATTCTGCGACTATGCTTGCTCTGATTGAGCAGATCTTTGGGACTGTGTATTCACTGAAGGAGGACAGGCTTGCTGTAATTAATGTCTTGCTGGCAGATATAATCGCTATGACTGAATAATTATCGCAGTCTTTATTGTTGTAGTAATTGTTAAGTCTGACAATGCCTTGTGATTGTTTCAAGACTGCTGATAACTCCTAGGATATATATGTGTGGTAACATGTCTCCGTAGAGGCCACGTAGGGTCATGTCCCTACATGGACATAATACTATGCCATGAGTAATCGTAATTCGGTAGTTAACAATCTCACCCAATAACCATTCGGTGCACAATTTCATTTGTCTCTACTTATAACAAGAGCCCGATATGACAAGTAAAGTCATTTATAAATAATCAAACATATATATATAATATTCTTATCAGTCATATAAACAATGCACATTCAAATGCTTAGTATCACTTTGACTGATGCTATACATCGACAATACTTTGCCATACCCACTCTTCAAACCCAACAATTTTCCATAACTTTCCATCATCTTATCTATTTTTCCTCCACTGAAATATGTGGCACTTGCCAGGTCTTCACATGCTTGGTGAGGTCTCTTTTCAACTAATCTTTCTCCCTTATGGTATGTTTTACATCCTTAGGAAAACAAAAGATGAAACCTAGGAACAAACTAACCCCATATTTCATTACATCTAGTTTATTCATCGTTCTCTTTTAAAAAAACGTGCATGGGAAAAATACCAAGGCTTATTAAAATTTCAGATTCAATGTCAGCCTTATTATCCACCTTAGCAATATCCGTTTCCCATTCTTTATGGTCTTTCTCAATCTCTTTTGTTGATTGCCCAATCGTCTTCTCCTATGCATCCAAGCTACTACACAGCTTTCACTAAATTATCAATTGATTTCACCCTCCCTCCATACAATTGTTTGATCCAAGACTTTTTTGTCCCTCTGCGTGGTGCACTCTTACCAAGTTGCAGTCCCCTGTAATCTTTAACAACTGGCGGGACTAGATATGTGCATAGGTTTGACTGTTCAGGTCCTCAATATAGGTTGTCAAATATCTATTCTATTCTATTCTGTTGTATCAATTCAGCCTTGTCCTTTCCATCGCTCTTATCTTCTGAATTTTTCTGAAGATGTTGTACCAAGTAGGTTGAGATCTAGTTGCCCTGTGTCCTTCCTAAAGGAGTTTCCCTGCTGATGCAGAAGTGGTTGCAAATCTTGGACATTCATTGGGTGAATCAAGAGATATTTCCATAAAGGCATTTCCCTAGTCATCTCTTCTAACACAACTTGGGTCCTTGCCTTATTTGTTAGAACCTTAAGCAAGGATAATGAACAGATTTTACAATGTCATGTCTTCTCAATTAGTAACTGCATTTTAATGATAGTGACAACATCTTACAGCATTTAGTTGGTTTTAAACACATCAAGGTTACAAAAATAAACAAACAGCACCCTCAACGGATGAAATGGAGTAAATGATGCTAGTCACAAGAGCGAACAAGGTCATTCAAGTGGAAGCACAAAAAAATCACAACCCGGAAGTATCAAGGCCTTCTGCTGCAAGTAGATGATCACAGGGTTCAGCATGAATGGTTGATCTCTAATGAGCCCTTTCATTTCCATCAATAACCCCAGAATGTTATGTATATCATACTGGCAAAATAATTGACTTCGTGAGAAGATTCACACTCTACCCAACTTTGACAATATAGTTAGTATCATAGAAGCGAAAATCATTTTGAGAAAAAATAGGCAAAGCAATAGAGTAGGATTTTTTGAAAAAATCGGGAAAAATTAGAGATAAAATCGTTAAATAATCAGATTTGCTAAAAAGGTAAAACTTTAAGTTAAACAGTTATTTTTCTTTCCTTTAAATTAAGGGGCATTTCCACATCATAGATATATTGTAAGTAAATAAAAGAAAGTATAGAGCTAACTAGTAGATTGTACAGAATAGATGATCATTATTTATAATTTTATATAGATATCACTGATTTCATTGCACAAAACATACCACAATAGCATAAAAGATAACTAAATGGAGATAATTGTCAAATATCAATTACAATATAGTTTGTGACTTTGTACAAAGTCAAACCTATAAACTAAGTACAAAGTTCCAAAAACTGAAAAGTAGGCAATGGCGTGCTAGGCCATGTTGATTAAATTGAGAAACATTTGCACTCCTTAGTGGTAAACTACTCAATTTTATCCAGGAACATAAGGTCTAAAGGAAACATGAGAAGAGACTTTCCCATCAAGTAGAAAATTAAAATTCTGAAGTTTACTGACGCATTTCCTGATATCTTACTAAAAGGATATCCATAGAAGGTTTGAAGAAAAGGTCAAACACAGAATACAATATTAAACACCTCTAGTTTTGACAAAATTAAAATATTGAATTGTACATTTCCTGAAATGCTATGGGTGCTAACTCAGGCCCATTCCAAAAGAAGTATGAGAGCTTAAGTTGGCTAATTAACAATCCTCTCTCATCCTGCAATTATCTTCTAGAGGCTTAATGCATTTCTATAAGTCCCATAGGAAAAAGGCTTTAATGTAATTGGTATTATCTTCTTTTTGTTGATTATAATTACAAAACTTAGAATTTTATCATAATTGACATATTTCTGATGTTGACGTGGAAAATTATAAATGATCATGACTGACTCCACATGATGTGTTTTACTGCATAATAGGTGAGTATTTACATAATAAAATATAATAACAAAAACAAATACAAAAATATATATAACAGAGACAAAAATTTACAACTAACCACTGCCATTTTGTAAGCTAATATATACTATAGATTAACTCTATAACAAACAAAATAAAATTTATTGAGAAAAATGAATTCCCAACCTTGCAAAAATTTGATTGGAGTCTGGAGTCGATGGACTTTTCTCTCGCCACAAATGCAAACAAGTAAGCTGAAAGCAACTGGACTCTCATGTAAACAGCAAATAAACAATTTTATCCCTCTATGGCTCCCACAAAAAACAAACGATTTAATCCTTGGCAAACAACGGCTCCCATGGAAAACAAATGATTTAATCCCTGTCTACAATAGACTCCCAAGACAACTGAAGATATGTCATTCAGGGGTCAAAGGAGACTTTCATTTGGTGTCATTTAGGTTTTCCTGGCAGCAAGTTTTTGCGCACCTTCAAACGATTAATTGTAAATTTTGTTATGATTAACCGTGATTTTATCATGATTAAATGCGACTTTTTTGGCCTAAGAATCATTGAATGTGTTGACCAATTTCTGGGGAAAAAATCGGGAGCGACCCCGCTTCAGGATTAATCGCAATTTTTTGGAGATTTTCACTTCACTGGTTAGTATCATCACTAGCATCTCCATGTGCGCAACAGCAGGCTTCTGTTCGAAATAGGTCATTAAAAGCATATGACCAATCTCTTCAACACACAGCAATGGAGGTTCCACAACATTGCCAAAAATTATGTGTTCCAGCTCCTTTATGCATTTGGGCCTCATTTTCCCCATCATATAACCAATCTAGGAAATCTTTGTTTAAGTCTCCGTTTGTCAAAGTTGTTTAATTATTATTCTCCATGATCCCTCATGAGCCTATCCTACATTGGAAGCTGCAAAGTTCCAAAAAATTAATGTTTTGGTGTTTACGGTCCTTTGTGTGATTGTGGGCAATGTTCTGAGGTTTCAGTGTTTCACATCCCTCTACTAGTTTCCTCCAACCCCACCCTTCCCCTTCTTCCTGTTAGAGATTCAGACTTTTCCCATTCTGACATGCATTTCCTCCAACCCCACTCCAACATTTTAAACAAAGTTACTTTTTGAAGTTGGGTCACTGCTTTACTTGCATCATTTATGTAATTATGCTTAATAGAGGTTATATATGCAGTACATCAGTACTTGATCTAGCGACAAACTCTTGAGGCCAAGGGTACTTTGGATACTAATTCAGTTTTTTCAGTCTGTCTATGTCTCATTGTATTTAAATCTTGTTAAATATTACTTCTAGGAAGACCCCCTGCATCCATCCGAGCCTAAAGTGAAGGAAAGACAATTCACTCTCATCAATTGGGCCTGTCATCACTCAATTTTTGTTGATAAACTCGTCTATCTTCATGAACAATATATCCCTGATCTTGAAATGGACTGATCCTATCTAGAAATGAAAGCGGCAATTTTGGGACTTAACACCACTGCTGGTTCAAAGTTAAACACCTACTTCTAGGTCTCAACAGTGCATAATGTTTCTTGCTTCAGTCCATAGCTGTTTTCAAGCAAATTATGCTAGTAGATACTAGATTTGAAAGGTTAAGAATGCTTTGGAACAAATATTCTACCTTCCAGTATTATCATTTAAGAGACTTGTCTTGCAATCTTCTAGACCAGCTCAAGCTTCCCAGACATTAAAGTCATATGTACCTAGAGTTGTCTGCATTTGTTGGTCATTACTTTCTCAGCCTTTTCCCTGGCTTAAATCAATCTTTCTCATTCTTGGATCAGGTTTAAATTTTTAATAGAATTCTAAACCTCTTGAGTGCATGCTTGTCATGGGTACTTTGGCAATTATGTTTAAGCCTGCTTAGGCCAATTATTGCCATCATGATCCCAACTACCATCAACTTCTATAAAGACCTAAAAACATTTAGTTTACAGTAAATAAAATGGAGATGACTCAAGTAAAAACATTAGCAAAGTTATTAGAAGATACAAAATGATTCATGATAAAAGTAGGGACCAGCATTTTTAGTAGTTCATTTCTTGATTAAATAAACATGCTATTAGCATATATCCTGGTAGAACATAAGTATAATGGAACCTAAATCTATATCCATTCTTTTTATATCATAGTAGGGTACATTAGAACTCCCACGGTGATGTAATATGCTCTAGAGTGCTATCTTTATAAAGCCAAGGCACTAAATTTTGAACTGCAGCATAAGGGCGATCTATATCTCCACTTATGTTGAAGAAAGCATAAGAAAGTCTCACCTTCTGTTTGTCAACATTCCAGGGTACCTCTGGAACATCAGCAAACATAGGAACAGCTGATGTCTGTCTCGTAACTGTAGCAACTTTCCATGAGAGTGCCATTCCCTTTCCTCCAGTTGACTGTTGATTTCCATTGTTCTCAATTTGAAAGCAGAAAGAATCATGACCTCTTCTCTCTACTTTTGCCGCAACACGTACAGGAAGATTTGGAGGTGCATCCTCTGCAATATTCTGTAGAAGAGTACCAAATGCAACTTTGGCTGCAGCAAACTGAACAAGCTCAATAAAATCATCAGCCCCTATTGCCACCTTATCATTATGTAGATCAGCTTCAGTTCTAAATTCATGAACAGACCCTCCACTAGTAGTGATCTCTTCAGTTTTCCCTTTATTGATGTCCTGGATTAACTGGTCAAAAACCCCTGAAATTATATCCATGTCTGCTCGTTCTGGAGTCGCAATTTTCAAAACCTTGAACTTGAGACCTGGCATCCCAGCTTTAAGAAACTTCAGAACATGTCGGAGTCCCTCATCTTCAAGTTCTGTATCATCATTTTTCTCCATGTCTGTTTCTTGTTCTTTGGTATCTTTAGCAAATTGTCCATTCCGCTGCAAGTAGACTGCCTGCAAATAAATGACTAACTCTTAAAAAATTATGACAAACACCACACATGTTCCATTAATTGATGGCAATAGATGGGCACAGCAGCTTCCACATCCTAAAAGAAAGTTAATATTATTATTCTTTAGCACATTAAGACCTTAATGGATTATATTTATCTGTCTGGTTACACTTACCTGTTGTTTGTATTCCTGATCACCGTCTTTAGTTATAAAGATTTCAAACAAAGGAATACCTGGTCCTCCTGCAGCCAGCTGCCTGTTGAAGCAATGAAAAAGCTCAATACCAAAGGTTTCATAAAACTACATCAGATATGCAAAGAACTAACTAGACAAGACTACCTCGCATTGTAACTCTTGGCCACAAATCTCCCATGTTCAGGGCTAATACGGATGATTCGCCCATATGGATCACTGGCACTGTCTGCCAAGCCAGACCACCATCCAACCTATTGAAATCATTGAATCATCAAGATGGTAAAAAATTAGTTTGTTCTTAGAAGCTTGCAACAAAAACAAACTGCAATTTACATCTCCTGAGCAAATCAATTCCAGAGATTTCAGAAAATAACTCTGTTATTGTGATCAACAATTCAATTCAAAAATTAACCAACAAAAGTAATTTGGATAAAAATATGTATTTTGTGCCAAGCCTCAAATTTAACTTGTATTTGTAATGAATAGATAAATTTATTTCTGAATTCTGAATATAAGAGTTTATTCAGAAACACTGTTCAAGCGCTGTTTGGACATGCATAGATTATACAGAAAGAACTTACTTAATTTCAGTTCCTTCATATATTAAGTATGCTTTGCTTTAATTACCTGAGGGTTTTCAAATATTATTTACACAAAGTATGTGTAGCACTGCACTGTAAAATTTCTGCAAATTCTAAGTTTCAGATCTAGGATAATACCTTTGGGTTCTTTCTGTTCTGATCTTCTCAGTTATCTGCCCTTGAAATGAAATGACAATATGATTGTCTTTCTGAAATATATATATTATTTTACAGCAGGTATCGAATTTATAGGAGCAGACTTGGTGTTTTTGTGTGTCCTATAACTACACCTACACCCACCTTATATACACTAACCAAAGGGCATGTCCCCTAAAGGGGCATCACCCTTTCTAGGTCGGCCTACAATACCTCATCAAGATCGGCGCTCAAAGGAAATATTTAATGTTTAATCAACATAACCAAATAGTTATGGTTAATGCTTAACAAAAGGCTATTTCCCAAGGGTAGCCGATCATGTTTCAGCCAAGAGTAATGTATTAATAGTCTCTTAGAATGATATTCTATGGGAGAAGAGAGTATGCGGTCTGCACAGTCAGACCAATATGATTATTGAATTAGAAGTTTTAACACTCCCTCTTAACTTGATAATCATACTACGAGATAACATATCTAGCATCATCAATTACAATGAATAACTAATAAGCATAGACTGATACTCTATATCTATCTGAATCTTCTGAACAAGTGGTATCATGGAACACATGATATTACATCATATAATCACCTTGTGATATGACTTATCACTTATACTAGTGATGATAGTCTTGCATGGAATGCAACACACAGGATAAAATCTGAAGAATGATTAAATTCTTCATTTATCTAAGTTATGACTCATAGGTACTGACAATCCTATATCACAACATAATCCTCAGTTACGATCTACCAGTACACAGAATGAATTCTTCCTTTATCCAAGTTGTGATTCATAGGCATAGAAATGTCTATGTCGCAAATGATCTTGAACTCGTCTAGATCTAAAAGCAATTCTCTATTGTTCAACACATTATCTAAGAGATCGTCATCTCTCATAATGTCTTTTATAAAAGTATTCATTATCTCAGAGATTGTCACCTCTTAAATAATTAATACAGATGGTGGAGCCCATAACAGTCAATAGCCTGACAATAAAATTATTTTATTAATAATTTAAAGAATAAAAAAAATTATAATTCAATCATACCAAGTCTTTTCTTGAAGTGATCTATCTTCACTCGAGAGAGAGGTTTGGTAAGAATATCGGTTGTCGGATTTGCAATACAAATGTATTCTAATTTTACAGTATTCCTGTCTACCATATCTCGTACATAATGGTAAGTATTGCAATGCTTAGACCTGTCATGAAAAACTAGATTCACAGAAAGCTTGATGGAACTTTGATTATCACAGTGAATAATAGTAGAATTCATGGCTTGACCAAATAGTCCCACAAGTAACTTCCTAAGCCAAACTGCTTCCCAAGAGGCCATCGCTGCTTCAATGTATTCGGCTTCTGTGGAACTTTATGCTACTGAAGAATATTTTCTACATATCCATGATAAAATTGCTGATCCTAAATTGAAACAGCATCCAGAAGTACGTTTTCTATCCTGAACATTTCCACCCCAATCTGAGTTTGTGAATCCATGTAAATCCAAGTCTACTTTCTCATATTTCAGCCCAAGGTTAAGAGGGCCTTGTAAGTATCTCATAATGTGTTTGACTGCAACTAGCTGAATCTCCTTTGGCTCACACATAAACTAACATAAGGCATTAACAGCATAGCAAATATCAGGTCTTGTATTTACCAACTACATAAGGGACCCAATCATCTGTCTATAAAGAGTAGAATCTATGGAAGGTGATTTTGTTGCCGCTTCTTTAAGTTTATGTAGATTAGTCTCCATTGGAGAAGACATAGACTTCCAATTCCACATTCTAGATCTCTTCAAGACATCTAATGTATAATTCCCTTGATAAGTATAATGCTATTAGAATTTTGCCTTACTTCCAATCCTAGGAAGTAATGAAGGAGTCCCAAATCTTTCATCTCAAATTCTCTAATTAGATCTTTCTTGCATTGATCTATGAGATGATCATCACTGTTATTAGTAAATCATCAACATACAGTATCAAAATTACCATATCAGCTTTATCCCTTTTATAATATAGATTTGGATCAACTTCGTTCTTGGAGAATCCTAAGCCGGTGAGATACTTATCAACTCTTTCATAACAAGCCTTTCGAGCCAGTTTAAGCCCATAGATAGCTTTCTTGAGCCTACAAACAAAAACTTTAGGGTCATGAGTTTCAAATCCTTCAGGTTGCTCCAAATATACCTCTTTTGTAATCTTTCCATTTAAAAATGTTGTTTTTACATTCCATCTGATGTACTTTCCATCCCTTCGATGTTGTAATGGCTAGGACTGCTCTTACAAAGATGTATCTAGCAATAGGAGCAAAAGTTTCTTTGTAATCAATACCCTCTTTTTGAGAGAATCCCCGAGCTACAAATATGGCTTTATATTTTTCAATGCTACCGTCAGCAGCATGCTTTATTTTAAATATCTAATTGGAAGAAACAACATATTTTCCTTCAGGTCTCGGAACAATTTCCCAAACATCATTCTTCATAATAGAATGGTATTCGTCTGTCATAGCATCTTTCCAAGCCATATGTTTAATAGCATCCGAAACATTGGTTGGTTTTGATTTAGACAAATCATTCATGTTTGTTGTATAAATAAAAAATCTTTTGGATCGTTTGCTTTCTCTGATTGTTCCAAATGGTGCAGCAAAGCCTTGTGCTTCCTCTACTGTCTTAATGACCCAAAGTGGTATTTTCTTAGAATATTGATTTTCTTCAAAATTAAGATTTTGAATTTCATCTTCAATTTCTCCAATGTTCTCCCTCTAAGGCTCGGATTCAATATTTCTTTCAAAACTAGGTAATGGAGAGGGTTCTTCAGAACTTAGGACTCTTTTCAATGCTAAATCTTTTTCAAAAATTACATCCCTACTAAGTTCAATATTTTTCTGACTAGGTATGCAAATCCTATATGCTTTAGATGTTTCACTATACTCTACAAAAATACCTTTCCTCCCGAAGGGTTCTAACTTAGTTCTCTTTTCTTTTGGAACATGTATATATATTGGACACCCAAAAATCCTAAGATGACTTATATTGGATTTAACCTTAGTAAAAACTTTTTCAGGAGTTTTATCTCTAAAGTAGGAGTGAGGACTTCTGTTTTGAATATAGACAGCAGTACAAGAGGCTTCTACCCAAAGATAATATTATAGATTTTAATCAAATATCATAACTCTTGCAGCTTCTATAATTCTTCTATTCTTCCTTTCTGCTACCCCGTTTTGTTGCGGGTTATAAGGAACGGTACACTCCCTCTTGATTCATGTTTCTTTACAAAACCTTTTAAACAACTCTGAGGTGTATTCCCCTCCATTATCAGTCCTAAGAGTTTTAATTTTATGTCCTAATAAGTTTTCAATTAAGGTTTTAAATTCTTTAAATCTCTTCAGGATTTCTTCTAATTCTTTGCATTTTAAGAAGTAAATCCAAGTTTTCCTAGAGAAGTCATCTATAAAAAGTATATAGTACCAGAATCCTCCAAGAGAAGGAACAGACATAGGTCCACATCAATCTGAGTGGATTAATTCCAAAACATTGTTAATTTTTCTAGTGCTATCATGAAATGAACTTTTGGTGTTCTTAAGCAAAGCGCATCCTTTGCATATGCTTGAATAATCTTTATTCAGTTTAGGTAAACTAGTAACCATCTTCTCCATAGTTGATAGGGTTTTAAAATTTAGATGTCCTAACCTGTTGTGCCATATTTCGTTTATATCAGCAGCTTCATGGATTAAGGCTTGAATAGGTCGACTAGGTTCTAAATTTAGTTCATACAAATACCCTTTTCTTTGACCAATCAAATTTGTTTTCTTAAATGAGGAGTTCTTAGCCCAGGTTATAACTTTACTGAGCATGAATGCAACATTATGTCCATCATCTTCAAGTGTTGTAACTGAGATTAGATTCATTTTTATTCCTAGTACAAAAGGTACTCCTTTGAGAAGAAGAGAACTACCCATCTTTAGTTTCAAGATGCAATTTCCAATTCCTTTGACGGAATGTGTTGAATTATCACCAATGGTAACTTCACCATTAACCTTTTCTGATATAGAGTCTAGTGCTTCTTTGTATCATGTAATATTTTGAGATGATCCACTATCAATCACCCATGCTTTACTTGAGACTTGATTTGATAGTGTCGAATACAACACACGATTCTCAGGATCATAGTTATCTTTTTCCCTAGTAATGTTTGTATAGTTCACTTGTTGTTTAGAATTCTCAAGACAATTGGATCTGTAGTGTCCAAAATTTTCGCATCTGAAGCATTTTATTTGGGATAGATCTTTCTTAGGTTTGTCATTCTTTTGATTACCCCTTTTCTTCTTGAAATGCTTCTTGCCTTTATAGGAATGTGTAGTAAGAACATGAAGTTCTTCATCTTCTATTTTCAATTTTCCTCCTTTCTTAAGTTTTCTGGATTCTTCCTGAAGACAATCTCTCTTAAGTCTATTGAAATCAAGAAGATTATCTCTAGCACTTACTTCTTATGTGAATGTTTCCCATGAATCTAGTAATCCATCTATAGCCATCAATGTTAGTTCTGTGTCATTAATGATGGTTGCTATACTTGCAAGTTCATCTCTTAGGCTGGCAAACCTTGGGAAGTAAGAATTTATTAATTCTCCCTTCTTTATTTGTATGTGATTTAGTTGCCTTTTTAGTGCGAGAACTCTAGTTGCATTGTTAACCTCATATGCATTTAGTAATGCATTCATCATATCAAATGTTGTTTGATGTTTCATTAGCATAGGTACTATATCATTTTTCACTCCATCTAATATGATTTGAATGGCTTTCCTATTTCCTTTACTCCGGATAGATTTATGAGGTTCAACAGTAGGTTGTCTAGATGTTGAATCAACATATTGTTTTACATCATTTTCTTCAAGAATCATCATGATTCTGAATTTTCAAGCATCAAAGTGTTCTTTCCCATCAAATCTGTCCTCGGGTCTAATTGTGTATGTCATTGAAGATAGGAGAATGATGCTAGATATATATCAAGTCTGATTATTTAATTTGCAGAGACTAGGTTCGACTACCAGAGCCTGATACCATGTAAAATTTCTGCAAATTCTAAGTTTCAGATCTAGGATAAAACCTTTGTGTCCTTTCTGTTATGATCTTCTTAGTTATCTGACCTTGAAATGAAATGACAATATGATTGTCTTTCTGAAATATATATATTATTTTGCAGCAGGTATCAAATAGTGGCAGAGATGCTTATAGGAGCAGACTTGGTGTTTTTGTGTGTCCTATAACTACACCTACACCCACCTTATATACCCTAACCAAAGGACATGTCCCCTAAAGGGACATGACCCTTTCTAGGTCGGCCCACAACACCTCATCAAGATAGGCGCTCAAAGGAAATATTTAATGTTTAATCAACATAACTAAATAGTTATGGCTAATGCTTAACAAAAGGTTATTTCCCAAGGATAGCCGATCATGTTTCAGCCAAGAGTAACATATTAATAGTCTCTTAGAATGGTATTCTATGGGAGAAGAGAATGTGCGGTCTGCACAGTCAGACCAATATGATTATCGAAGTTAGAAGTTTTAACATGCACACTGCATGAAATTTTTGTAAATGCTGGAAAGGAGTTCCCTTTAGAAACTTCAAGAAACATAGATGTTTTCCAAGTCAAAAAAGTACAAAGGTGTCAACATATTTCTCAGTCATGGTTGTAAATTAAAGAATTGAACACATAAAAGTTGCAGCTCTCTTTAAAAAAATATTGCTAACCCGAATGCCCATCATGCCCATCATTTTGAAGTGAGATACTTTTCTTACTTCTTTTGATAACTACATACGATCTAGGACTTGGACTTTAAATGTGCATCTTTTCTTTCCGGATCGAGTGTCTCTTATTTGTGCAAATTAAATACCATACTAGAAACAATTGTGACATTTTGGACTTCCACAATCTTTAAAAGATATCCTTTTGTTTGGATTTGAGATCTAGGCATCTCAAATGACATAATATTTAAGATGTGCACAGGTTATATTTCTTGTTCATTGAATATTTCAATAATCCTCTTGAATATTATGTCCCACAATGTATCATATGTGTTTCTTTCTTTGGGCACACAAATTTCAATTGACTGTCTTGCACAATGTGTTGAGATTGCAGGAGATTGTAAGCAATGTAGGAGATTGTTGAGATGGCAGACATGCTGTATTGATGGCAGGTTTTGTCATTGATGTCAACATATGTTCTGTGGTTGCTGACAGACTCAAATTCTATATGTTGCAGGTTATTGATCAGTACAGTACGGACATTGTTCAGTAGTTATGAGCATGCAAGCATGATTTCGTGTTGCAGGTTGAGTGTAGACATTATGTCTATGGTCATAGTATTTTATGTGTTGTATTGCATGAGTTAACAATGATTTAGTGAAGACAGGTTGAAGACCTTTGGGCAAATAATTATGCGAAAGGCAGTTCCAGTATTTTGGATGTAACTATTATGGGAAGATAATGTGTTAATAAACAAGATCATAAATGATCTATATATACAAATATAACCCAAGAATGTTTCTATAACGAAGAACGAGAGAGAAATTGAAACATTCTAGAGGAGAAAGAGAATGCTTTCATATTGAACAGAGAGAATACGAAAACAGAAGTGGAGTGACCATTGGAAATAAAAGTGAATTTACGAAAGAGAGAGAAATAGAAATAGAGAGATTTAACTCTAATACCCTCTCTTAGTGGCCAATCAACTTCAAAACCAAAAAAAATTGTAAGGGAATCTGCCCTGTATGTTCTGCAATATTGGTATGTGGTAGCATTAACTGTGGGAGGACCAGTGTCAATACCCAAAACAAGTGCCTCAAGTCACGGTCATTCTCTACTTCTAGGTCTTCTTTCTGTTGAATTGTTGACTGCCTTCCAAGAGAAGATTGGTGAGAGATGCCAGGACATGTTTTTTAAACAAAAAAATGTGAATATCTGAAAAGGCACGAACTTCAAGGCAGATTGATAAAAGACCTAAAAAAAATGAAAGGACACCAAGAAGAGAGCTCGAAACCTAGAAAGAATCTGACCTAATCCGCTGGCTCAAAAATTCAGGCACAGAAAACAATGCACCCAGAAAAACAAAGACCGACCCAATTGAGATCTACAAAAACCCACCACGAATCTCCAAAAAAATTAAAATACGGAACGGAAAAAAGGTGTTTCGAAAACAAACCCTAGCCATTTTTATTTTTTTTAAATGGCATATTTGACTGTAAAAATGGTGGACAACGTAACTGTTCTGGCCGGAAATCAATGACAGAGGGTTGTAAAACCCCTAGACATCACCCTTTGTAGAAGATGTGCAGAAAAAATAGGTCGAAATGCCTCCAAAAGAGGACACGATATTGTAGAGAAGCGGGCTCACAAAAAAAAATCAAATGTAGGCCAAAATGCCAAAAAGACAGTTGTTTTCCAGAGGAAGCTAGTCGCACAAGCAGGAGAAAGGCAGACGATGCACAAGCTACAGAAGAAAAGCCGCCTAGAAAAAGCAAATATACAGAAACCCTAGACAGATTTTAGAAAATATCCCTTCAAACAATTTTTGAACACACTCACGCAAAGGATGTTCAAAATCTTACAAGTCTAAAAAATTTATGAAGAAATTAAAGATTTTCAAACCCTATTTCAAAAAACAACTCAAAAAAATTCAATAATGAAATTATTATTTTTTTCGAAAGAAATAGCTCTGATACCATAGTATGATAAAATAATGAATGTGTTATTAAACAGAGATCACAAATGATCTATATATACAAGTATACATAAGAATGTTTCTATAACGAACAACGAGAGAGAAATAGAAACATTCTGAAGAGAGAGAAAGTTTCTCTATTGAACAAAGAGAGAATACGGAAACATTGAACAAAGAGAGAATACGGAAACAGAAGTAGAGTGGCCATTAAAAATAGAAGTAAATCTATGAAAGAGTGAGAAATAGAAATGGAGAGATTTAACTCTAATAGTCACTTGTTGGCAAGTTGGACTTAATGTTTGCAAGCGTAGAAGATGTTAGAAGACTCTATTGTGCCTGTATGTTCAGATTTGAGGATCATTTGGTTAATGCTAGAATGGTCACCAAACATGCAATATATTATCCTAACAACCAACTGGAGGATGTCGAATGTTCATGTTTATTGGAAGCATTAATTATGGACCCTAGTGTGTGGATTAATATATCTAATGGTTGTATAAATATTAAATGTTTATGAAGGCATGTATGCCTTATACTGGTTCTATTTAGTTATTTGTGCATTGGGGTAGTCCTAATAGGCCGACCTATTGACGATTGGCTAGGGTAAGATGGTAGGGTTGTCATTTAAGGTAAAATATCATTCATTTTGAGATGGCAGATCTTAAGGACAAGTTTGGAGTCAGTATACTTCGAATATTGTCCAAGTATAATATTGATAAACAAGGTATAGGCAGTCAGTTAAGTTCGGCGAGCTTCAATGGAAGCATATTAGGTTATGCGGTTTTAGAGGAAGGTACTATGGACACCAGGTAGTATATATTCAAGACAGTAGAATGTTAAGTTTTGAGTAAGTATTGGGTAGATTACAAGAGACAGGTTTGACAAAGCATGACAGGGTAAACAACAAAGTATTGACTTTTTGGTAAGGAATTATTTTGGCTTGTCAAAATAATTCCTTGACAAGGTTGGGACGACATCCTAGATGTTAACCCACATGTGGTAGAAGATAGTTTTGAGTTTTGGGTAACGTTCAAGCATTGCAAGGCAGACAAGATTAAAGATTTTGGTATAAAAGACTTATCTTTTTGTTTAGCAAAGTATGCAATTGCATTGTAATTAAATAATGTTTAAATGTGCGTTGTGTATGTTTTGTATAGATACGAATTTGATGTACTGAGCATAGCAAAGCAGTAGTATGATTTTTTGTGAAGGGGAACAAGGACTGATCAGATATTGAAGATATCAGCAGCAGTCAAGTTTTGGTATAACTCTACATAACTTGTAAAGCTGTATATGCTTTGTATGAGCAGTGAGCTCCTATTTTGTATTGTAATCACAACTCCTAAGAGAGTTAAGACTTCTAACAAGGCCTAGTTCTCAAGCAAGGACAAATACACTATACAGATGTAATAGACTCCTAACTGGGTCAATATCTTTCACAAAATACTTTTGATTAGTGGATCATTTTGTAGGTACCATCCCCACCCACCAAGGTTTTCCCTGTTTAACAAACAATGGTGTTATTTGCTTGATTGTGTTATGCTTATGTTTACTTTTCAGTTTGATTATCTATGCAAGTTTAAAGATTGTTAATGATATCCATAGTTGGGCAAAAGTTTGTAGAATATTGATTCAACAACACCCTGCCCCCTGCCTCCCCCCCACTCCTTGAGTATCCCCTATTTCTAACACAACAATTGCTAGTTTGTAATTGGTTTGAAGAAAAGTAATTTCATTCATTTGTAATATATGGAATGGTATGGCATGATCATGTACGTGAGACATGATGCTGGAATACCATAGCAAAGCAGAAAGATTGTCAAATGTTTTGAGAAGAGGTATGAGTGGAATCTATCTAGTGGACCTCAAAGGAACTGTAAAGGCAAGTGTGTCATTGTTCAGTAAGTTCAAGCTTATTGTATTTGTAGATCCAGAAGGTGGGTTTAACCTCATCATTTAGCCAATGAACCTTTTGTTCTCATCAACTCCTAACAAGGTTGGGAATCTTTTAACAAGAGTTTGAGTCCTTTAACCAGAATCAGCCAATGGGAAGTTAGCACAACAATGAGTGTTATATATAGATGATAGGTACTATTGACCAAGAAACATGCCTTGAATTCTTTCTAGTCATATCATGTCAAAGCTTATAGTTCTTAATCTTGTGCTTGTTTCTATTCAATTAGTCAATCACTTCATTTCATGTTCAGATTTCACCTCTAGTATCATGTATCTAAGTTGTCATTGTCACTTGTCAGTACCCTATATGGATTCACTAGAATGGCAGCTGTAATTCAATGTATGGCTGCCAAAAAAGAGTTAGTAGCTATTCACCTTAAAACACTCGGTGTTAGCATCCCAGCGTATGGACTTGTCTGATATATAAACTTCTAATGGTGAATATTATAAAGTCATTGGTCAAAAGGCAATATCACAGATGAACAATTGAATGTTGAATTTGAAAACTATCGTCTTGGAAATTTCCCTTCTATTATATATTTTTAAGTATCATCTATCATTGTATTATGCATATTTAACAATTCCTGTATGTTTGGTTTCTGTCATTAAAAAAGTTTTTTGAATTCTAATATATAAGATCTAAGCCACAACTAATGACCTAATAGTTTTTCTAATAAACTTACAACTATAATATTTAAGAACCATAGAAAATAAAGATTTGAGATTTTACAAACAACTTCCAATTGCAGGGTATAACATGAAGGGGCTGAGTTTATATAATCAATAAAAAAAGGAAATTAAATAAGGAATTCATGAACTAAAATAAATAGTCAAATTACTAAATCTTAGTGATTTCTCGTACTTTTCCAATATCTAAGTCAAAAAATCAAGCTGAGAATTCTTTAAATAATCTGAATTAGGGCCATATATGCTCCACATATAAGAACCATGAAAAACAGCTCACCAATCCAGCAGAAGTTAAATCCCGAAGCTTTGTTGCATCTTCATAGCGTTCCTCCTCTACTGCTTTCTGAAAAAGTAGGCATTGCATGAAATGAGAAAAATAGGGGTCATTATATCATTTGATTAGGCCAAAACCCAAAACCTGGAAATAAAAGAAATTTACCTTCAACTGACTAATGACTTCATTAGTGGTATCATATGCAGTTATTTCATCAATGAGCAGTTTTAATTTGGTAGCCTCCTTGTAATTCTCAGTTTTAATGGCAAGTTCTAGGAGGATCTGCAGACAGAACAACAAATCCAGAAAGCCCATTAGTCCCTTGTGAAAGTTTAGCAGCATCTTCTTATAGTTTTAAGTACATTATATGATGTGTAGCATTATGAAAAAGTTACGTTTTCTACATAAGCACAGCGTCTTCTGCAATATAATTCAATGACAAGAACACAAGTCCTACAAGAAGAAAAAGCTGCATTAACTATACTGAGATATTGATCTGTGACAGTTGTTCCTTCATCTTTGGGAAAATTAAACTCTAAAAATAAGAAGAGCATAATGCATTGAAAAGTTACACCCGCCGCTTTGACTTTTCCCAAATGAAACTAGGTTTATGGAACCCTAGAACAGGGAAAATTCTTGGTGAGGTGACTAATCCAAGTTATTAAATGCCAAGCTGGTGAAACCAAATTATGACATGAATTCAAAAACAAATTCAAGCAACCAAGTCATAGCTTTTAATATTAATATTTTTTTCAACATACTAATCTTATTTTATCATTCTGTTATGTTTGATTGAAACATGAAAAGGCAATATTGACACCATAGACTAAAATAGTGCTGATAAATGGCAGATATATTGGCTTCTTACAAGAAATTTTGCAAAACGAGAAAACTTAAAGTTTTTTCCGCAAGAAAACTCTGTCAAGAAGACTCTAAAATCTTGGTGATAAATTCGCCACTTCTCGGCGAGAAATTGCAAACTTCTTGAGAAAACTAATCAAATTCGCGCAAACGACAACAGTAAAACTGGGACACCCTGTGACTTGCCCAATCATTAGTTATTTTGCAATTTCCAGCATTTGGAGAGAAGAGAAGGGTTTTAGAGGAGAGAAATTGCGTTTGGCAGCCTTGTAGATCGATTGCAAGTGGATTTGAAGCGGATTTGAAGAGAATTTTCAAGCAAATCTGGGTTCACACGTAAGTTTTCTAAATTCTTTTTCTTTTTAGTTAATTGTTTTGTCTTGCCTTAGTTGCATCTAACTTAATTAAAACTCCAGAATAACATTTAGAATGTTGTCTAATGCGTTTTAGAGCATAATGAATAAGATCTAACACCATGTTTTTGCTATCTTCCAAACAAACAAAAAATAATAGTTTTCTCAAAAGTTCCATAACACATTTTTGGTTTTTTTCTTTCAAGTTTCAGCTCGTGTTTAAACTTATTTGAGTTTTAATCTAATTTAATTTGTTCCTAAATATGTTAATTAAATTTCTAAATTTGTGGCTGCAATTTGTATTTTGTATGTGTAGGTTGATTTTTCATTTAATGGCAAATATAAATTCCTCTTTATTTAAACTTTCAGGACACTTCCTCCAAATTGTCCCTCTTGGACTCTTTGGTTAGACCCACAGTCTTATATGATTTAGTGGTTTGGGGTCCCACCCTCCTGGATTGTGACTGGTCCTTAGCTGAGTGGGTTTGGACACTTTACCTCAAGCGTATTGTCAGATGTCACCGTTCTACTCCCCGTAGTATTATTTTGGCGGAGTTTGGAGCTCAAACCTTCAGACTTGTGGTCATCTTTAATCCGGTTTTGGTTTCTTCACCGTCTCTAGGGCTTTGCAAATTCGACTAGCGGCTGACACAAATATTCACACTTGGCTTACTGCTCTTCAATCGTTGTTGGTTCTGATTTGTCCACTAGGGCCCCTTGCTGGTACGCTCAAGCCACTACATTGATGGGTTTGATCGGGATCAAGATTGATTGTCTCCCTCTCTATCAATTTTCTCTGGATGCTTCTGTTCATCTCCTCCCCTCTCGTCAAGAGTTGAACGGGCATGTGAGACTCAATATTTACAAACAATATATTAGGACGACTTGGATTAACCCTCTAGGAGGGTTGCGTTGTGTCCGGGAATGGCCTTTTATGTCGAGAACTTCTTAGATATCCAGGATGAGATTATTGCGTGTCTTGCATATTTGACCCACGTTGGTGCCATGCCCTTCATATTTCTCTCAGTTCCTTCAAAGTTGGATCCCACCGACTTAAATACCAAACTAACCATCACATCGATAGAAAGCACTGTATTTTTCGTTTATGTGCCTTGGCGGAGATGGGAACAAAGATTCACTTCATCTCTTGTTGTCCCATCTACGATGAGATAAGAGGTAGGTTTTACTGTCTTTTCTAAGATTACAAGTCCTTATCGGCTTTTTTCAGTTACATTGACCAGCATTGCCTGCCGCTTTATCTTCGGGAGGCCATTCAACTTCATGAGCATACTTTGCAGTTGCTTTTTCCTCAGCACTAAGCTTTGGATCCACGAATCACTGGCTCTTATGTGCCCATGTCCCCCATGAGGGGCATGAAGCGACAATTAGGAACTCCCACTCCCAGCCACATCAAATCAATGAGACCCTGTTTTGGACATGCCAGATAGCAACACTCCTCATTTGACAATACTCAAAGGCGTTCCAAGACCATTGTCACCCTATTCCTTATCCATCGATGATCGACTTCTTCTAGCTAAGGAAGGACCCCTAGTCCCTTTCCTCAGTGTCTTCCTTTGCTTCTTTGTTGCTTTATTGATTTGTTCTTTTCGTGGGTACTGTTTGGTGTCCCTGCTATGGGTGGTTTCCCTTGTTTGTAAATTGTTAGTCCCTTAAACCCCTGTTTGGTCTCTTGTTGGAAATTAATAAATTTATCTTATCTTATCTACAACTGGGTCAGTTGAAGCATCTGCTAGTGGCCCTATAGGTGCATGTCCATCTAGATTTGTAGGCACACGTCCTAAAGGGAGTAGAGACAAGACATCGAAATATGCTTTTGAAGGAACCGATTATAATAGCGTGATATGCATGAAATGTGAAAAACCAATTTGTGGAGGCATTTCTCATTTGAAATACCCCCTTGCAGGGATCAAAAAGTATGACACAAGGATTCGTGATGAGATCACGGAGGAAATAAAGAGAGATGATTGCTTTGGTTGATGCCCAAGAGGAAAAAAAAGTTGCAAAGGGAAAGGGCAAAATTGGCCATGAGGGCAGCCAATTCTGAATCACAAGGTTTTTTTTGGTTTTTTTTCAAGAATCATTTGTTATTTTCTAATCACCATTATTAGCTTGGAATTCTTGGATTGTGCTAAAACAATGATCATAATGAAATGATGTGGGTTGTGACTAGGTATCCTAGTCACCCTTGATGAAGAAGTAGCAGTCGGGGGCATAATGGGCTCTACTTATGGCCCACAAATCCGCACACCTACCATCCACTTAGCTTCCACTTCCATTGGTTCCACTAAACCACAAAAATCTCCTCTTGATGGTTTTTTTGTGCATCCTAGAGCACTACCATCATATTGGAGGGTATTGGATGCAATACTGATTTGCATCGACGAGTTGACATTCATTAACATTCGATGTGCCGATTTTTGTTATTTTAGCATCCCCTTCAATGCTGCAGCAAGTCCTTATTTTCTGAATTTTGTGATTGATTGTATAGTGGCGGGAAAGGGCTACAACGCATCTTCTCCTACAAATCAAAGTTGTATACTTAATGTCATTTTTATTTTGTGCTTGCAGATTACTTAAAGATGATATTTCTAGGAATAAAGATGTGGTCAAAATAAGAAATTACAATGGAAATAGTTTGGCTCAATCATAATTTCAGATGGATGATCAGATGGAAGAAACTATACTATCATCAACTTTTTAGTTTCTTGCAAGGATCAAGACTCTTTCTAAGTCCTTGGATACTTCGGACAAGATAAAGATGGTTATAACTTTGGCTCTAATGCTAGAGCATGTTGTCATGGAGGTTGGTGCTGATTATGCGGTGCAAATAATAGTCGACAATGTAGCAGCAAATATTGCAGCACGTACGATCTTACAAGATAAGTATAGCACACTCTTTTGGTCTCCTTGTACAGTGCATGTTATTGATTGGGTGAGACCAGTTGTAGAGGAAGCAAGGAAGGTAACAAAATATATCTACAACCACCCTTGGGTCCTTCACTTGATGACAGAGTACACCCATGAAAAGGAGTTGGTTAGACCCACGGTTACAAGGTTTGCAATGATGTTCTTAACTTTGCGCAGTCTTATTGGTTCTTTGAATCCTCTAAAGCAACTGTTTGTGAGTAAAACATGGCTAAACTCAAGTTATTCAAAGAAGCTTGATGGACAGAGTGTGACATGCATTGTCTTTGATAGCCACTTTTTTTATCAAGCTATAGAAATTGTGGAGGTAACTTAGAAACTTAAAGTCGAATATTTAATTCTTTTGTATCCAATAATCAAGTATTTCATTATTAATTTAGAAGCCCGCTCTCTGATTAATGATAATCATTTTCTACGTTTCAATTGTAGATGGCAAAGCCCTTGGTTAAAGTTCTCTGCTTGGTAGAACAGGAACAAACTGTTGAAGTTGATGACAGAACAACCCCATAGCTCCCAAGAATCACCTACATGCAAACACCTATCACAGAAGAGAGAAGTAAAAAGATATGGAGGCTGAAATTCTCAAAATCCAAAGATAAGACATTCTTGATGAGCAAAAAGAGAGATTATTATTATCAAAAGTGAATTAATATTACAATGAGAGATCGCCCTTATAAAGAAAATTGAAACCTTAAAAAGCTCTAACTTAAGTTGCATCATAATAATTAATAAAAGAATTAATTATTATATGCCTAAAGTTTAGCTTAAGTAGACTAGAGTTAATTAGAAAATGTCTAATTACTCTAACACCCCCCTTAAGATAAACTTAGGGAGTAGCTAAAAACCTAGAAACTAATACTAAAAGTAGAAATGGGTCCCGGCAACAAGGCTTGATGAGGTACCCAAACACAACCAAATCTCTCAAAAAAGGAGGAATAGAGAAAACCACGTGGGAAAAACACTACTCCAAAAAGAGATGAAAAACATGCTGAAAGAAACTAGTGAAGGACTGAAGAAGCCTCCAAACTAGGGAATGTCCCAGAAGATAGGAACAAAAGATGATCATGTAGAACACCACTAAAGCATGTAGAAGCTGCAAAGCTCTGTCAAAAGTAACTATTGTTCTAAAGAACCTCCTCTGAAATAAAATCTAGCCAGGTAGAGAAGACTATAATATGCATCGAACCAAGAGGCACAAAAAAGGCAAACAACTTAACTCAAAGATACAAATGGCATGAAACACCATAGCCTAAAGAGTGGATCAATCCAACATGGAAGGCTACAACCAAATTAGAAAATGAAAAAAAAAATCTCTATATGGTAAATGATCCATCTCACCAATACGCATAGGTACCTAACCACTACATCCCCTAGTACATAGGAACAAATACTGAATACATAGCTCACTCCATCGAAGCAAGGAAGCATGAGAAACAACAGAAGAACCCCCCTAATGCAGACAAGGGTGAGGTGACAGGCAACAAGACAAGTGGGCCAAAAGAATTGCATGTCGAGGAGCCACGATCAAGATGCACAAAAGAGTACATATGTGTATACTAAGGTGATCAATCTCAGACACGTCATGAGGTTAATGTCATAGAAGGGAAGCTCACTGGAGAAAGGAAGATGGCAAACAAAGGCAAAACATCGAATGAGTAGTGCATGTACAATAAGGCACAAGATTCAATGAATCTCAAGAATACAATAATTTGTATGAGTATCCTCAAATGTCACTACTTGAATCAGAAGGCAAAACAAGGCAAAAACTACTGATATGAAAAATACAAATGCAATATGGCGCTTTATCTCAGCGCGTTTGCAAGAATGCATACAAATGATGTCTAAATAGACAAAAAGAGACATAAGACTAATACATTAGATAGTATAAGTCATGACAAATCATCTAAAGCAACGAAATCGGTCCTCGGACATGAAACAACCAAGATATCCACTAGAATGCAGAAATGCAAAAGACTAAATCGAATGTGCCTAGAGTAGAATCTAGAAAAACAACCAGCAACATTGGAAAGAGCTTTGAAAGATCTTTCCAACGATTTAAAGATTTCCCAAATTGGAGATTAGATGCTCAAGATATGTCTCCAGGAGTGCAAAAAGGAACTCCTGACTTTAACAGCACAAAAAGCCATCAAAAAAGCATCAAAACTGAAAATCACCTGTACCACTTAACAGGCTCGGAACCAACTTTCCGGCAATATCTCATTTTTAGAAAATGGCGTCTGTATGCTCGAGATATGAGCAAAAAACCAAAGGTCGATCCAAACAAGGCCTAAAGGAATGACAGGAATGCTGATGTCAGCAAGTGACGAGCACAAATTTGACAGTCAAATGGTCGTCGAGGCAAAAAATATGCCAAAAAATTACCCCTATTGGAAATAATATCCGATTGCTGGAAATACGTGCTGAGGAAAGGTCCGGTGCTGGAAAAAAAATCCAGTGGCCAATAAAGCATGTACAAGTGTCAAAAAAAAATTCATTGGCAAATAAAATGCCCATCCAAGTCAAACCCGCTAATGATAGGAAAATCGTGGTATGAAACCACATGTAGAAGATGGTAATAAAAAACCACCATAAATGACTTCTACAACAAAAGAAGTCAAAGGGCAATGACTAGCATGTGTGTAAATAAGGTGCAAGAAAAAAGGCTTAGAATCCGGCTTCTTAAATCCCAAAAAACACTGCATATAGAAGAGAATGCTAATGTTTAAAAAACACCAGTCAATCCGCCTATACAAAGTCATATATAGCGGGCCCACTATCACATGCCAATAAAATCATCTGCAACTCGCTTATCCATGAAACATCCACCCAAAAAAGGTGGCGAGGTTCAAAAAAGCCCGCAAAGGAGGGACGACCCGCAATTTGACATTCGTAGCCCAAAAACAAATGCCCACCAATCGAAACTCATGTACATAAAGAGGTGAAAGGGGGGAGTCAAATGGTGGGACCGCTCAAAATGATCCTAGGCTAGAGAAACAGGTGCTCCTTACGACCTCCAACCAATCACAAATGGGGACTGTCAGAGAGCAAGAGTGGTGCAAAGCCCAAAAATACATGGACCAAGGCACTACAAGTGGGGTCCCAAGATGGGCCTAACTGCACATTAACAAGTTCAGACCACTGCCTGAATGGATAGGCTGGATGCAGAGGCCAAGGTAGAAGCATTCGAGTGGATGATTTTGTTGCAATCACTCAACCCAATGCGTGAGAAAGGGACCCATGAGTTTTGGCCTTTGCGCTAAATCCCAAACAACCACTTCAACCCCACTGCTCCTCCCAAATAGCGGCGCCTCAATTAAAATACACAAATCAGTAACACGCGGGGGCCAAAAAATGCACCTAGTCACACATGGATCACTGTTCTTGGAGGACAAGTAGCATGTGGAGTATGCAACAAATTTCTCAATGCCCAAAAAATGTGGTGTTGATAGAGATAAATAGAAGCGCATGGATGCCAAAAATCACAAGATGTGGGTACAACTGAATAAAAACCAAATCAAATATGTGATTTAATCAAAAAATGAACACCAAACGCATGATGCCCACAAACAAAAATCTCATGCACTTCAAAAGATGCCGCCAATTTGCTGACTAGGAGGTGCAGGAATCAATGGCACTAAAGGCATACGTGACCAAGAACAGAAAAAAGTGCTCCAACTTAAGCTTTCACTCTAAGTAAAACATGAAGTCAGCATAAAACCCACCAAGCTCCAAGCTTTAACCCCAAATGGCATGCTTAATATGAAAATATCACACCACAAACCATGCCCAAACCGTTGATTCTCCAAAAAAAGTGCGTGGGCGGGACTTTCAAACAGCCCACTTGATTGGTCCAATCCCTAACAAGTCTGCAAACAAAGTCGTGCCCATAGACAAAATTTCCTACCCATTCAAACATGCATTGGTCCATAAAAATGTGCAAAGGTCAACGATGCATAGAGACCACCAATATAGCTTCCTTCAAAATCTTCTACAGCCCGAGGAGGAGAGGTGCCATCATGTGAAATCCTAAAACAAAGTTTTGTTTGAGTGGGTCTCAAAAAGGACACGAACAGGGAACCTTTATCCACGCAGGAACCATAAGGTACAAAAGACCAAAAAAAATGCCTCGTGCAAAATCACGCCAGGGTTGTTTCCAATAAAGAATCTCACTCCCTAACACAAAAATGGCCTTCTCTTTTTGACAAAAGGTATGCATTTTTGTAAAAAGGAATTTGCAATAAAATATTTGATAGAACATCAAAAATATTGCTGCCTCGATTTGCATGCCCAGATCAATATGGTCTAGGTGCAAAAAAAAAATTTGCCTTAGATTCCAATAGGGTCCAACTCCAAACTAGACATATTTTATATAGAAAAGGGGGTTTTTGAGTGCTCTGAGCTCAATAGTGATGTTCGTTTGGGCTCAAAGTGCTCTGAAAAATAGATCCCCCCAAATCCAATACAAAATCCTCTGAAAGCCACAAATCTGAAAACTGATGCCAAATCTCTCAAGAACAGAACAGGGACATAAAGATCTGGAACTCTAGTACCATGTTGAAGTTGATGAAAGATCAACCCCACAACTCCCAAGAATCCCCTGCATGCAAACACCTATCACAGAAAAGAGAAGCAAAAAGCTATGGAGGCTGAAATTCCCAGATCCAGAGATGAGACATTCTTGATGAGCAAAAAGATAGATTGCTATTATCAAAAGTGAATTAATATTACAATGAGAGATTGTCCTTATAAAGAAGATTGAAACCCTAAAAAGGTCTAGCCTAGGTTGCATCATAATAATTAATAAAAGAATTAATTATTATATGCCTAAAATTTAGCTTAAATAGGCTAGAGTTAATTAGAAAATATCTAATTACTCTAACACAAACCCCAATGGAGTCTCTTTTGTTGAAATAATGGGTGTTGCACACATTTCATAATATTGTTATATTATATTATTTTATTTTATTATGTAATGTTGCAACTAGATGGACGTGCAAAATGTAAAGATTCCCATGGGATATACTTGATGAGTTGTATTGTAATATTGTGATAATATTTCATATAATTATTTAATATTGGGGAAAAGAATTAAATTTACAATATTAAATGTGGGGTTAATGGGTTAGGTAGAACATAGTTTATGTAATACCACTTAGTGGTTTTGTGAGACTTGCTACAATATAAGCAGCCACAAGGGTAGTTGTTGAGAGAAGACATAAGGCAAAAAGGGAAAGAGTCAAGCGAGACAAGACTTGACAGGTTAGCCAAGGGAGCATTTGTGAAGGTTGGAAGCATGGCATGGGATGTGTGAATTCATGCTTGTTCACATAGAGGCCATTGATAGGGCCAAAGACACAGTAAGAAACACTAAACAAGGGACAGTCTAAAGTTTGAGCCCATATGGGCAATTACTGATGGGAGCAATCAGCTCCACCAACCCATTCATGCCAAGGGGTGTTGCCTCAACCCTTGTTTTTGCTTCTCTCCATTGTACATGGATCCCAATGGAAAGGTCGAGGAGGACTTTAGTGAATGCATGTAGAGGATGGTACCCGACACATTAAGGTGAGAGACCTCATTGTAGCCAAGATGGAAATGTATCAAAACCCAACAGGCAAACCATTCTCCTCGAACATGGCAAGGAGAGGTAGAAACACTCAAACCCCCAGTACAATATTTGGACTTTGTAGTCTTTCACATGCATAATAAGTAGATAAAACCTAAGTTAAACATGTCCTCACCTTGTTTTCCAACTTTTTAATATTTATCTTGCAGATGCTTGGTGACGAAATTGGGGTGGAAATGTGGCAAATCTGCAAAAACTTGCCCTTTGCACCTTATGCCTGCCATGTAGCTCATCCGGTCGTGAACGTAATTGGAGTTTATTTGAAGCCATTCATACAAAGAAGAGAAGCAAGTTCGCACAAAAATGCCAAAATGACCATATCTATGTGGGATATAACCTTAAGTTGTGCATAAGAAGGGTAGAGTCAACACCAATTGGTCCACTTGATCTGGATGACATAGATCCTCATGGTGATTGAACAACACAAGAGCAGCCTTCATTTTCACAGAGGATGGCATATATGATTTGGAGAGACGGGCTATGGAGGAGGGTGGATTTGCACCCAAATTGAATGACATTTAGCAGGAGGGCAATGAGAGTGAGGACACTGAGGACACTCAGAGTGAGGATTTAGATGATGAGGAATAACTGCCATCACCAACAACAACTACATCCAAGATGGATATCAAATCATAGCCACATTCACAGAGGACTATTAGGGCTAGACCCCCTCCCACTCCCATAGTTTTAACTAGAGCTATTGGGAAGGGGAAGAGGAAGATGTAGATTAGTGCCATATTGTACTTGACATTTGTATTTGTTTATCTTTTTACAAAGACAATTTGCTATTCTTAGTTCACTTCAAAGTTCAGAGTCTCTGACTATGGCTTTCTGCCATCGAAATTCCACACAAGGATGCAATTTTGTTACATATTGCATTTATGTATATCTAAATCAGCCTGTTTTGTTTGTTCACTCATTTACTGACTCATTAGATGCATCTCCTTATTGAATTTTGCAAAAGAAATGCATTTATAATTTAATTTTAAGTCATTTTTAAAATTCTAGATATTTTCCGAAGAAGTTGCCAGTTTATCTCTGGTATTTGCTGAGAACTTTTTTTGCCTCACCGATAAGCGGGAGAGAATGAGATTTAGAACTGCGATTGAAACAATTTAAACAACTTTCAAATAAAGACCCATCCTCTTTTAAAGCACAACATTTAATAAAGAACTGAGTTCTTCTGTTTTAGCACAAACTTTTGAGATCAGCTTTAATACTCTGAAGAAAAGGATAAGTGAAACCCATCCCCCATTATCTCCTAGATCTACATAACACATCAACTAAAGAATTCAATCTAGAGTTTCAGGCCTCAAAACACCTCTGGAGTACAAGTAATATGAAATGACCAGTTCCAACATAAGGTAGTTTTAAAACCACCAGTTCCCTTAAAGGCCTGTTAAGGAACTGCTAATGTGATGAAAATGGTTTGGAATGGATGAAACATATGAGAAGTTGAACCAACTAGCCGATCATTGTCTATTCATTGCTAGAGAAGAGTACATTTGAGTGCATAGTTAGGGATATCCCACACCTAGATGAAAATATTAGAGCAAAATAAAGCATTGGAGACTAGTTTGAGTTTTGAAGAAACTAGAAGAAGAATCTCAATTGGAAAATGTAGCGGAGTTAACAGTAAGGACAAGTAAAAGTTGTATTTCTTACCTCTGTAATTGTTCCTTCAAATAATAAAAACTACAGAGCAATTGTTATTACAAATTGGTTTTTAGCCATCCTGATAATTTCCAAGAGAAAAATCTTGTGTTGTATTGCAAACTTTTAGATCTTTGTTTTCAGCCCAAAACAACATTTAAAACCTCTACATAACTGTCATTAGAACAATTCAAGCAGAGCAAAAATATAGTGTGTTGTTTGTGCATTTCTAATGCATAAACCAACAACAAGAGTGGATGTTTCAAGATCAGCCCTCTATGAACTCTACAGAACACACCCTATTCAAAAGTTTGTTTTTGGGGACAATGGAGAAGACATGGTTAACAAAGATAAATTCTTGAATGAGAAGCCATCAGGGAAAGTCTTGTAAAAACCTAAACATGCCCAATTCGAAATTGAAATTAAAGTGGAAATAAAATCCTTTAACAGACAAGTAAATACTATATTTCTAGATATTTGGATAAAGTAAATGGAGATATATTTTAGTGTGCAGAATGTTAGAAAATGGAAGAGCATCCTCTTATATGACAAAAATGGCATTTGCCTTCTTCTTGCAAGAAAAAAGCCCCATAGTTGGTAGCTGGGATGAGTTCAATGAATTGTTGCACAAAACTTTATATCTGATTGGGCATAAAGCTAAATAAAAGATTAAGTAGTTATATTTAAAACAAGATGGTGGGCAGAGTGTGCAGGACTATACTAAAAAAAATTTAGTGACAATCCATGTTGCTTGGATTAAACATAAAGACTAAGGCATGGGAACAGAATAACTTCAAGACCTCCACAGCCACATCTAGAGAAGGGTAATCAGCATCAAGCCACAGGAATTGGATGAGGCATGTGTCCAGAAAAACTATGTAGGACAAGGGCAGAAGAAACGGGAAGGAAAATATTCAAAGCAATGACAAAATACCAATCAGCCCATTAAGGAAAACTTCTTTAAGAAAGGTAATTTGGAAATATAAGAATACTACTGTTTCTGTACATTGATGTAAGGATGCTTTAAAACATAGTGTTCATTGCATTATAGATATACATACTAATGCAAAAAGTTGGAAGTTGCATCCAAAACTACTCCCAAAACTAGTTCCAAAGAATGGGCCAAAGTGATCTTCATGAAGCCTACAACAATCCTCATGGATGAGTAAGAAATTGCAAATGGTCCAGATGTATAGCAAGGGTACATAGCCACCAAGGCCATAAAAGCAGAGAAGGAATAAGAGGAGATAAGCAAGCTATTCCAGCTCAAAACAAAAGTCATATAAACAAAAAGTCAAATGCACAATACTCACATTTTAACCATACCATGTCAACCTATGCCATATTATTCTAGCTCCATTTGCCCATGTTTTTTAATAAACTAGTCAATGCCAGTTCTAACTGGCAATTTGTAATTGAAAAATGTGCGGTACTTTTGTAAAATCCCCTTTTGGGATATTGCCCGTTTCTTTACCTGCAAACAGTATTTCGCTCTTGAAATTTAGAATCGTTAAGGATAAAAAATTCATGACAGTATTCGAAACAAAGTTCACACTAAATTCATGTAGTATAACAACATCAATAATGAGATCATCATAGCTTGGGGAATACTTGGTTCAATCTGTGATAACACCATCTCCCAAAAAAATCACACAGTGAGCCACTGGGGAGGATTGTAGACAATGATATTGAGGTGGATCTTCTCCAAATTGCCCTAGAAGCAGGAAGCGGTCCTAACCAACCTTGTTCCCTTGGATCTGTAATGACCCCTACTGGCACTTACACTGATTTAGCCTATTATTCCCAACTAGAGTTTATACTCCACTTAAAAATGTCAAATTAAATGTACCTTATTCTCACTTCCAATGATTAATATACATCACTTGTTTAAATCAAATTAAAATAAGAAACACCCCGGGTTCATTAAACATACTAAAGCTCTAATTCCTTGCTTCTCTCCTAATCAAAAACCTTAAGAAAGATGGGAAATTACTTGTTTGTGAGCGATTGAAAACCATTTGCGAGTAGGTCCTTCAAGGGATTTGTGGCACATATTTGCATTACCTATATTGGGGCTACGTCTTCAAAGATTCATGATATATGTCCTTATCCCAATCTTGCGATTTTCCTCCTACGTCACTCGGTATTACTTCATCCCTGATGAGCACACCTATCTTCTTGACAATATTAGTGAAAGTTTAAGGAATTGGCCAAGTATATAAGGATGTAAACATATATAGCATATCATAAATACAATCCTAATGCCATTATTGTTACTAGATTGATAATATACATACATAACACTATGTTCTGATGTATACCAAATATATTGACACATTCTCTGATTCCTTGTTTCGTTTATATGTATACACATACACATATAGAATTGTATTAATATTAGCAAATACTAATCTACACATTAATTCCTTGTCCTTAGGACTATTCATATATAATTAATTTATAATCAATTGTAGTTCATTGACACTTACCAGCCATATATATATATCTTCACTCATATTTTCTCAAACATGAATCTTCATGATAATTTGAATTTCTATAGTCGACATATGCCATGTTATTCTAGCAATATTTGCCCCATGTTTATTAATAAACTAGTCAACCCCAGTTCTAAGTAGCAATTTGTAATTGAAAAATGTGAAGTACTTTTGTAAAATCCCCTTTTGGGATATTGTTGGTTTACCTGCAAGCAGTATTTAACTATTAAAATTTAGACTCATTAAGGATTAACAAATCATGACATTATTCAAAACATAGCAAAGTTCACATTCAATTCATATATTACAACATCAATAATGAGATCATCACAGCATAGGCAATACTTGGCTCGATCTGTGATAACGCCATCTCCCGAGTCAATCACACCAATGCACCTCTAGGGAGGATTCTAGGTAATGATATTGAGATGCATCTCCTCCAATATTGCCCTAGAACCAAGAAGGGGGCCTAGCCAACCTTGTTGCCCTCGGATTGGTAATGACCCATAATGGGACTTACTGATTTACTCTATTATTCCCAACTAGAGTTTGGATTCCACTTGGAAATGTCAATTTAAAAGTTCCTTACTAAGAGAATGTCACTTCCAATGATTAATACATCACTTGATTAAATCAAATTACAATAAGAAAGAACCCTGGTTCATAAAACATACTTAAGCTCTAATTCCTTGCTTCTCTCCTAATCAACAACCTTAAGAAGGATGGGAAATTACTTGTTCATGGGCAATTAAAACCATTTGCAAGTAGGCTCTTCGAGGGATTTGTGGCACATGTGTGCATTAACAATATTAGGGCTACGTCTTCAAGGATTCATTGTATATGTCCTTATCCCTATCTTGGGATTTTCCTCCTACGTCACTCAGTATTACTTCATCCCTGATGAGCACACCTATCTTCTTGAAAGTATTAGTGAATGTTTGAATCACTAGCTGAGTACATAAGGATGTAAAAATATATAGCATATCATAAATACAATCCTAATTCCATTGTTATTATTAGATTGATAATATACATAAATAATATTCTATGATCTGATGTATACCAAATATATTAATATATTCTCTAATTCCTTCACACACATATATAATTGTATTATTATGAGATAATATTAATCTACATATTAACTCCTTATCCTTACACCTATTCACATAAAATTAATTTATAATCAATATTAGTTCATCGACACTTACCAGCCATATATATATATCTCCTCTTATTATTTCTCTATCATAAATCTTCATTATAATTTCTATTCTTATATTCTTCCATTTCATCTAATATGTTTGTATACTCTCTAATCCCTTGATTTTCCTTGTGATCCCTTTATATCCTTTCTTTTAAGAAGGTAGGTTCGGAGCCTGGAGCTCGGGTCCAAGTCCAAATTCATCCGGGTCTAGAGCTGACCCACAATCCCAAATAGGGACCCTGTCCGGACCTAGGGCAATCCATGCTGACCCACGGCCCTTGGAGCAAAAAAGTGACTTTAAAAACATAAAACAGCTAATGTTTTATTATTTTTTTGTTTGTGACCCTAAAAGAAGCCCAATAAGAAACATTTCATTCATCTAATCTCTCATTTTGCTCTCTCATTTTGGTGTGGCCATTTCGCAAGTTTTAAGAGAAGATTGTAGGGGTTGTTTGTGGAGTCGCAACTCCTTCCAATAATCAGTGTTGAGTGTTCCAAGTATGCATTTGATCCTTCCCTTTGCTTCTTTATTAGTTTTTTTTTAGTTTTTTTATTGTTCTACAATTTTATCAAGTTCTTGTATAAGTTTTGAAATATCTTATTTTTGTTTTTGTTATAGATTGCAAAAATGAGTAGTCAAAGTTCAATGGGCGGGGAGGGTGGGGAGGGACCCCAAAGATTTAAAATTGATAAAAATTCTCCTTTGTGGAAGTATACAACAAGAATTGAGCAATGTGTTAGAGGGGGAGGGTGTACATGGAAAGAAGCTTATATTACCGAGTTAAACATCATTTCATAGGTCCTATAGGCCAAGGGTAATGCATATGTGAGGGGCCCCCAGATGGAGATAGGAAGGAATTGTCAGCTTCTCAAATAGAAAGCATGTTAAAAGAACAACAACAGACTGATAAGTTAGTGTCACAGGGGGAAAAAGATAGAACAAATCAAAAACCACCAACACCACCCTGTCAAACTGCCACTAGACAACATCCCTTCCTACCTACCTCTCCTACAGATGAAGAACAAATAGAAACACCCCCATCTTGCAAGAGAGGCCCATTAGCTAAGGCAATTCAAAATGAATTGAGAGAAATTGCTAGCATTAAAGTTGGGCATTGCCTCTTTACGAATGGTATTTCATTCAATCTAGTGAGATCACCATATTGGAGAGAGATGATGCAAGCAATAAATGAAGCACCCATGGTTACCGAGGCCTTGGATATGAAAAGTTGAGAACCACCATATTGCACAATGAGAGAAAGAATGTAGACACCCTCCTCAAACCAATAAAAGATTCTTGGATCCAAACGAGGTTGAGTATTGTCTCTGATGGATGGAAAGATTGCAAAAATCGTCCTTTAATAAATGTGATTGTTGTCTCCCCCGAGGGGGCAATTTTTTTAAGGGTGGTTAATTGTTAAGGGTGGGTAAAGGATGCAAATTTTATTGGCAGACATCTCATTGAATCCATATAGTCTATGTGACTTGACAATGTTGTCCAAGTAATAACAAACAATGCTAAAGTTTGTAAGGCTACAGGCTAAGTCACAAGGTTCGAATTCAACTTCGAGTTCGGCAACTATGAAATTTGGATAAAATTCAAGACCTCAAAAAAATTGGAAAAAATTCGACATTAAATTCACCTCTATAAATTAATTTTTAAAAATAATAAATAATAAATTTAAATTTAGATAAATATTATACAAGAAAATATTGTAATTTAAATTGATAAATTATATATACTACTATTTATCATATAAAATAATAATATTATCTAAATATAAAAACACCATATAAATAATAATAATAATATTGTTGATAACATAAAAAAATAAAAAAACTAACATCTACTACAAATATCACAGTATAAATAAAACTAATAATATTAGCATATAAAATAATATTATCTAAACATATAAAACTATAATATAAATAAATAATATTTATTATTTTTAATTATATTTTAATTCGAAGTGCGCTTCAGATATATGAACTGAATAACATAAAAAATATAAGATATACCTGACTGGCATTAAGATAAAAACACGGACAAAAACCTTTGTAATGGCGCTCTAAGAGACGATTAAAATGCAAGCAGGGAAAAATCACGGATTAATGCCTCTGCATGCAGGGAAGAAAATGCGGAAAACCCTTGATGACGTTTTATTAAAGATTGCTTGATATATCCATACGAATATTAGGCCAACTTTAACGAATTTTTTGTGCTGTTTTGAAATTCGCGGAATTTCGAACCTGATAGCTGAAATTCGCCGAACTCTGTGACTTAGGCTGCAGGTGCTTTGGTAGAACCACGTTATGATCATATCTTTTGGACACCATGTGTCGTCCACTCCTTGAACTTGTTGAAGAAAGCAACTGGAACCCAAATTGAATGGGTGAAAAAAGTGTATGATGGTGAGGAGATCCAAATGTTTACAACAAACCACCATATGTCACAAGCAATTTTCAAAACTTTCTCTCACTTGGAATTATCGAAGGTAAATTTTAAACTTTACAGTTTCATTTATCTTTGTGTGTGGTACTTTATTAAATTGAATAAATTATTTTTGTATTGTTTACAATGTACATATTCGAAATGGGTTATTAACTTATAATTTGAATTAACATGGTAATAGGTTGCTGAAACAAGGTTTGCTTCACACACAACCGTCCTTCGACGAATTGTTAAGGGTGGGTAAAGGATGCAAATTGTATTGGCCGACATCTCATTCAATCCATAGTCTATGGGACTTGACAATTTTGTCCAAGTAATAACGAACAATGCTAAAGTTTGTAAGGCTGCAGGTGCCTTGGTAGAACCACGTTATGATCATATCTTTTGGACACCATGTATTGTCCCCTCCTTGAACTTGGTGAAGAAAAGCAATTGGAACCCAAATTGAATGGTTGAAAAAAGTGTATGATGGTGAGAAGACCCAAATGTTTGCGACAAACCACAATATGTCACAAGCAATTTTCAGAACTTTCTCTCGCTTGGAATTATCGAAGGTAAATTTTAAACTTTATAGTTTCATTCATCTTTGTGTGTCGTACTTTACAAAATTGAATAAATTATTTTTATATTGTTTACAATGTACATATTTGAAATGGGTTATTAACTTATAATTTGAATTAACATGGTAATAGGTTGCTGAAACAAGATTTGCTTCACACACAATCATCCTTCGACGACTTGTGAGGGTGAAACAAGCATTGTCCCAAATGATTATTAGCAACCAATGGGGTGGATGGAAGCAAATTGATACAACAAGGGCTAAAAATGTAAAGGATTTGACCTTGAGTGATGATTTTTGGAATCGGGTGGAATATGTATTAGAATTCACCGAGCCCATCATGTCTATGCTTCAGTTTTCCGACACTAATGAGCCTTGCTTGGGGGAGATATATGATGCCATGGACTCCATACTAGAGATAGTGAAAATGGTAAGCTAAAAAAATTTACAATACTTTATCCTTGTCTATTGAGAGATTTTGATTTTTAATTTTAATTAACACTACATCAAGATAACTTACATGAACATCATTTGACATCCCAAGTCATTCAAAGAAGAGATTGGGAACCTGAGGAAACCTTCTACAAAAAGGTGGAGAAAATTGTTCCACATTGTTGGAACGAGATGACTACACGTTTACACCTCTCGGCATAAGCACTTTCTCCCAAATATTATAGCGGTGAGATACTTTCTACTCCTGGTTGCTAGTGGGTATAAGAAGGCATTTAGCAGGCTCTACAATGATCCTGGGGTGGCATTGAATCTTAGAAGATAGTTTGCAGACTTCGTCTTAGGAAGAAATGCAGACCCTGATGCAATCAATGAACAAAGTAGAATGGATGTCATTGGATAGTGGTACTTACATAGACAAGGTTACATGCAACTCCAACCTCTTGCCATTAAGATCCTGTCACAAGTAAGTATTTAAGTTCCATTTTGTCTCCTTTTTTTAAGGCCACTTAGCTTGTAGAATTAGCACTCTTAAATTCCTATTGTATTATAATTTATAATTTCTAATTTTTTTAAATTTTGTTGGTTGTCTCTCCAGGTTGCGAGCTCTTCTGCTGCTGAGCGGAATCAGAGTACATACTCCTTTATCCACTCAGTGAAGAGTAATTGGTTGGGTTCCAAGGAAAAAAGAGGACTTGATATATATTCTTAACAATTGGCCCCTCCTGTCAAACAAGGATCCAAAATACAAGATGGGGCCAGAGAAGTTATAGGATGTATTACCCCAAACAACTAACTTGGACATGACCGTCCAAAATCTAGCTAGAATTGCCTTGCTAGATGTTGCGAGAGGACAACGAGAAGGATGTAACAACCTCTGGGGCTAGTGGAACTAGTTTGGGTTCCAATTATGAGGATGTAAATATAGTTGGGGATGAAGCCATTGAACACTCATTTTTTGGCGACCCATGTGAACCTTGAAGGGCATTTGCATCTTTCATACTATGAGTCTATGATCATTGATAAACTATTAAACATTTGTCATATATCATTATGTTTCAAACTTTATTATTTGTCAATCAATGAATTGATTTATGTTTTGAAATTTCATTTTGCAATTTAGTAATCCAACGTATGATTTTCTTTACAATCATGAAGTATGATTTTCTTTACAATCATGAACATAGATTAATGAGCGAGTATTTAATGTTTATCTTTGACATTTGGCATTGATCAATGATCAAGTAACATTGATATATTCATAGTATGAAATAAATTAGTTAGTTTTACAATTATGCAAGTTTCTCTTCTTTTTTGCATACACACACACACACACGCACACGCACACGCACACGCACACGCATGCACACTCATGAACCCGAATCCATCCCTGAACCCAAATTGGCAACTTAGCCTTTCTTTGCATAGCTCTCCCGATGATCCAATTCAATCAAATCAGTACCTAATAAATATATATTCAGTTTAAGTAATCCATAAACTGTCCCCCATGGTCTCCAAGAAGTTACAGAAATGTAATCACGTATTATCACTGGTTTACTGCTGACAATAAACTGAGTTCTGCACTGCTACTGATATGCACAGATAGGCTCGGGTATAATGGTTCCTTTTAATCCGTATTCCTTGCCATTGCCGCCTCTCCTTGAAATGATCTTTGGATACTCTTTTATATCTGCACACAAACTTGGGTTGTCACCTTTAATAATTAAATCACACCTATTGAATAAGTTAACTGTTAAGCTGATTGCACTTTTCGAGTTTATACTATCACTCCATTGTATTAGTGTTTAAAGTTAACAAAACTTTGTTCCAAGATATCACTCCTTGCTGTATTATGTTAATATTTGATATTAAACATGTATTGACGAAGTTAGACTTAGTCAGCCCATAGGAAGTGGTTAATTGCTATTTGAAATATTAAAATATTTGATTAAAATTGATTATCATTTAAAATATTGAAGTACTTAATAAAGAATGATTACTATTTATTGTTTCTCTAAGTCAAAGTAATAACTATATATTAAATATATCATATATAAATTATACTTGATTACTATTTAATTTATTAGATTTAAATATCAAAACATTTATTAGTTTCTAATTATATCAAATCTTCAATGAACTATTATCATAATCTCAACTTATTTTAGTATTAATCGTAATGGTTATGTATAGAGTTTATCCAAGATTGTAAAGTGTAAATCTTTTGAATTAGCAATGTTTAATATTTTAATTCTATTATTATTTATTTATTTTATTATTATTATTTGTTATAAATCCTATTTAAGGAAGGGGGCATCACAGAATCCTATCATGAGGGATTTATTAAGAACCGAGAAGGGGGGCCCAAGCCCACCTTACTATCCCCTTAAGTCGGGCATGGGGGCTAACCCCGCCTTTACAACTTGTATAGGTCATTCAAGGCTAGGAAGATGACCAAACCCTACCTTGCTGCCCATAAATCCTAGTCCCCAATGTGGACCTACCTACATTCCCATGATTTCACAATGCACTGGCCAAGGCAAAATAAGATGATAAACATATGCCTCTTTTTATATCTTCTCTTAACTCTGCTATAAATAGGAAAGATATATGTTAGTTGTTTCAACTACCGTTCGCCCCTAGAGCTAGCTGGAACGATGATCTAATACCAATTGTAATGTAAAAGTTAACATTTAAACATCATAGAACCTTAACATACAAAATTTCAATAATCAAACAAAATGCTCAATATGCATTCATAATTTGGAATTATTGTCAATATGCATGCAATATTAAAAAATAATAATAACATAAAAAGTTAAAATACACCCAAGAACATAATTTGGAATTCTTTATCAATACCAACAAGAACAGTAACCCACCTTTTAAATTGAGACATACTACTATCATTTAATTCTGAAGCTACACCTAAACCTAAACCTCCATCCCATTGTAAGTGGACTGATATTAATACAAAAAGGTCTCTTGTACAATTCAGATCCTGATATAGGTCTGTTACAGTAAGATGGTACCTTGGTGTAACCTCCAGTATTCACCACATCTTCCAGAAAGGACCCAAAACCAATCCAGCACTGATGTATTGCTGCAAAATGACATAAAAATCAGTGCAACACCGGTGTTGGGGTACGTTAGGAAGAGTTTCTAGGTCAAGGGGGGCAAAGGGTCTCAATTTCGGGATAGGGGGATGGTAAGGGGATGGCAGCAAGGGGCAAGTGGGTGGTGGAGAGGGAGCGTTCTGTACTATTCATATACAACTTGAAATGTTAGTTATGAAATGATGTTTCAGTATAACATACCAAATTGAAATGCTTGAACATAGGAAAATTGCAACACAAACCAAGACTATTGAACATTCAACATAGTAACATACTACATACCCTATAGTAACATTCAAAAATCAAAATTGAAATAGAAATACAAGTGCATGTCCTAGCGGCAACATGGTTATGGAATGGTCTAGGGGATGGGTGGGTGCTTGGGTACTCCAAGTACATGGTGCGGGGATGTCCCGAGGACGAGTGCTTCAAGGTTTAAGGGGGGGAGGGTTGTGAGTCCCCAAATTTCACTAATAAAAATGCATGTTCTAGTTTCATACTTTGCCAACACCTTGCAAACAATCTGCTATATAATACTCTGATTGTGTAGCATGACTATAACAACATTCTTAAATTCACGATTCTTAATATAATGTTATAAAATACTAATCGTAGGACCCCAAATAGAAGGAATTAACTATTACACAGTAAAAAGCATGTTAGGAAAAACTTGGAAGGAAGGGCCCAGTTTAAAATTATAAAAGAGTGTTTTGAAAAAAGAAAAGGGTGGTTTTTAGGCGATGATGTTGCCCATCTCATCGAGGATGTCCATCTGACTATCTTGGGGACTTACAAGGTGTCCCAAAGGCATCACCAACCATCACCTAGACGTATGGGTGTGCCCAAAAAAAAATTGAAGCTCCGAGTTTTTGGGACGGTTCATGTGGATTTTCAAAAAAAAAGGACAGGTTGGGAGCATCCCTAGTTGTCCCCAAGTCTTACAAACATTTCATAGAGTGATTCATTAACGACTAAGGTACAATGTCAAGGCTAGACCCAGAGTTACCTGTAAGTGGCATGCTTTTCTCCTCCCGTCACACAATATTCACCTCTCATCACATGTTTTCCTCCCATAAAGCCTTTTGCTCCTATAAGCATTTTTTATGGCTTTTTAAGGTTCCATGGGATTTTTTTCATTAACTTTTTGCAGCAACTTTAATCATATTTTTTTCCTGACTTTTAAGCAATTTCAATGTTATTTTACCATGATTTCAATATGAAAAAGTAAAAAAAAATTCCACAGTCATGACTACTTTTTAAAGATCATTGCTTTATTCAAGGACTGTAATAGTGTGCTGAGGTGATTCTCTCTTACCAAGCAAACTCCTTCAAGTGTATTATCCAATTTTGCACCATATATGACATATGCTTAATAGGTTTTTGTCAATATGTACTAACACTGAAATACTGATTATTGATGAGAATTCTAGAGTAATTGACAACACTGAATCTTTAATTTGCATCTTATTATTGATTTTTTTACTTTCCAGGTGCTCCATTTGGCATGAAATAACATCTTGATTTTTTTGTGTTTTTTGTTAATGTTGGTAGCTTCAGGAGCTATCATTTGTACCTTTCTAGTTGAGTTTACTGGTGGTCAACTGTGCTTTCAATTCTATGTTATCTGAAATATTTATGCTAAAGCGGTTGATCATCATTTTGATTATAAAGCAGTTCATATTTTTGTAGCATCAGAAGTGTAGCAGCACTTCTCTTACTGTATGTCTTCAATGTTTTGGTATCGGGCTTTAAGTTCCATGAAGATAACCGTGCAAGCTTGCGGCAGTTATGTTGTGAGCATATTCCTTCTTCATCTGCCTTTATTGTTTCATATTAAAGGCTCATTTACAGTCAGAGCATGGGTGGCTGTTGATATAGATTGTCTCTCTCCAAACTGCTGTGAAGTGTTTAGTATAACCTGTGTCATGACTCCTTGGCTACTGGCAGTTTCGAGCTAAGACAGAGTAGAGTATGATTTGATGATTATTCAAAGAAAAGAATATGAAAATATTATTGTTGGCATGAGAGTCTGTTATTGAGCCTTTGTCAAGCTTTATGGCAGCAGCTCTTGGCATCTTGTTTCTTTCTTAATGTCAAGTGTATGTTGCACAACCCCTTTCTATCTTGTGTGGATTTGAAGCGACACAGCATCCTAACTGCTGACAATTCATTAGTGTAACAGGTGTTGTCTTTCATATTACCTCGACATAGGCTTTGGTGGGTGTTGTCTTTCATGTTACCTCAACATAGGCTTTGGTGTGTTCCTTCAAGATAGACAAGCAGTCATGCCTTTGAAGAGTCTCCAAAGTTCTCTTTGTGCGACATCAATTAGATAATGGAAGGTCGATTGCTTCATGCATAGAGTCTGGAACAACATTTTTCAGTGGATGCTGGTTTTCAGTTATATTGTATTCTCATTCAAATACAGAGGGCATTATCTTTCAGTTTTATTCATTCTGAGTTTTTTGGGACAGACATTGATGAACCATGTGTGAAAGTTTATGGTGAATGTTTAAGGTGTGTTGACAGTTTATTGTGTTGGAGAACTTTCCTACAGTATCAGGCAAGACCTCTAGATATGCAGTTATCTGTGTTTTCCTTGTCTTAAAAATAAGTTTATATCTCCTGTAATGTGTGGGTCATATGTTACCAAATCATTCTGTGTATGATCATGTACGATCAATTTATGTGTGTGAGACAATCTCATTGTCAAAAGTATCTATGAGATTCTTGCAGCATTGGATATTCCACATTTGCAAAGGAAAAGTGATTGAACTGTGAATAAGGCTTATTGATTGACTGTTAAGTGTTGACAATCATAAGCTTGAGAAGATTGTATTTGTTTTGAGCATACAATAAAGGATCTACCTTTTGTGGGGCTCAGTTTTTCACCCTCAAGTGGAGGGCTTTACAAGGATAATTTATCGTGTCATCTGTTATTCTGTTTCTGTATTTGCATTCATGCATTCTGGTTCAAAATTTTAAATTTATAAGTATTTCAGCATCTTTTATATTGGTACCTCTTCACCATTTTAAACCTGTGTAATTATACTGTGACTATGGTTTTCCACGCCATTCTCGTGTAAGTGTAATGCAACTTTGGGTAAATACAATAGTCAATACAGCTTCTTAATACAATTTTATGCTGACTGATATTATTGAAAGCTTGATTTAAAAATACGATCATTCTCACTAATATCCTTTTTGTTTGGTTTAAAAAGGTGCAGAGATTCAACTTATGAACAAATGTGAATTCTAGTTTACCATTAATCCAAAATATATTGATGAAGTGAAAGTGGATGTGATTCACCTTGATGCATCTGAAATAATACTTGGAAGAACATATTTATATGTTCGAGCTATTATTTTTATAAGAGTTAAAAATACAAATGGATCAAGAATGGAGTTGTGATACCCGGTCAAAATAAGATCCATATAATTAAAATATAAATGAATAAATATGTAATGAATAAATAAAGTAATGATATAATAATAATGTAATAGTTAGAATTTATTATAATTATATTATAATATTGCGTAATATATGAAATTAAATATTATTATAAAATGATAAAATGCAATATTTAGATTAATGATCATAATATATAAAGTCAAGTATATATAATGCACTATATATAATAATATTAATATTAATAATAAATAATAACATAACAAAAATATAAAGTTTGTTAATGTTAATATTAATGTTAATAAATAAAATAATCAATTTAATGAAAAAACACACCTTTCTCATATCAAGGTATATAAAGAAATATTAAAACACCCAAAAACGTGATACAAGAAAAAAAAAATTAGAAAAATGGATTTGGTCTGCAAACAAGTTCAGAATGAGGAATTCAAGTAAATTAGGTAAGGTCCAGACAAGGGACATTACAAATGGTATCAGAGCACGTTTTCCTACCATCCTATAAGGAATATATTTGTATGGAAAGAACTGCAACTATGACTCCATAAAAGAAGAGTAGAGAGACGGATTGGATAAAAAGGAAAAAATAATGAGTATGGAAGACAATAGAAAGATATTGATCTAAATTAAACATTCGATCAAAACAACCTCGATTGAAAGAAGGCATCCAATAAATTGGTGTAGAAATATTTAGGGACAGTGCCATTATGATTGTAATAACCCCAACTAGTTATAACTTCGTCAAACACGTTCTTTTATAATTCAATTGTTTGACATTTCGTCAAACACTTGGCAAGCAAGCTCTAATACCACTATAATAACCCCAACTAGTTATAACTTCGACAAACACCAAATTCTTTTATAATTCAGTTGTTTGACATTTCGTCGAACACTTTGCAAGGAAGCTCAAGTACCACTGTAAATATGATATTTTATTTTGATCATAGTGCTATGAAATGTAAAAAATTGCTCACAACTAATTATGACATCAAGCACAATTTCTCAGATAATTTCAGCCATATTAATTCTAAGAGATGAATACAAATACTGAAATATATAATTGAAATTCTGAGGATGACTAGTACTTCACACTACTCTGAAATTATTCATTAACCAACTAAGCTGCTATAACAAATAATTTTACAATTGGATGAAACCTGTTACTCCTAGTTTCAGTTTGTTTTGTAGCAGATATCCACCATTTGCAGGTCTGGTCACATGCATTTAACAGGTCTGCAGCTGCACCATGTACTGGTAAATTATGCACGCCCAGCTGTCATTAGAATGCTAGCATTGCTGTCTCCTAACCACAGGCTGAATGGTGAAATATGGGGCCTGTCTAGTGGTCCAAACCTCAGCAGAATTCACGCCAATTATAACCGTAACAGTAAGGCATTAACGAGCCCCAATTTGTAGATATAGCTTGCATTCAAATAACATAATTTAATCACCAAACTTATGACAAATTGCACACAAGATCAGACCTGTTTGATACCTACTTGTGGTATCCAAACACTGCTTCAGACCTGTTTGATACCTTCTTGTAGTATCCAAACGTTGCTTCCCAGGATATAATCAGCAGCCACAAATGCCCAGATCAGGTCGCAATAATGCAAATGCCAAATACAATTTGATATAATAAATTTCAATGAACCTCTTCACAATCTCCGGACAATCTTCAACAACCAAACTCTCCTTAAATCAGACAATTACCATAGAACAAATCCCTCCTTTAGACACAGATAAAACAGTAACTAGTGATTACAGATTGCTATACAACAGCAATTTGCAATACAATCTTTAGAACCACTTTCAGCTTCAAACCCTTCTACCTCAGCAAGGGGACAAACTTTAGAAACTCAGAAAAGCCACAAAGGCAACAAAGCAAATAAATATTCAAGCATGCTTTCCTCAACAAATGGGCTTGTATTTATAACCTCCAAATGCCTTTTTTGTTGCCAAAATGTAACTTCACTCAAGAAGTTTCACCACACAACATTAATTAGAAGCTTCCATTAGATTTTTTCACTTGACTTGGCTTAACTAATTAATAAATGGCTTTTTCTAATGATAACTCAACTCTCAACTTAAGTTAAATTATAAAGTTAAATTATAACTTTATAATAAGTCATTTAATAAATTAATAATAATTTGGCCACTAAAAATATAATGACTACCAAAATACTCATCATTTAAATATGTCGTTTGAAATAGAAGTCATACCTATTATTTCTCCATGTGACCAAAGGCACTTTTCAAAAATAGAAAAGGTTCATCTCAATCAACACCCAACTTACCACAAATAGTGAGTACACCAAAATTAAGCCCAAACGAAGTCCAATCTGAGCCAAATAAATACCAACCTATAGCTTACTGAAATGTGGAGAAGACAAGACCCTCCCAAGCCAAGCCATTGCCTCAAAAGATCCTCTATCTATGATTATTAGACTACGAGAATCACAATAATAGGCTAATCCCTGAAACTCCAATGCTGGGAAAAATGGGGACATTACAAGAATCAGAACAAAGCAATGTATATTGGGATCGGAGCAATATCAATATAGGACATCATTTTTTCCATGAAGATTATCTCACCAAATATAATCCTTCACTCTTAGATCGAAGAACATATTAGAATTCCATGCTACACAGAATTCCACAATCTTTAGTAAATCTGATCCTTGTCATTTCAAATATAATTGACTAAGTGATCTTAAAGAGTTGTAACAACCAAGGAAGAAAGTATTATTGTACTACTCGCAAGACGATCACACACAAAAAAAGAAACCAAATTGTATCGTTTCTTATGTGCTTCAGTGGAAGCCACCTTTAAACTTACCAAGATTGAAACAAAGATTATAAGCCCTGTGAAACATACAAGGGGGCTGCAAGTACAGAACCCTCATATCCACATGCACATTGACATAGCCATTGACAACAGCGAACAAGTGGACAAACAGGCTAATAAGAATTGAATATAAAACATGGCCATCTAATGGAGATCGAAGAAGAGTATATAAAACAAACAGCGTCAATAAACTGTATAACAAATGAGGAAGATAGGGTTTATTTGAAGTCACAATACTAGGAAGAATACAATTTCAAGTGATTTACAAACGACTAGACTTGCAAATGAATACTATAATTGAAATTTGGTAGTAATTTTGAATATATTTATAATCAGAGAATCGTCTGCATCAGTGTTGAGGCTAAGTAATCATTGCAGACTCCAGACATGATGCTACAATAAGGATCAGGAAGATAGGAATCATTGAACTGGAGTTTGTCATAGGTTTAATTAGTAGTGGCTATATATTATAGTCTATAATCAAATCAACAGAGAGCCCATCTATGTTACAAATCCATTAACTATACATGCAACAATTAAATATTATTCTTTAAATTTTGAAGATTCAAAGCAAAGTAGAAAGAGAGTTTCAAAGGGAACATTACAAAATTCCATGTTGGCAATGATAATAAGTACATGGGAACACATCTGTGCAAGGCAGCTTGGTCCAACATCTGGACGTATATTGATGAAGATAGACTTCAAACATTACACTCAAGCATGCAACAATGATACTTGGCAAAAGAGAAAAAAAAAAAAATTATTAACCACAAATGGTAAACTCCAAAGAAGCAATCAATCTTCACCAACCACACAATTCATATTCAATCTTATACAGAAATTTCACATATTTTCAAATGAATACCTCAATAATTTTATTGAGTTATATACAGGTATAGAATAACTGATGATACAAGAATAGTCTTCAACACCATTTGTCAGCCCACGCACATGGAGAATTCACTGACTAAGACAAGAAGACCATATGAAACAATCAAGAAGGCAATCCATCTGAATTGCTTCAAGAATAAGGACGAGGAACCATAGTCACAATTACTATTCTCCGTGAATACGAAATAGGGACCATCAATTTCTCAATGAGAATGGTTATTCTTTTAACACGACCTCTTAAAGACGTGCATGCCATTCTAGAAGCAGCATTAATATGTGCATACAGCTATTCAAGAGACAACAATCGTAATTCATAGCATGAATGAAGTAATTACTATAACCGGGAAATAGGAACCAAAGTGTGCAGTGAAGAATCAAGGACAAACACTGAAATACTAAATTGTTTGAGAAAAACAATATCATTAGTTAGCAGTTGCAACTAAATTTTTTATAAGGATATAAGTCAACGACAATATAAAGGTGCAACATCTTTTAATTGACTCAGAAAAGAGAAGAGAAAGTAGCGATAAGTATGATTGATATTAACACTAAGAAGATTGTAATTACTAAAACAAAGGCCGCAGTAGTTACATATATTTAGGTCAAATAAAAGTTTAATTTCTTTCTAATAGCTAAGACTCTTTCAAGAGTTCACACCTCTTATAACAAGTTATGTTAAAAATATATATGATATATGAAATCATTTGAGTGATTTAAAGAGGACATTCTATTACTATTGGAAATATTTGATTAATATTAAATAACATCAAATTGAGTCATCAATTGTAAGATTGAAAGATCAATTGTTATCGAATACATCATGAAGAGGCACAAATTTCAAAGTGTGTTTTAAAAAGAGGGGACCTCTCAGACATGTCCCCTAAGGTGCATCTTTTAGGTAAGGGTGGGTTTACTAGGTAGCTGCATACATAGCATAATTCAGATAAAGCAGAAAATGTAAATTGGATTCATATGGAATATATTCAACACATGTACAAAGGATACATGCATAGATATATGACAGAAAACTTTGACAGAAGACACTCAGATCATAAGACAGAGCTTCATACATCTATGTAACTGGTATGTACAGTACCGTTATTTTGATTGTGCATAATTCAGGTAACAATAGTGTTACTGTTATTTAAACATACATGCTTAAGACTGGTTATTATTTCAAAGTTAGGAAGAAGAGCAGAAATGCAATAAGGAAGAGGCCTGTGTAAATCCAGCCAACAGGTCATTCCCAAGATAGGGCAGAGATCAGCATCCCCAAGCACCTTGCGAACATGTCCAAGAAAGGCTTAAGGGCTTGGATCCGTAAAACCTTGAGGGAAGTTGTTGAGTTTGGTGTCTAAGCAACCTGTTGCATCTCAGCATTCTCCTAGACTGGAATAATAACCAAGATAGCATGATCTTTTCAATTCACATATAGTGTAATACTAATTTTCCTCTTGGGGAAGTGGGGGGAGGGAGAGAGAGAGAACAAAGGTGTATTCAGGAAGAGGCTACTATAAATCCAGCCAACTGGTTATTCCCAAAATAGGGTAGGGATCAGTGACCTTGAGTGCCTTGCGAGCAAGTCCCTAGAAAGGCTTAAGGGCTTAGATCTCTAAACTTTGATGGAAGTCGTCAATTTTGGTGTCTAAGCAATCTGTTGCATCCTAAGTGTTCTTCTCGGCTAAGAATAACAATAAGAGTAAAACAAGCATCCCACTAAATAGGTCACCTCATGTGGATGCTTAACACCTACCACCAAGGCCAAGGGAGTCAAAGTCCTACTCTTGGGCTTAGTATGGGATTGGCTTGGACTAAATTATGAGTCACATTTTCTTGAAACTTATATATACAATATGTACTAATGATCACTTGTGGTTGTAAGATTCTATTGAAGAAGTAAATTTTGTAAATCTTTTTCTTGACCCTAGTTCGTTGCAAATTGTAAGTCATTAATCAAGAATGCATGCATTATATGTTTGCATCATGTCTACTTTGTGTCTTCATGCATTCATATGTCTACTCTGTATTTTCATGCACTTACATGTTTACTTCGAGCATGCTTCATGTGTTCATGCATACTCCATGAATCCCTTATGATTTCTTGCATTCAATAATATGCTCTACAAGAAAAGTTATGAATATATCTTTTTTGCTTGAGGACAAGCAAAATTTGAGAGGGGAAGACTATGATATCCCCATCAAAAAATGATCCATATAATTATAAATGAATAGATAAATAATATAAATAAAATAATAATATGATATTAATAATGGTATAGCTATAATTTATTCCAGTGTAACACAAGGACTTGCAAGCCCCTCCCAAGCCTCGAAGTATCCATCCCCGAGATGTCCCCGCACTTGGTACTTGTGTACTCAAATACCCTCAGCTTTGCCATTCTGCAACCATGTTGCCGCTAGGATGAGCACTTGATTTTTATTTTATTTTTTATTTTTGAATGTTACTATTGGGTATGTAAAATGTTACTATATTAAATGTTCAATTGTTATAGTTCATGTTGGAATTTCACTATGCTCAAGTATTTTTAATTTCGTATGTTCTACTGAAACATCATTTCATAACAAGCATTTCAAGTTCTATATGTATACTACATAACACCCCTCCCTGCCTAGTCCTCCCCTTGTTGTCGTCTCCCGACCACCCCCTGTCATCCCAAAAATAAGGCCCATTTTCCCCCTGTCTCGTCATTTCGTCGTCTCGACATACCCTAGTATTGGTGTTACATTGATTTATTCTAATCATATTATAATATTGCATAATATATGAGAATTAAAAATTATTATTAAACGATAAAATATAATATTTAGATTAATAATCATGATATATAAGGTGAAGTATACATATTATGCATTATATATAATAATATAATATTAATAATAAATAATAATATAACAACAATAGGCAAAAGCCTACAACGCAATGGTAACTTGCGAGCCTCTCATGTGGGAGGTCCTAGGTTCAAATCTACCTTCGCTTAACATATAATAATTATAATAAAGCTAGGCTTCAGCCGTTTACTGATCAAAAAAATAATAATAATATAACAATATTAATGTTAATAAATAAAATAATTACTTTTATGAAAAGATGCACCTTTTATCATATCAAGGTATATAAAGAAATATTAAATCACCCAAAAACGATATACAAGAAAGAATTTAGAAAATATGGATTTGGTCTACAAAATAGTTCAATATGAGGAATTCAAATAAATTATGTAAGGTCTCGACAAGGGACATTACAGGAGTTAACTACAAGTCTACACCAAAGCAGGGCAAAACTTGCCATGATAAGAACCAAACAAGCCATAAAAATCGACTTGAGCAGAATAAGCAATTTTGTTTAGTTTTTGAAGGATAAACAAGAAATTAATCTAGATGCCTCTACAAATACAACTAATAGCAAGAACAAGAAAGAGTTGGATGATATGTTAACATATCTCTAGGCAGATTTGCAAGCACCAAGGAGCTTCCACGTAGAAGTAAGGTATACCATTGGATTCAATTGATTCTAAATCTCATTTAACTAATTTTGGTTCATACCTCTTGGACTGGCTATAACATGTCAAATACTTCATGAAGTTTGATCTCAAATCAGGATAGCAAAAAAATTGGTTAAAGAAGGATGCATGGAAAACTATTTTCATAAGAAAACAAGCTTTATATGAATTGATAATTATTCATTTTGTTTATGGAATGTACCACGAACTTTTAGATACTAATCAATGATGTGTTAAGGAATCACTTATCTACTTGGGGCATGCAGTTGAAACAAGTTATATAGCTACATACCAGCAGTTAAAAAATCAATTAAACCAATCGATAAATGGCTGCTAAGCTAGAGGTCCTTTTAAGAGGGCTGCTGCTCCCAATTATGCTGTAGGTATAGATAATATTATGGAATATGAACTGAATGTGAAAATTGGAATCTCCTGTGAGAAAATCAGAATGGCCATACCTCTTTGATATAATATAAGTTTGGAGATGGCAAGGGATGTCAGCAGTAGTGTGGGGGGCAAAGGGACGGGTTTTGGAATAGGAGGACCAAGGTTCTAAGTCTGGAGATGGCAAGGTACATCGGCAATGGGAGGATGGTGTTGAAATACATATAGTACTTGAAAAAACAGTTAGAAAACGATGTATAAATACAAGAATTAAAAATGAAAGTTTGGCAGACTAGTAAAGCTTAGAAAGCATTGCACTTTGAAGTGACCACTAACAATTTAACATTGAATACTGCAATGAGAATGTCGAATTTGAAATTTATATTATGTTCAAGATTTTATAATGATGATTACAATGACAAAGGTTCAAAATAATAAAATGGAGTGAACTGAGACCTCTAATCATTCCCAATGTCCTCATCGCTAAAACTGGTAGACTCCATATGATGAAGCTTCTCCAAAATTATTTCAACCAGCCCTTTTATGTAGCATCCTCATCAATTTGTGTTGGACCATTAGCTCTACATCCCACTGCAATGTTGGCCTTCCCTTGTACAAAAGGGCCATGCAATCAATGAGACAAAAAGTGCTATATACAGCCACAAGCTTCTCTGCTCTACTAGAGATAAGCTTATTCCTCATAATCTATACGATTACCAATTCCTCTGAGCAGTAAAATAACTAGAAGCCTGAGATAGAAAATGAATGACTAAAGAGGTAATCAAAGAAGTTAGATTGTGTACGGTCCACTAAAAAATTTGGCCCTCGTGTGCCATAGTTCCCTATCCACCTTGGCCTCCTCAAAGTAACACCAGAGAGCAACAGGTTTTGACATTCAATGCAAATGATGCCAACCTCTACAAGATCATACCCCTTACCTTCACCTCAACATCTTATATGGATGTAACTCTACCATGCCTTTGCACATACAACTCGGGGCTCAATGCATAGGCAACCATGTGCAAAGGAGTGTTGAGCTTCTCCAATCTTGATGAATGTTTGGTTCAATGCACTCATTGTAAAAAGCTAATGTGGGAGCCTTCTCTTGCATGATTGCCTTTATTTGGTCTAGCATAGAATCAATGCACTCATACACCTTTCAAAGGCTAGGTACATTAGTATCTCAATCTCTAATCATTTAGAAGACTCGAGTAATGATGGAGAGAAATATTTTGCATTAGCCCAAAAAACATCATGAAGTACATCCAATTCCATTTTGTTGTCATAACCCTTAGTTGTAAATGACTCTTGCAACTCAAAGTATACTCTGAAGGAGAATTAAATACAATGCATATCTAGTCTCAACATGTTTCAAAAAATCCTTCTTAGAGGAGGTCTTGATGGGAGTGTGTGAAGTGAGGTTGTTGCAAATACACATTTAAACATTTCTAGCAACATTGATCACTATTTTGAAATTATTAATCTTGATAAGGCTGAGATATTTTCCACAGCAAGTCAAATTGTGGCATTTCTATAAGGGATGAGTTCTTGTGAACCAATACTAAGGAAACATGGGTCAATGAGTTTGACTAGAAAACCACATAAGTGAATCCTGATAGCAATATCACAATTAAGAATCATTCTCAAGTCCTTGAGTGCATTGTTCATGGGATGTAAATAACAAGGAGTCCACCAAATGTGTCTATAAGCTGCCTCAATTAACTTCCCTACAAAAATTGTATACATGAGCCAAATCTATTAGTAGTTGAACCATAGCATCTGTGGGGATCAAAAATTCAAAAATTGGTGTCCTTAAAATGCCTTGAACAACAACAGCCTCAAAAAATAAGGTTTCTCTGGTCCTATAACCGTGGTATTGCTGGGTGGATAATGCCTCAAATCTATCCATTCATCTATGACTATGTTGTCTCCACTGGTGATCCAAGATTCTTTCATTTTCATCACTAAAATATTTATTCTAGAATAGCTCTTATCCAAGATTGTGATCCTCAAATTTTGTCTCTCTTGGTGGCATATATGATGGTCCTACCCTTGCCACCTCCGCCATCGTGTCCTTATAATTAGGAGGTGAGCCACATGAAATGGAATGTCATTGGCAAAGACATTTTTGTCTATGGCATCATCACCACATCCTTCACTTTCACATTGAACAATTCCACTTGTAAGTTGAAAGCAGCACTTGTAATCTTGTATTTCGCCTAGCCAATGCTATTCCCCTAGAAAAAAATGCATATTTACAACTGGCCTATACAAAGTAGTAGAAGTATAACCTTGTATCTGGTGAACCCATGACCTTAAAGAAGCAGATGTGGGTACATTGTCTATATACTAGACCACTCCATAACTTACATACCTCAGACCTATAGTTCATTTTTTCTGCCAAAGTATCACATACTATTAAACCTTCTCCTCAAATATGAAGGAGGTGAGCATTAGCTTTGACAATGTCGCCGTGAACTTCTAGCTTACAAAAAGTGGCCCTTCCACAACCCAGTGCCCCTAGATGCCCCAGGCTTGACTGGCAATTTTTTTCCTAATTGTTTGAGGGGAGACTTTGGATCAAAGGGACCCCTTGAAGAAATATTGCCACTACTTTGGAAGGGTGATTAATATTTGCACTAGCAATGGAACTACTGGTACAGGTTTCACAGGCAACCCTCTTTGCTTTTGCATTCTCATCATGATTAAAAGGCATAGTCAGATTCAGTTTGAGCATCATCCTCTACTTCTTGAGGCCTAAGTTCAACCACATCCCACTCATGCCATTAAAACTCCTAGTGACATTACAATAAACAATATAAACTTAGGAGCTCATAATTTTAAAATTAAAATTTGAATGGTGCATAATGCAAAGGATTACAACACAAAGATATCATTTTGTTTTTCTTACTTCAGGGAGACAAAGCACATAAGCAAAGGATACACAAATAAAAATCTTTGCTCTTAATCTTTGTCAATCAAGAATTTCGCTTTTGTTTTTCTCTTAGTTGTCGATTCATGACACGAATCCGATTCGGGCACGTGAATCGGATCCGTGGATTCGGGATTTTTTTTTTCCCCAATTATGATTCGTGGAGGATTCATGCATATATATATGCATTATATATACTAAAAAATAAGAGAAATATACATAATTCTAAAACTAAATCATTTCATAGTATGAATTTATGATTCTAGTATGCATCTATGAATCTAGTATACTTGATCAATGACATTGATAATTAATCTATTTTCACGATTATAAAGAAAATCAACACATTCACATTGAATTACTGAAAGTGAAAGTTTGTAACATTCAAAATATAGATCATTAAACTTAAAGTTTATAACATGATTTACTCATAAAAGAGTCAAGAGTCAACACTAAAGCTTTTGATTTAATCATCAAATGGATTTTCAAGAAAATCCGCATCAAAGGGGTACTGGTGAGCTACAAGTGTTGCATCTGTATCACTAGAGGAACCCAAACCACTAGTAGTAGAGGGGATTGTTAACTCATAATCCTCCTCCTCATCATCCACATCAATCAAAGTGGATCTAGCAAGATCCCGGATGGTCATATCTAAATCAGGAGTCTCGGGTGCTACATCCCAAAGCTTTTCGGGCCCCTTCTTGTACTTAGGATCCTTCCGTGACAACAAGCGCAAATTGTTGTGAATGAACACAAGGTCTTCTGATTTTTTTGGAGCCAACCGGTTGCGTTTGACTGAGTGGATAAAGGAGTAAGTACTCCAATTCCGCTCAGCTACAGAAGAGTTGGCAACCTAAAGAGAAATTAAAAATTATCAATACAACAATCAAGATAAATAAATTAAATAATAAATTCAAGGAATTGAGAATGTTAACCTTAAGCTTAATTTTACAAACTTACTTGGGATAGGACCTTTATGGCAAGAGGTTGGAGGTACGTGAAGGCTTGCCCATGAAGGTACCACCATTTGATGGCACCCATCCTGCTTTGGTCTACTATGGCAATAGGGTGGAAATCCTCACCTAAGTTGAAAGCAGCAAATTCACTCCTCACAATTACCCCAATCTCTGGATCTTGGAATATCTTAGCTAGTACCCTCTTATACCCATCTGCAACCTTTGCATCTCTAAATGGTGGCACTCTACTTGGAAGGCGAAGTACATCTGCACTATAGTACCTAGGGATAACAAAAGACAATTGAACACTATCAAATATCAATAGCACAAACATTTGATAAGAACTACAGTACCTCGGGGATAGAGCATATGCAAGGAGGTGCAAAGGTGTGGTCATCTTGTTCCATCAATGATGAACAATTTTTTCCACCTTCTTGTAAAGGGTGTCCTCAGGATCGTTCTCCCTCCTCTGTATGACCTAAGATATGAAATATGAATAATAATTATAATTAGTGAATACGTCAATTTAAACTTTAGAATCTAGATATCTCTCAAATAAAAAATTGTTGTAAAAGAGCGTAAAACTTACCATTTTAATTTTTTCCAACATACTATCCATGGAATCATAAATATCCCCAAGGCATGGCTCATCACTATCTGCGAAGCGAAGCATTGCCATTATTGGATCGGTGATTTCCAACACATAACTCACAAGACCTCACCAATCCTCATCTAGTATCATTCTTCTCACATTTAAAGCCCTTGCTGTATTGGAATTCTTCCAAACGCCCCATTGGGGGCTAATGACCATATGCTTCAATGCTTCTTTTACCTTCACAAGTCATCTCAAGACGATTGTGTGAGAGGCAAAGCGGGTTTCAGCAACCTAAGAACATGTTAAACTCAAGTTAGTAAAACATTTAAAAATTAAAACATGTTAATGTAAACAACAACAAAAATCAATAACTATGGAATCCAATAATAATCAATTATATATTAAATATAAAAATTTACCTTCAATAACTCCGAGTCCGAGAAACTCCTAAAAATTGCTTGTGACATGTGGTGATTTGTCACAAACATTTGAATCTCTTCAGCTTCCTCATATATCCTTTTCACCCAATCTATTTCAGTGCCAATTGCTTTCATCACTAAATTGAGAGAGTGGACGGTGCATGGTGTCCAAAAATATGATCATATCTAGACTCTACAATTATCCCTGCAGCCCTGCAAACTTTTGCGTTGTCCGTGACCACTTGGACAACATTATCAGGACCCACTGACTCTATGGCATCAATGAGAATGCGTGAAATAAATTTGGCATCTTTCACTTGCCCTTCACAATCAACTGCCTTCAAGAACATTGCCCCCTTAGGGCATACAGCAATAACATTGATCAATGGACGGTTTCTACAATCTTTCCACCCATCCGAAATAATAGACACACTCGATTGAACCCAAAAATCTCTTATTGGTTGAAGTTGAGCCTCTACATTTTTCCTCTCATCATGTAACATGGTAGTGCGCAACTTCTCATAACCAGGAGGTTTGTAACCATGGGGTGCATCATTTATTGCTTCCACCATCTCCCTAAAATAAGGTGATCTAGCAAAATTAAATGAAACACCATTTGCAATTAAACAATGTCCAACTTTGTGATCAGCAATCTCTCTTTTCAATTTGGAATGCCCTATCTAGTGGGCCTCTCTTGCGGGTGAGTGGAGATGGGTCTTCATCTTCATCATTTGTAGTTGGCATAGGCAAAAAAGGATGTGTTCTTGTGTTTGTTTGATCGGATGATGGTGTTGGTATATTTGCTTTTTTGGAAGCACCAAATTTTGCTTTTGCAACTGCTCTATCAGCATCATCTTGCTCTTTTGCTAACGCTGCTATTTGTGCAACTGGTAATCCCTTCTTATCACTACCTTCACCCGCAGGGCCCAAAAAATGTAATTTCACTTGAGAATCGAAGCTTCTATGTTGTATGTTGCAAAAATTACATTTCCATATGTATGCCCCACCCCCAAGACATTGTGCAACTCTTGTTATGTGTCTCCATAAAGGAGACCCCTTATCAATTTTGAAGCTTGGTGATGCAGCCCCACCCCCACCCACTGAGCCTTGACTACTCATTGTTCTATTCTTGCAATCTAGAAAAAAAAAGTGAAAGAAAACCATGCTTCACACTTGCACAAAAACTTGAAAATTTGGAAAACTAAAAATAAATCAATAACCTATGAAAGAACTCAAGAATATGGTTGAAATGCATACCTTAAACACTTCTTGCAAAGTATTTGAAGCTCCACAACTGATCTCCTTCAAATCCAAGCACTTTACTTCAAACTAGCAAGTATGAGAGAGCAAAATAGAGAGCAAATGAACTTGCATTGTGATTTAGAGGGTCGGTTTTAGGGTTTAGGGCCTTTAGGAAAAAAAAAACATTAAAAAATGAAATTGGGCCCACATTTTTGCTTCTCTATTTCGTTATTGCCGCGGATTCACACGGATCCGCGCGTGGATCCTCGAGGATCCGAGCAGGATTCGTAATCCTGCCTATGGATCCGTAAGGATCCGCGGCCTGCGGATCCTTACGGATCCATAGGCAGGATTACGAATCCTGCCCGGATCCATACGTGGATCCGGATCCAGTCATTTCCAGGTGAATCCGGTAACTAAGGACTTTTTCTTACTTCAGATTGCAAAAAACACAGAAGCAGAGGATACACAAAAGGTATAATTCAAGTTTGACAAAAAAGGGAAATTAAACATCTAAAAGTAATTTGTAAATACTAAAAGTAAAACTTTTTTTTTTAAATATTACTATGACAGCTTGCTGTTATATGATTTTTCATTTTAAATAAGCAAAAAATGTTTGCAACTTAGTTTTGCTCCTCTTCTTTCTCATCTTTTTGCTCCTCCTCAACCCTCTTGCACTTTACTGTCACTCTTTCACCTTGCACTTACAACCTTACTCTTGCACTCACAATATCAGCTTCTTAGTGATCTGTATTTGTGAGTTGAAATGAAGATAAGAGGGTGATCTATAGGGTTTGTGAGACATAGACCTTTAGGGATGGGCCTCGGGCACTGTGATCAAATAAAAAATTGCCTTTTTTTTTAAGATTGCTTTGTTGTTGTCATGAGAGATGCTTGGTCATCCCCGAGATGGTCAAGCAACTCCTGGAAGTCCCCCCGGATGTCTCAAGGATGTCCCTACATCCACTCCAAACAGTAATGTTGGTGGGTGACACGCCACCCAAGTCCACGTGTTTCAGAGATATCCTCATTCCAAAAACACAAGGTATTTTGGCAGGATAAAGTATCAGAAAATATTTTGCAAACCTAGCTAATTTGTAGTTGCTAATCTCCCAGTGACTCCATCTACATATTTATTATTTATATATGATATGATCAATGATTATAGATCATTTCTAGCATTCATAACTGATAAGCATAATAACAAATTTTCCAAGTTTTATTTTCTTTCTCTTGATTTAAGGTTTTATTATTATTTACTAATTTATAATTACAGATGTCTTCATTTATTAAGCCTAATATTATTGTAAAATGGACATCTTTAACAGAACATGCATTTCATCCCCTACATTTAATTTGTATACCCTACATTTTTTGCTTGATCAACGAATTCCTTAATACCATTACTTATTTGGATGTCTCCATCTACCAGTCTTTATTTAAATAATCTTATTGATTGAAGTCATTAAATTTTAATAGAACCTAATTCCTTGTCAGAAAATCACCTACGAATTCTTGGTTCCCATGAGGTCTTCAGATGACTCCAACAACCAATCCTACGGAAGCAGCACAACTGATATAAGTGAATGCAATTAACTGATTGACAGGAGAATTGAAAAAAACGTACCCTAAACTGTTCCCACAGCATCTTCAGGCAACTCCATCTACCAGCCTCCATATACGTAAATATAACTGTTAGAAATGAATAACAACTAGTAGATAATATAAGAATAAATGTTTAAAAGATTTCAAACCCTACAAATTATTTGTTTCCTCGGAGAATCTGAGCGACTCTAAATACTAGTTTCCTTAATCGTAGAAGAACTGGTACATGCAAATAACAACTAATTAATCAACTGAAAAATAGCTAAATATTTAGAGTATTACAACTCCTATAAATTCTTCCAACTAACCTACGAATTTGGTATTCTTATGGTCTTGCAACTCCAACCCTGTCTCTACATTAGTGACATTATGAATAAAAGTGAACAGGAACTAACTGATTCAAAGAAAAATAAAGAATGCTTGAAAAAATTGAAAGCTCTATAAATGAATTGTTCCCACGATGTAGGTGACTACGTCTACCAGTCTTCAAATATGTAAAGCTACCGACACAAGGTATATAACACGTAATCCACTGTGAAAAACTGGTAACCTAATAATAATAGGTGAAAATGACCAGATGAGGGTATGGTTTAAGAATTTTAACGTAAACCTCTTCAGTCACAGGGTCTCTAATTGACTCTCTCAAGCAGTTTTTATTTTCGACACCTGACTGATGGAAGTGATTACACCTAATTGACTCCGAGTCGCTGGCTACCCGCAATCGACAACGATGATCAACAGGATGGCCGAAATTAAATCCTTGTAGAAATTCTCGAATAAATCCCTTCGAAGCAATAAATGGGCATATCACATGGAGCCACATAGTAACTCGGATGCAAGGTTACCGTCTAAAGCGTTTGAAATAGATTTTAAAGAAATAATTGATTTACCGCAAAAGCAGCAAAATCTCCTACCAATACGCCGAATTTGTAAGCCTCTAAACTTTGAATTAGAAACAACCGATTGATGGAATGAAAAACGACAAAATCTTTACTGGAAAGCCTCAGTTGTTCACAGTCCCTATCAATGATGATTTAAACTTTGGAAGATAACTGTGCAGAAATCTCTACAGTAGTAGCATTTCTACATACCTCCAAATCTGACCTTGAATTCGCCTTTATCTCGACCAGATGAAAATATTCCCGCCAACTATCCCACTCCTGTTGGGGACTCCGCTCCTCTTTGCCCTTTAAATTTTCCAGAAATTTCCTGACAATGCCGTGAAATTGCTCTCCGAGCTTTGCCCCGAAATTCAGACCCCAATTACCCCGTCTTCCATCTACATCGGAATTGTTATTGTAATGGCAATAAAATGTAGGTGACCGCGAATATGGCTTTGATCTTTTCCTCCCTGAAAATTCAGCTTGACAGGGGCATGTGTTTATTTTGGAAATTGCAGAGATTTTGCGTGTTGGTGTGTTGTGGCTTTCCCTTGATTGCGATAATCTGTAATCAATATAGCTGGGACCTGAAACTCCGCCCCGCGCAATTGCAGCCATGTTTTGGCAAAAAAGCACAGAGTCCCTTGGTGTTTCGATTAAAGCTTTGTTTCGTTCCTTATCCTTGAAAAACTAGCGGCGAGAAGTAGAAGATAAATTGTTTTCGACTTTCTGTTGTTATTTTTCGAGTGTTTATCGTTGAAAATATTTTCGAAGGTGGATAATTTTATTATTATTAGGAGAGGGCATGTTTCTTTGATTGCTGGACCCGTTTTACAGAACAAAAGACCTTTAAGCTAAAATTTCATCAAATGGCCTAGTATAGTTATTGTTGATTTGTTTTTTCAATGTTGGATTCTTTGTTTTATATTTTATAAGATTATGTGGCAAAATTTTTTATTATTAGTTTTCAGTAAGTACAATTTTAACTTTTTAATTTGTTTGTCTAATTAGAACAATTTATTATTCAAATACTTTTTGACAAATAAAGTTTTCATATTTATTACATTAATAATAATTCAATACAAAATATTTATTAATGTTATTTATTACATTAATAATAATATTTATTGGCACTTTTATAGTAGGGAGTGCAACTTTTTCATCCAATTAAAATAGTTTATTATTCAATTACTTTTTGCAACTACAAAGTTTTCTTATATATTATATTTAAACTAATTAACAAAAAAAAAAAATCACATTTCATATGTTTGTCCAATCAAAATAGTTTATTATTTAATTTTTTTTAACTATAAAGATTAAATATATATTATGTTTAAACTAATTCACAAAATATATTTAATGACAATTTGATTGGTTGTTTTGTAATGCAATAGGACTTGCAATTTTTTGTACACAAAATACAAGTTATTTTAGAAACTTTCGATTTATTTTTCCTAACAAAATCTCCAACACTTATTTTAATTGTTAAACAACACTTTACATTAATATTATTTCTTTCTATTGAACTCAACAAAAATCAAAACTACTATCCACAACACAAATCAAAACTACTAAACTACTATGACAGGAACTAGATGCATTGTGTCCTTGTTTGTTTGAATTTCTAATTTATATTTGTAGATGGAAAAATATGGAGATAGTTTTTGTTGGATAATTTATTAAGTTCGAGTAGACTAAGAATCTAAGATCCCAACAAGTGCTACTTAGTAGCTAAGTACTTTCCTTATAAATTATAGTAAATAGTTGAAATTTTAAGTACAAAAATCTAATAATAATCCTAAAAAGTATTTATTGGTCATTTAAACTATATTTCTAATTTTAATTAAAAACATTTTAATTGTATTATTTAATAATATTAAATGTAGTTTAGTTTTGTATTTTTTAATTATCTATCATCATTAATAAATTATATGATATAGTATTATATTATACCACATTATAGTATCATATTTTATATAGTAATAATTCTTTAAATAAAAAATAGATTATTATATTGAATTATATTATAATTTTTAATGGTATATTCTACCATTAAATATGCATCATGAATAGTATTTGGCAAATTATATATATCATTAATATATTATATGGTATAGTATTATATTATGTCATATTATAGTATCATATTTTATATAGTAATAATTCTTTGAATAAAAAATAGATTATAATATTGTATTATTTTATAATTTTTAATGTTATTTCTTAGTATTATTAATATGCATCATGAATAGTATTTAGCAAGTTATTACAACAACTTCATAAACTCGACATAAATGCCTCAAAATTTGTATTTTAATGGTGCTTCTGTAAAAAGTATGTATAAGAGGCTAAATGTTTTAGCCAATGAGATGACTAAAATTAGTTTTGTTCATTTCTAAACATAAAAAAATTGCATCTACAATATACAATATATTAATTTTATAAGAAAAGATAAAAATAATTGATTTCCATTTGTGGAAGTAAAGAGTTTTAATCAATAATTAAGTTGTAGACTTTGGCTTATTTTTTGTTGGCCTATTTTTTGTTAGATAATTTATTTATTTTTATCGGTAAACGGCTGAAGCCTTGTATTATATAAACAAGAAGTAAAAACAAAAGCATGTTTCTCTATTCAAACGGGCACTGGTAGGAAAGATCGAAGAAGAAAACCTCCAGTCTTGCCCAGGACTTCCATCCTATATAGTTACAAGTTTAAAAGGGGCATACCCCAGTTTATTTTGTATCGACATTTACATTACATATTCATATCTTTTGAAGAAAGTAGGAGTCTTCTTTTTTTATCAGTTTAAGGGAGGCTCCGAGTGTGTTGGTTTGAATATAATTCTTTGAACTTTGACCCTGAATCTTTGAGATTGTCACTTGATTGTTTCTTTCTTTATTTCTGTCGACTTGATGTCATAGTGTTGCAACTCATATGAATCGTTAGTACCATTAGGAAAAACAACAATATCATTGTTTTTATCTCGATTTTGTTTTTCTTGTGCGAATCAAATCTAATTTCTTTGTAATTTAATATATGCTCAAGATCATCTAAGTGTCTAAGTGTCTTTTGGTGATCATCTTGATGGTTGAAAAATGGTTGATTAATTTAATAAAATCTTATATGACTAATTGTTAATGGTCTCATTCAAATTCTTATTATCAGTCTTGGTCATAATTTGAACAAAAAGTGAGTAATTCCTTATCTAACTTAATAAAGTTAATATAAACTAATCTGGTTGATTAGACCTAAGAAATTTTTTAGGACGAGTGAGTGGAATTTGCCTAAATTTAGAATGTACTTGAGAAGCTCACAAAGGAATTAAAAAAGGGAGTTTTTAGGATATGCTAATATAGTAGTTTCCTCCATCGTTATGAAGTTATGTTATGATTTGATCGTGCTTTTATGATCATATTTGTTCCCAATTCTCAGAGCAATTCAAATTTAAACACTGAATTTCCAATTACAAGTATAAAATCTAAAATTTTGATGCCTTAGAGGAATACACATATAATCTAAATATCTTGTATGGAAGTCATGTCTAATGGCCTCCACGGTTCCTTGTGTTTAAGCTTAGATGAATCTTATTCAATTTTGTTTGTCATTTATCAATTTCCTATTTCTGTGAAGATTATACCTCTAATCAGTAACTACTAAGTCATTAAGATCTTTATCAAATTAAGTGTAAGGAGTGTGAGAGCTTTATTACTATAGTAACTTTAATACCAAGATTCCATATTGCAAGTTCTATACTTTCTACTGATGAAGCTTTACCAAAAATAGTAGTATAGAGAAGAGAAGAAGAGAAGATTATACCATAAACGAACTTTGAGGCTCAATGTAAGATGTATTTATATTAAACTATATTCTATTATTAATAGGATATGTACAAAGTTTGACTGAAACATTATCAGGAGGAGCCAGAGGCTATAGCATATTGCTACAGTATAGACATTAAGGAAGATCCTTTAGTACCAAGAAAAATGCCCTAATCAATGGAAATGGGGTCAAAAGAATGGGAAACTTTGGTGAGCTTAAGGGAATTGCCATTAGATCATGTGATTCATGTTCCTTAATTTAATGTCTTTCCCATCTGCCCCTAGATTTGCAAGATGATCAGCTTCAGAGTTGCCTTCTCATAATATATGTTGAAAGCTTACCTCTTCTATTGAATCGACTAAGTTTAAAATAGGTTCTAATCTTGAATTAATTTTCCTATTTGGGGTAGTTTTTTTTTCCTTAATGCGTTGAGGATAATCTTTGAATCTCCTTCAATAACTAATTTCTTGATATGAAGTTCTCAACAAAGCATCAATCCTTCCTTAAGGGCTTCCAATTCTATAATGTTATTGGTAAGAATGCTTAGAGGTTTATCTCTTTAAATAAGTCAATCACCATCTTCCTTCATTATGATACACCCTAAACCTGCTATTCTTTGATTGCTCTTGAGGCCCCATCAAAGTTAAGTTTATACCAGTTTTTGGGCAGGGGTTCCCATCTACATTCCTTTCATGCTAATTTGTTGGCTTTAGTGTATATAAGGGGTGGATTAATTAGCCTGTACCAATTCTTCTTCATCTCTACATCCCAACTTGTAAAGGTTCCTTCTTCTTTGGGTGAATTCCTGAGATGACAATTCATTACCTCTATGATACTGGATTTGATTTTGTTGAGGAGGGAAGGAAGCTTTAGTGTTGAGTCTTGGAATAATCTTTTGTTTCTTTCCTTCCAAATTCCCATAATAAAATTGAGGGAGATATTTTTCAAATAGTGTTATAGACCTTATGCTTTTCTTTTTTAGACTAACCTAGTAGATGGTTGACTAGGGTTTCTGGGAAGGGAGAGTACCAATTCAGTTTATTAGTTCGCCATTCCCAACATTTTTTGGTAAAGTCACACTGGTACAATAAGTGTTCCAGTCATTTATGAGGAGTTCTTATAAAGGATACACCTAGAAGGTCCTTCATATCCCATTTTAGAAAATTTAATTGTTGTAGGGATCCTTTTTTGGAGTGCTTCCCATAATAAAAGACCCACTTTAGGAAGGCAAGCTAGATCCCAACATAAATTTAGAGGTATGTTAGTTTCTTCCCAATCTAGAGAGTTAAGTATGAGATTATATCTGTTTTTTATGTTATATTTACCATTATTTGATGGTGCCCAGATGAGGTTATGTTGGCCATTCTTAAATGCTACCAATCTATTTTTAAGAAAGGTCTTGTATTCTACTTTTTCTTGTGGGGAAAGGTCAACATTCTCTATAGATTTTCATTTGATGATTTCTTCCCCATTGATAATTCTTCTTTCTTTATAATAGTTTAGATAGTTGCCTCATAACTGAGTAAGGGTGTTTTGATGTTTATGGGAAGATTGCATCTATTCGAGGGTGGAAGCATGTCCCATGAATCTTCCCAAAAGAGGATTTGATTACCTTTACCTATATCCTAGGTGAGATTGTTACTAATTAAGGTATGACATTTCATCATAAGGCTCCATATGTTGGATCCTTTAGGTGGGTTTTTAGTTCTAAATAGCGATATCGAATTTGATTCATTCAGGTATCTATTGTATAGGATCTTTTCCCATTTGCTTTATTTTTCCTCAAACATTCTCCAAACTAATTTAGCTCCTACGGCTTGATTTTGCCAACTAAGATTCTTAAGGTGGATAATATTAACAAAGGATAATTTTGATAACTTATTATATGTGAATATTTTGTATATAATTTGAACCTAGTGTTATGATTCATGATTTAAAGAATGCAATGAAATATTTTAACCATCTAAATTAAAAGTTAAATTAATCAATATATCTTTTTTTTTTTTATTCTTATTTTAAGAAGAATATAAGTAAAGTATTTTTCTATTAATTTGTGTAAAAATGGAAATAAAAACTATTTTTGAGATCAATATATTTATCAAATATTGGACTCAAGATGTTTCTTTTTTATATTGCTTTTTGTTGTGAGGACATGTTTTAAATAGTTTGCAAATGTGATATTTTTTGAGTGGTTGAGTAAAAATTTTGTTATGTGAGATTGTCAATTGTTTTCATGAAAACAATTTGATTTTCATTATAAATTATTTATCAGGTAAGTTATCATTGCATTTGAGCATGAGTTTGTTGTTACAACTAGAGTCACTATCTATTGGAATGATATTTTTTGAGTGGTTGAGTAAAAGATTTGTTATGTGAGATTGTCTATTATTTTCATGAAAATAAATTGATTTTCAATATAAATTATTTATCAAGTAAGTTAGCATTGTATTTGAACATGAGTTTGTTGTTAGAACTAGAGTTACTATCTATTGTAAAAAATACATTCAAGAAGTTGTATTTACAACATTTTTATATTGGGAAAGCTAAACCTAAAATATCAAAATAGTATCATAAAAAGACACATGTGCAAAGTATTAGTTCTTTCCAAAATAATGAGTATTTCAGTAGAGAATGAGCCAAAAAAATCAATGTATCCAAATTAATAGTGTTAACTTGTTTTTTGAACTAGTAATACAGCAAAATTTTAACTAGAATAACATGCAAAAAAAAAAAATTACCATGTAGACAAATGGATCGAATCTTCCTCTAGTTCCAAAGTGTTTGACCTTATTTTTATTAGCAAGTCTAGAATGACAAATTCAAAAAAACAAATTTTAATTCAAATTCCTTTTTCCACAATAAGTGGCTCGTGTCATTAAGTGTCCCCCTATACACCTATATTCAAAAAAAGGATACACGTCAAATTGCAATTGAAGATGCATATTTTAACATGTTTTCACCATATGTAATTAGCAAAATGAGTTGAAAAAAATTATTCAACTTTTGGGGTTAATTATGCACTCTCTTTATGCTCTAGTGAGTTCTTTTGCAATTGTAATAGTTATGTAATCTATTAAGTGTGTTATATTTTGTAGACAACAGTTGTTACTGATTTCACTTGTAGGTTTTGTAGTTTTTGTAACATTAACAGTGATGTGCTTTTGGAATTTGTTGACTAATTTAGTTTTCTAGTTATTGTACAAGTGATATTGTTATATCTTACAAACAACATTTATTGACTTTCTTTTTTTTCTTTTTTGTATTTTATTCTTACTTTAAGCTTTGATCAATTTAAAAATGAGTTGAAACAACATATTAAGGTTCATTGCAATCTTTCAGCACATATTTCTTCCATATTAGTGGGTCATCAATCTATTTTAATAGGATTTGTATGGATGGTCATCTCTAATGTTAGCTTGAGGAAATGACACCTTTGCTTGAGGAATCATTGCAAGTGGGACAATCACTATCAGATGCTCATTTAAGTCATCAAAATTTAAGTTGTGTAAAGCTTCTTCAAAAGGGGCCCTTTTTTCTGAGGGTCTAGAACATGTGAATCCATGGGAAAGTTCCCACCTAAACATTATCACAACCATTATATGCAGTAGATGTAAAACTTCTCCTAATGCACTTTTCATAATAATTGTGACCTTCTCCTGTGGTCGAGGTCAAACCCTTGGTTGTGTCCTCACTCGTCAATGTGAATTTGGATCCAATTGATAAGTGTGGCTCTTCATCTAGGGCTTGTTTGAAGGACCAAGCTCTAACTTGATCATAATTACTCCTATCTCTATTATTGTTAGAAGAAACAATGTTAGGATTAGAAGTGCCCATTTGAGAAAATGGTGGGTGGAATAATTGCCTATAAACACTATGTAATGGTAATAAAGATGATGGCCTAGCTCACATGAGGGAAAGCCTCCTTGTAGTGTCTCCATAAGCGCACTTGTAGAGGAAAATTGGCTTTACATCCTCCCACTATAGGACAGGAAAATGGAGTCATTATGTGTTAAGGAACTCTGAAAGCATATAAAAAATATCCTAACCAAACATTAAAGAATTTGAGAGAGAGTATAAAAGATGTACAAAACACACAAAAAATAAATTTAACCTCAAATGGACTTCAATGTTCTTTGTTGTTTCTCCAATTATTGATATGTAGCTCTCATAATACTAATATGCACTTAATTGTGAAAGAAAAATGGCATGATAATGAGAACATTCAAAAGACATGCTTGCTAAATATTTGAAAGAAAATAAACAAAATGTATAGAGATTTGAGAGGAAATTAGCAAACTGAGAACAATTTGGAAATTTGGCATAATTATGACATGATTGAAATGCAATGCACTAAAAATAAGGGAATTTGTAAGGGAATGGGAGAGGTTAAATTAGTGGGAAAAGGGTAAGCATAGTTGTAAGGAATTTGGAGGCTACAAAATAGGGAGAGGAGACTAATTAGTATGGATTGAATTCCATGTGGAAAAGTGAGGAAATATTTGAATTTCAAAATTAATTTACTCTCACAAATTAGTAATTAGGATTTATGAAATTATGAAATTTCATTAAACATGAAATTAGCCAATTAATTAAAGTAAAATTATTAATTGTTAAAATTGGGAAGAAAAAGGTAAATGGATGATATCATTTATCAAAATTAGCACTAAGGGATAAATAATGATTGGTTACCCCTACAGAGGGCAAAATAGTGAATTTTGATGAGATTGATAAGACAGGGTTAATTTTGATAAGAATCATTTATTTTGACAAGATTAACTAGGTCAAATCAATTACAGTTTGTTGAGTTGTCATTTTGCATGATGCTTAACAACAGGAATCCTTTCGAACTCCTTTCTTGAAAAGCTAATCTAGGATCAACTCCAAGGTTTAGGGTGATCTTGTGACCTATTGGAATCCACTCAGTAGAAGATAAATGTAAGTGTTCGGGAGGAGGCTTTTGCTAGTTCTGACCAATTTCGAATAAAATATTGAATTTGCTTGCTATCTTAAAAAGTAACCACACAAAAAGAAATATATTTTTCTATTTTTATATTTATAATGAATGTAGTTTTTACTATGCAACTATATGAATTCCTAAATTAACCAAGTGTTTGTAAAATAAAATAACGAAGATAGGGTAACAAGAAGTTTAAGAAAATGACTTGGAAAGTAAATCCCTAATGGGCATAAGCCACGGAAACACGTTGAGTTAAGTCTTTGAAACGATTAGTAGGTAACCAATGAAAATACGAGCAGCACTACTTAATTCCACTAATGCAATCATCAATGGGAACTCAATAACCATAAGATGTTTCAAATTTCATCTAATCGCAAGGCCATGGAAAGTGTGCTCATATGAGACAAAAAGCTATGCAGGAACAATAAGGTGATCTCTTCTCTAACTTAGTATGTCAGCAGAATTTGTAAACACGTGGCAAACACCAGAATTAAAAGATCACTCAATGAAAATAACACAACAAAACTATTGGATCCATTACACTCCATGAAAATACATTCACAAAATATAACACACTCGGGCAAGAATAACTACATTCCGAATGAGAGCACCAATAGCATATATTATTGCATCAAAATAATAACTCGGAATATATATTTAATTCCTCAATTAATAGGAAATCTTCTCCTCAATTTGTGTTGAGAGTGAGAGATCTCTTTATGCAAATATATGCTTGTAAACTAATAAAATAAATATATTTATGTATATACTAACTCTCTAATTGGTGTTAAGTAGGACTCCACCCTTATTTATATCATTTAATGGGTGCATGTGCCTTTGCATGTCTTAAAACAAAGAAAAAATGAGAAAATAAGAAGAAAAAAGTCATTAGATGATGTAGGAGTCTCTGGAGATGCCAAAAATAGAAGATCAAACTTCTCTTGAGGTTTGTAGGAGTTGAACTACCATCAAAATGCATTTTTAGTGCATGGAAAGCTCTAAATTTGGAACTGGCAATTAACTATTGATGCACCTCTAACTTCTTCAGAAACTTATGGCGCACCTTTGGAGAAGCGCATCTTGGAAGAAGTTCACCTTGCACACCTTGGGAGATAGGTCCAAAAAATGCAAAATTTTCCCCCAAGTGTCAAAACTAAAATTCTAGCTTATGGGTTTTGTTCCCCTTCATACCGGAGCTATGTCTGGGTATATTCTCTTGAATTTCTCTATGATTTCCATCACTTGGGTTGCATCCAAAAAATCTAAAGCACCATATTTATCCTTTACTTTTTGTCAATAGTTGCCCACCTCTATGCAAATCTCTGCAAAATCTCACAATTTCACATCCAATTCTAACAATGCCTCTTCAGTCTAAAATGATTGTATAATATCCTCATTAGTGGAAGCTTCTTCAAAAGTCTTCCAAAATTGTTCAAAAACTACTTGCACAGTCAGAAGTCTATCCCTTATATCATCTTTGAAAATGTCAAGGCAAGCATTGTTGTAATATTTATATCCTTCCGAAACTTGCTCTTGGGTTTGATCCTTGAGCCTATGAATATCTATGTGTAATGTCTCCATTACTTTATTACCATCTGTAATCTTTTCCATCCAATCATCTATTTTATCTAACTTGTTCCTTGTATATACATCCATTAGCATCTGGTACCTTTGACCCTTTATTGATTGTAACACTTGCAGGTGTCTTTACCCCAAGTATGTATCTCATCCATCAACCCAAAATCCTGGTTTAATATAGCAACCAACTTGTCTGCATTATCTTGCATATGATGCAGTAACTTAAGATTTCCTTGTATGATTTGCACACCCTTTTCTTCAAAACTTTCTCCCCATTGTTGACAAGCCTTCAAAAATGGATTTAATTGTACATTCTCTATATCCCTCTTATCGAGTGTCGCACCGAGAGTCTCCTCAGGGTTTTCAGGATCCAACAAACCAACTACTTTGTACAAATAACCTCTTAGGATTTCATTCTAATTTTAGAGCTTTAACACTTCAGACTCATCTTGTTCTAAGTGTTTAGACACATCTTTGATTCCTATAGTGACCATTAATTTGGTAGTATCCACAATGGGTTTTCCAAGGAAGACCTCTTTAATCTGATAATCTTTTGGGGTCAACTCCTCAATATTTGCATGTGGAGGAGGGATATTAACATGGGTGAACAAGTCTTGATTTTGGTTACTCATAATGAAGGCCAATGTTTGTGCATCACCCACATGTGGCTTAGGTTTCTTGAGGGCTTCAATTAATTCTCTCTTTCCCTATCCCTCGATACAATATAATTGCCTTTTATGCCTAACTGTCACCTCTTTTCTCAACCATCCTAGTGTATCTTCCATCAGAGACTTATTCTTAGATGAAAAGGGGACTTGTACTCCTAGGGCCTTTCCCTTATCACTCCTCTCCAGAGTCTTCCCCTTTTGTGAGAGATCTACACTAGGCATCTCTGTGTCTATTGAGTCCACAGTCCTCACCTCCATATCTTGGGAAGTCTATTGAGGTTCCTCATTTATTCTCCCCTCCTATGATACCTCATCGGCAGGTCTTTGGTGTGGCTCTTCTTCCTGTTCAGCTTGTACCTATTCTTCATTATCCAGAGGGAGAGGAGTAACTGAACCTTTATCCAAGCAAGATAAATCTTGACTTGGTGATGGTGGAGCAATTAAAGGTCCTTGTGGCTGAGGTGACAATTAACTCCAATCCTCTTGTGGAGGTTTATTTTTCAGTGTATTCCTTATCTGATCACCTACAAGTTCGGTGCCTATAGGCATGATATCAAAATCTAACATCTTAAAGAAATCATCCCCTTGATCCTCTTGCTTATCAATCCACTATGGAAACTCATCCTTCAAAGTTGTAACCTAAATAAGTTGTGAAGGAATGGATGGTGGAATTATAGTGGAGCTCCTTCTCTATTCTACCTCAGTAGCCCTGGCAAGATGAGTCCTTTGACTCAAGGGAAGGTTATCCTCCTCTTCTTTGTCATCCTGTTCTTCTTCTTCTAGAATAACTTCTGGGACTGACGGAAAAGGAATAACCTTTCTTATCACCTTTTGTCTCCTTGTCCTTTTAATTGGAGTTTTCATCTTTTTCTTCTTAGGAGCTAATGGAGAGGCTTCTTCTTCTTGGGCAAGGGAAGACACTTCCTATGCTTCTTCTTCAACTTCTTGCCCTTGTTGTGGTGGTGGCACCAACAAATTATCCTGAGTTTGAATGACTTCTACATTTTCTACCCCTTAGTTCTTAGGTGCTTGAGTTGTCTCCTCTTTAGGATCAGCTTGCCAAGGGGAAGCTCTTTTCCTTTTATTCTTACCCTTCTACATCCAGAAGTATCCAACTTCTCTATCAGGCTAATGCACCATTTTCGGTCTTATTGGAGACTAGGTTGCGAATGTTGGTACTGTCACTTTCGCTCATGTACCTTTCATTGGGTGGGTTGTAGCTTGGAAAACTACTATTTGTGGAATTGGATCCAGCTTGGATGGTCTCTTAATCCATTCTTTGGTAACTAGATGATATGCCTTGCCCTATGATTGATATCTACATTTTCTTCTCTATTAAACTCTACATTCATGATAGGCCAATTGTATATCTTATCTTAGTTATATAAGATATATAAGACCTCTTCGGTGTCTTGCTGCACAATCTTTGATGGGACCTTCATTTTCAAGGCACTGCCTACCAAATAAAGAGTCATCCTACAATAATCTCTTATTCAAATCTTGTACTCATTTACTATATTCATCCAATGATCCTCTATGGCATCTTCATGTTTAAATTGTTTTCCTACCAAGAACTAAACTCTACCAATGTTGTCAAAACATGACGAGGGGAATTATAATCCTCCAAGGGATACTAATCCCATTTTGACTCAAAAGTCATGATATCTTGCTTCTTCTTGACACCAAATGGACCTATGGTGATGGGCCATACCCAAGTCTTCTTATGTTGCTTCCTTACTCTGTCATAGACAGACAAGAATTGTCGTGCAATCTTTAGCAAAATAAGTCTATCACATGGATACCTTAGGAGCTTCTTAGGATTTATAGTTGTACCTAATACCCTTAAGTAAGTGAATGTCTTTATTTGGATGTAGTAGGCACCTATTTCTATAATCTTTGTTGCTACCTCTTCTGACTTCCTTTTTGCATAGTCTCCGTCAATAAACTGAATGATTGCAAAAATGAAGGCATCATTGATAATTCTATATTCCTTGTTGTGATCCAAGAGCTTTTTCCTCACTAGCTAGGGGTATGCCACATAAGGCCATGCATCAACATCTTGCAAGTTGCCCCTTTTAAACAACCCTAGGTAATCTGTAGTTCTTGCTGCTAACAGATACACCAAATAAGATTTCATATAGAACCTCAGATCATTTTTGACCGCCACCAGCTATTCATCTAAATTCTCATTGAGAATTGAGGCCTTGTCAATTGCCATCTTTATTGTTCTAATGGTTTCAATGAAGTGTACCATCCATATGTTTAAGTGTCCTGTTGTTGGTAATCCCATGATTCTTCTTAGGATCACTATGGAATGTATGATATCATCCTTCATGTAACCTCTTAATCATATCTACTTTCTTGACTTTTCTTCCCAAAGGTGTTCTATAATGAGATATGAAGATTGAATAATTTTTGTGGCTTCATGTTCATTCTCTCTATACCACCTTTCTGCTTGATGGTATGTCAACCTAATGTACTGATCTATCATTGGAAGATGGAAAACTTTCTTGATGTTCTTGGGCCTCAGATCTAAGACAATCTCTCTAGTTATTCTTTTCACCACTCTTTCTTCTAAAACATATTTCTCTGCTAATGCCATAACTAGCTTAGAAGATTGTACTAAAATCGAGTGTGAAGCAATGTTTACTAACCTCAATTTGATGAGTGCAGTTACCATTGGGGGCCTCTCATTTGGTTTGTTTCATAGAGCCAAGAATGCATTCCAGTCAATATGGCCTAACTTAGTGTCTTGAATCTCTGAATTAGCATCTTGGAAGCATGATTTCAATAGAACACCTTGAAATTTGAAGACCACAAATTTTGGAGCCATCTTTTTAGCAAGGGAGGACAAGGAGGAAGCCATTTTATTTGCCCAAAATAGGAATCCATTAATCTAGAAGGTTGAAGCAAAACCCTGAACAAACCCTAGTTACAATAAAAATAAACCTAGAATGTAAAATTATGACAAAATTCACAAAAAACCTTATTTTTACTCTATAAGACAAAAACTTTGGTGCACCTTGAGGGTGTGCTAGGTGCGCCATTCCTAAGCAAAACCCTCAAAAAATAAGAGTGTGCCATGTGCGCACCCTAATTATGCAAGGAAGGTTTATAAGTATTGAAATAGAGGTGCATACATAACACACCAAGTATGGGGTGTGCTATATGTGCACACTTATTACACTTAGGAGAAAGTTAGTCTTTGAAAGGTTAGGTGAATGTTTATTCTTTTCAAAAAAATTGTGAGAAAAGGTGCACACCTTGACTAGGTGTGCAAGGTGTGCACCTTGTAACATAGTGTTTTTTGTGTTGTGTGTAGGTTCTTTGAAGATTGGCGCACCTTACAAAGTGCAGAGGTGCACTCGTTGGAGTGTAGAAGATGAAAATGAAGTGATGAAGGGTGGTGGGGTCATAGGATGTATAAGCTCAGGATGGAGCACACCTTTGAAGGTGCACAATTGCACATGTGCGCAGTGCACAAGCGCGCACTTCCAAAGGGAAGTGCTCCTAAACTAGTGAACTTAACGCACTAGCGCACCTTGAGGGGTGCACTAGGTGCGCTAAGTGAACTAGTATGCCCTTTCACTTACAAAATTTATTTTTTACCTTAAAACTCATTCTCAACAAAATGGGTTTTCAGGCGGAGAGCCAAACAAGGCATAGATACCAGGTAGAACCCTAAAAAAGACTTAGACTTCGGACTACAAATCTAGAAAGAAAAAAAAATTAAAAAATACTAGGGGGTCCCCATTTCTAGTAGAAATGGGGCGTGCATTGTGAAACCACAATACAGTTATGATACAAATCAAAGAGGAATGTTAGTAATTAATTGAACAATTTCAAATCTAATAGATGAAGAATGACATAATGTCAACACTTGATAAAAATCATATTCACAAAATATAAGGATAATTAGGTTTACAAGTGTAGGGTGAGAAAATGGAACCATTGCATTCTAAGGAAACCACAAACACTAAAATAATACAAGTAATTGACCTATCCTAACATTAAAGCTGTGAAAGAAAAGTATAATAGATTGAAACAAATTCAAACAACTCCCTTCAACATGCTGTAATGGACACCCAGGAATGCCCAAAAGCTGAACCAATTGCTGAAATTATATTAATTCTAAAAATGTTGCAATCAAGTACAAAGAGATGTATTCCAAAGGCCAAACCCTAAGGGAATGACTTCTAGAAAGTTACAACAGAGAATGAATGTCCTCTATTGCCAAAAAAGGAGTGTTATTCACACATCCAAGCTCTTATCAAATGCAAATCATAATCATCTGATGATCAGCAATGAGACTTTCAGCCCTATTTATCCTTTTCTTCATCCTTCTGGAAGGAACTAAAACATTAATTAATTGCAAGAGCTAGAAGCTTCCTCCTTCCAATAATTAATGCATACCCTAGAAATTCCTCCCTGGCAATAATTAATTAAATCATGAGAGGCTTCCGTCCTTCCAATAATTAATACGTACCCTAGAAATTATTAATACAAAGTCACCTTTTAATTTTAATTAGACTTTGGAGAACGTGAAGGCTAAAACATGGGAACATTACAGGTCCGCCCTCCTTGAAATTGCTTGCCCTCAAGCAATCTTAGTCATGTTTGCTGTAGCACCTCCTCACTCTCCCAAGTAGCATCTTCCTCTGGCAGATATTTCCATTTAACTAAATATTCTTTAATCAACCTGCTTCGCAGAGTCCTTTCCCTAGTATCCAGAATAGCCTCAGGAATTAATACAAGCTTCCCCTCCTCATCTAATGGTGGTAATTTTGCCGAAGGCACAACTCTTTGTCTGATGGCTTTCTTAAGCCTTGACACATGAAACACATTATGCACCCGACTATTTTCTGGAAGCTCTATCTCATAAGCAACCTCACCCACCTTGCGGATCACTTTGTAGGGGCCATAAAACCTAGGCTTCAACTTCTCTGCTCCACTTTTCTTCAGTGATGACTGTCTATATGGTTGTAGCCTCAGGTAAACCATATCCCCAACTTCAAAACTACGCTCTATCCGGTGCTGGTCAACATATAATTTTTGCTGATTTTGGGCTTGTTGTATATTCTCCTTGAGCACCCTCAAAATATCCTGACTATCTTGTAAGAAGTTTTTTGCTTTGGGCACTCTACTATCTCCCAAAACTAGATCCATGAAACTAGGTGCTCCATAACCATACAGTGCCATGAATGGAGTCATCTTAATGGACATATGATAAGTGGTGTTATAACAGTACTCCCCCATATGTAACCATTTGACCCAAGCCCTCTGCTATGTAGTCACATAGTTCCTCAGATATCCTTCCACCCATTTATTCACAATCTCTATCTGCCCATCTGTCTGTGGATGATAACTAGTACTAGGTGTAAGTTTAGTACCACACAACCTAAACAACTCTTGCCAAAAAGTGCTTATGAATTTACTATCCCTATCACTAACAATGAAAGTAGGTAGCCCATGTAATCTGAATATCCCTCTAAAGAAAAGATCAGCCACCTGTGCTGCTGTATAAGTGGATGAAATAGCAAAGAAGTGAGCAAAATTCATCAGTCGGTCAACTATCACATAGATGCAATCTTTCCCTTGTACTCATGGTAACCCGGTGATGAAGTCCATGGAAATACTTTCCCATTTCCTATTCAAAATGGGCAAAGGTTGTAACAACCCTGCAGGATATGTGTGCTCTCCCTTATTTTGTTGGCAAATTGTACACTCTCTGACATACTTCTGAACATCATCCTTAAGCCCTTTCCATGTGAACCATTCACAGATCTGCCTGTAGGTCTTAAAGACCCCTAGATGTCCAGCTGTAGGTGCATCATGAAATGCCTTCAGTATTACTTCCTTATACTGTGATGAAGGAATCAAATATATCCTGCCCTGAAACTTTATCAACCCATCCAACACCACATAACGATCATCATGTATGGTGCTTGCAATTACTCCAGAAGCCCAAGTGTCCCTCGCATATTCTTCTGTGATCTTATTTCTTAGAACTCCTGTAATCTCAGCTAGAGCACAAATATGAGGCCTCCTGGATAAGGCATCTGCAACCACATTCTTCTTACCTTTGACAAAATCAATGTCAAAGTCATAAGACTGCAACTTTGTGATCCACTTCTGTTGTTTATCATTCAAATCATGTTAATTCATGAAGTATTTGATGCTGTTGTGATCGGTTTTGATAACAAACTTTCCCCCAACTAGGTAGGACCTAAACTTAGCCAATGCATGCATTATAGCCAACATCTCCCGATCATATATGGAATAGCTTCTCTCCACTCCACAGAGCTTCCTGCTCTCAAAAACAATGGGATGCTTCTCCTGCATCAAGACTGCTCCGACCCCATCCCCTGATGCATCACAATGAAGCTCAAATGGCTTTGTGAAATTTGGTAGAGCTAGTATTGGGCATGATGACATTACCTTCTTGAAATGATCAAAGCTTCTCTGAGCTGCCTCTGTCCATGTGAAGGCCCCTTTCCTGGTAAGGTCTGTCAAGGGTGTAGCAAGCTGTGAAAATCTTTTAACAAATCTCCTGTAAAATCTACAGAGACCAAGGAATCCCTTAAGCTGTGTAAGATTTTTTGGAGTAGGCCAATCAATAATAGCCCTAATCTTTTTAGGATCTACTTGAACTCCCTTTGCACTGATAATATGTCCAAGATATAGTAGCTCAGTCATCCCAAACTCGCACTTAGATTCCTTGGCACACAATGATTCTTTTTCCAAGGTAGACAACACCATCTCAAGATGTTGTAAATGCTCCTCCCAAGTATTACTAAAAACTAAAATGTCATCAAAGAAAATCAAAACAAATCTCCTAAGCTGCTCCCTAAATACCTGATTCATGCAACTTTGGAATGTAGCAGGGGCATTGGTTAACCCAAATGGCATAACCAAAAACTCGAAGTGGCCATAGTGACATCGAAAAGCTGTCTTCTCAATGTCCTCCTCCCTCATCCTGATCTGATGATACCCCGACTGTAGATCAATCTTTATAAAAAAGCATGCACCATGTAACTCACCAATTAGCTCATCTATTCATGGGATGGGATATCTGTTCTTAATGGTCTTCATGTTTAATGTCCTATAATCAATGCACATGCTCATTGTCCCATCCTTCTTCTTTACCAACACTACTGCTGAAGCAAAGGGACTCTTACTAGGCCTGATATGCCCTATTTCCAACAACTCCTTAATTGCCTTCTCTATCTCATCCTTATGTTTCTTAGATGATGATAGGGAGTAATCATGACTGGTTTGGCTCCTTCTTCAAGCTCAATAACATGTTCTATCCCTCTGTTAGGAGGAACCTCGTGCGGAATCTTGCCAAATACCTTAGTGTGCCTGTCAAGTATCTCCTGAATCTCTGGTGGATGACTCTGCACCTGTGGCTCTTGTGAAGTTGGCATAGTGAAGCATTCTGTTGCCCACTCTATGTTACTATGCCAAAAAAAAATTTGTATTCTCCTCAGGGAAACTACTCTGCAACTCCCATCTAAAAGTCCTCTAAGTACCACAGTTCTTCCGTCATGCTGAAACTTCACCTCCAATTTTGCTAGGTTAAGTGTGAACTCTATTAGCGAGGCCATCCATACCATGCCAAGGATGATATCATAGTCTCCTATGTCTACCACATAGAACTCATCTTACAACTCATAGCCATCTCCAAACTTGATGTGAAGATTAGATATCTTTTGAGTGCATAATAGTTTGTCACCATTAGCTACCATAACTCTAAATCTGGCGTGCTCCTCAGTCTGTAGACCTCTCTTGGCTATAAATTGTGCATCTATAAAATTATGTGTAGCCCCAGTGTCAATGAGTGAGATCACTTTTTTCCCTTGGATAGTACCTCTGACCTTAAATGTGATTGCCTTCTGAGCCCCCGTTAATCGTGCTAATGACTTCTCATCCTCAGGAATGCTGCTCTCCTTTGTAGTGCCATCATCATCTGAATTTGAGTTTTGATCCTCTCTCTCTAATTGTGACTCTTCTGCTGAGAAATACTCCATTTGATTTGCCTTAGCCTTGAGTGGACACTTATGAGATAAATCCCAAGGCTCTCTACAATGAAAACATAACTTTTTCTTTCTTAAATCATTCAAGGTGTTATTATCCAACTTATCTCTTTTGGGTTGAGCATCCTTGTGAAAAGGTTTTTTGTCCTTCTCCTTGTCCTTTTTCATATAAGAATCCTTTTGCTGAAATTTGCTCCTAAATGAAGAAGGTGCTAAGTCACGAGCCTTTTTACTGGCCTCCTGCAACGTACCTGGGTCATGTCCCTTGACCCAACCTCGCAAGGGTTCTGAGAGTCCATCCATAAACAACACTATCAACCTACTCTCTAAAATATCTGTGACCAACACAACTAACCTCTGAAACTCACTAATATATGTTTCAACTGATCCCCACTGCTTGAGTTGTGCCAACTCCTTAAATTGTAATTCAGGATCCCTAGTATCAAATCTCTCTATGAGCTTCTCAGTAAACTCCTCATAAGATGTGATTTGATTATGTCCCAAGGTTATCATGCCATGGTGCCACCACTCATGTGTTGGTCTATCCAAGTGAATAGTTGCATAGTTTATAGCCTCCTCTTTAGGCATAGGATTCAGCTGCAAGTATGTATCCATCTTCTGCACCCAAGCTCGTGCGGTCATCTTCCCTGAAGCATCATAATAAGGTAAAGAAAGTTTCCCCACTTTCTTTCTCAACTCAAAGTTTTGACTTCATCCTCCTGATCTGGGCATGTGTCTCATCCTCAAGTCCAAGTAATCTCTGAGAGAGATATTTGCCTGAAACTCTAGCCCACTGGCCTCCCAATCCCTCCTAAACTGATCCTGTAACTCTATAATATGTGGTTCATTAATCGATTGAACTGGTTCTCTGGGTGGAAAGGTCAGTAGAAGAGGTCTCGAGCTAGTTGTTTGAGTTTGTCGTGCAACACGTCTAAAGTTATCAACCTCATTTCCATTGCTGTCATGTCCATTATTACCATTAATGTTGTCTCAGCCTCCATTATCATTACCCCTATTATTGTTGTTTCCATTGTTGGCATCACCTGGATTAATATTGATGCCCATCTGTCTAGCCATTAGCTACAACATCATATCCGTTTGCCTATTTTGCTCCTGTTGCATCATATTCTGCTCCCGTTGCATTTGTTGCCCCTCCTCTAATGTACCCAGTAACCTGAATATGACATTTTCTTGGTCAAAACTAGTATTTCTATCATCTTGGTCACCCATGCTGTTGTCTTGTTCAAAGAATGTTTCCTCTGTGTCTGTATGACTGGATTGTATGTCCCTCTGCACAAATAAACTATCTCATTCGTTAAGCGAGTCCGAACTCCTACTTTGTCTTGCTCTGGTATTGTGAAAATTATAAAGCCCTTGTCGCATGCTCAAACATAAATGTTGAAGATCTTCACAAGATGGCAGGACTTATAGCTCTGATACTACTGTAATGGACACCCAAGAATTCCCAAAAGCTGAATCAATTGCTAAAATTGTATTAATTCTAAAAATGCTGCAATCAAGTACAAAGATATGTATTCCAAAGGCCAAACCCTAATGGAATGATGTCTATAATGTTACAATAGAGAATGAATGTCCTCTATTGCCAAAAAAGGAGTGTTATTCACACATCCAAGCTCTTATCAAATGCAAATCATAATCATCCGATGATCAGCAATGAGACTTTCAGCCCTATTTATCCTTTTCTTCATCCTTCTAGAAGGAACTAAAACATTAATTAATTGCAAGAGCTAGAAGCTTCCTCCTTCAAATAATTAATGCATACCCTAGAAATTCCTCCCTGGCAATAATTAATTAAATCATGAGAGGCTTCTGTCCTTCCAATAATTAATACATACCCTAGAAACTATTAATACAAAGTCACCTTTTAATTTTTATTAGACTTTGGAGAACGTGAAGGCTAAAACATGGGAACATTACACATGCTTTAGTGCATTTATTACATCTCAAAGGATTTGATGTGTAGCCCCCATAATGACAATATCCACATAATTATGAAAGAAAAATGACATGATAACAAGAAGATTCAAAAGATAGTAATTGTTAATTATTTAGGAGAAAATAAACTCAATTTATATCTAGATTTGATGACAAATCGTCAAATTGGAAAATTGAGAACAATCGAGAAATTTGTCATGATATATAACATGATTGAAATGTAGTTTGTTATGCATAAATCAAGGGAATTTTTGAAGGGAAAGGGATAGGCCAAAATAGTTGGAAAATGGGAAGGGAAGGTGGAAGGAATTTGGAGGATAGAAAATAGGGAGTGAAGGTTAATTAATAGGGACTGAATCCCATGTCGAAAAGTAAGGGAAATTTTGAATTTGAAAATTCATTTATCCTTAGTAATTAGAATTTGTGAAATTATAAAATTCTATTTTAACATGAAATTGTCCAATTAATTAATTTTGGAACTTAGGGAAAAGGGATAAATAAATGACATTTATCTATCATGATTATGACTTAGAGACGAATAATGGTCATTTACCCCTAAAGAGGGAAATTGATGAATTGTATCAATTTTGATGAGATTGGCAAGAAAAAGGATTGATTTTGATAAGAATTATCTATTTTTACATGATTAACTAGGTCAAATCAATTTGGGTAAAGATGCAAATCAAGGAGAAATATTTGTAATTAATTAAACATATTTTAGTGTCTAATCAATGAAGGATGACACAATGTCAACACATGATAAAGAGCATATGTGTGGCATAGAAGGACAATTATGGTTTGCAAAATGATATTTTTATCATAATACAAAAAAATTAGCAAGTGTTGTCACAAGCATTCACCAATTTTGAATGTCTATAGTTTGCACCTTTTTATGTAATGTGATTCTAAGTGTTGTTTCAAAGAATAAAAGATCACGCCCCAATTAATTAAGAGAATGGAGGTAGGATACATCCTTAAAAAATTGGGCATAAATTTGATGCAAGGGCAAGTTTTAAATATATATATATATATATATATATATATATATCTAGGACTAATGGAAGAAGAATTAGTAGAGAGAAAAAATTAGACGAGGAGTAGTTAATAATGATGATATTTTGATTTCATAAGTGCACTTTATCTTTACAAAGATTTATTTAATATTGTAAAATAGATGTAGCACATTGTGGCATAAAAAGATAGAGTAGTACAATGCAATCCCTTTGCAAAGGATAGATACAATGTAGACAAGGAATAATTTCAGATCTATCATGAAAAAAAGTAGAGAAAGAGGGAAAATATCATGGTAAAACCTCTCCCTCAAAAAGAGAGATGAAAAAACAAGAAGAGTATTGATGGATGGAGTAACCAATACCCCCTCCATTGTTATGAAATGAATTGAGTATATACAACAAAGAATCCCCCAATAGGAAGAAAACAAGAATACATGATATCCCATCCATAATGAATGATATCCTACAAGGATGAGAAGTGCTCGAAGGAAAAACATAGTCCAATGCCTCCAAACAAAATTTCTCCCCGTATAAAGAAGATACATCCTTATCACTGTACATACTTCATTGTAGAATGGATCATGATCCCTCTTTGGTGGACATGTGGTTCAACATTATGTAAGTGATAGCTTATCTCCTCCTTATCATTGTCTCTTATTGACTTTCCTATATAAAGAGGTTTATTATGTACATTTTGATAAATCTATTAGACTCACCCAATCATTTATATGTAATCTATTGATGTTCATTGTAATACCCCTCCTTTAATATCATTGTAGACTTAATTGTTGAAGTTTTATCTAACTCTTCTGTGGGCATGTTAGCCTTAACTGATAATTGAAAATGTAATACTTTGTATATATGATAACTGATTATACCAGATAGTAATGGTCACTTACTTGCAATGTTGATACTTTCATGTGTCTATTTGATGATTATATGATTATCTTCATAATGATGGTGCTTTAATTACTCTTAGTAAATGTAATTGCTTCTATAATGACATCATATGATATGGCTTCAAATGATGATGATGAGTTGTTTATATTAGAATATAATGCTATTTATACTTGTGATTTATTTATTATACTTACCCCATACTTGCATGTGTATGGTGTGGGTGTCTATTTTGATTCTGTCTGACATGCCTGATGTAGTTGAGGGAGGGAGTCATAGTCACTTGCGAGTTGGGATCTACGCGATGTACCACTCCCCACCATCACCTTTTTATCTTATATATATATATATATATATATATATACATATATTTATACACACATGTGTGTATACACATGTACACATGTGTGTGCACATAGGTGTGTGCGTGTGCGCACACACACGTGTGGCACATGTGTGTCACACACACACACGTGTGTATATACATATGTGTATACATATATGTATATACATATGTATATATATATATATGTCTGTGTGTGTGTACATATGTGTATATATATACATATATATATATATATGTATACATATATATGTATATATAGATATATATGTATGTATACATATATATACATATACATATGTATATGTATATATATGTATACATACATATATATACATATACATGTGTGTATATATGTATACACATATACATATATATATATATGTATACATATATACATATATACATATATATATATGTATACATATATACATATATACATATATATATATATATATGTATATTACATATGTATATGTGTATACACATATACATATGTATATGTATAGATACACATATACATATGTATACATATACATATACATATACATATATATACATATACATATACATATATATACATATACATATATATACATATACATATACATATATATACATACACATATACATATACATATACATATACATATACATATACATATACATATACATATACATATACATATACATATACATATACATATACATATACATATACATATACATATACATATACATATACATATACATATACATATACATATACATATACATATACATATATATATATATATATATATATATATATATATATATATATATATATATATATATATGCACATGTGCATGCTCATCTTTTATGTAGGTTATAGAAATTGAGCATCGACTTCCCTGAATTGTCAGGATGAGCGTGCCCTATGACAATGACTCAATGGTAAGAATGAGGAAATAATGTTCAGGTCTAATCCTAGCTAAAGCCTAATTACTTTTCCTGAGAAGGAGTACATTTATTTGACTGCCTACCCTTTTTAAACCCAAGAGTTTTTTTTTGTGTGGGTTGTTTGATTTTGACTTTGGTTAGTTTTGTTTATGTTTATGTTTTTTTTATAGGTAATTGGCCGAAGCCTTGATTACTTATCATTTATTTATTATTATTTGTGAAGATTAATTATTATTATCTGTTAAGCTTGATTAGTTTCAAACCCAAGACCTCCTTGATGAGAGGTTCACAAGTTACCATTGTGTTGTAGATTCTTGCCTAGTCGGTTTTGTTTATGTTGCTTTTATGTGGGTGTGATTGTTTGATTTGCTTGATAAAAGATTTAATTAAGGTGCTTGGATTAATCATATGATATTAGAACTATTATATATTAATAGATTAAAAATAAATATTAAAGTATGATGATATTTAATTAATTGAAAAAATAATTAAATATACACTTTAATTGAATTTAAAAGACTTAATGTAAATGTCTAATTTGGTAAATAGGAAAAAATAAATAAATAATTATTAAGACTAGATATTTATATATTATAATTTTTCAATTATCAATAATTAAATTAGAGTTGCATTTAAATAATGAGCTTTAATTATTATTATTAATTATTATTATTATTTTGGTCGGTAATAATATATATATATTTTTAATATCCAAGAAATCGATTACAATACAAAAAGGCTCAATTTCTTACTATTTAGGCCAATCGAAACACCCCTAAAACTATAACATATTTGTTTTCCCATAGATAAGTACTTTCTCATAGATAAGCAACAATAAATAGGGCTCTTAAGTTGGGAAACGAGGAGAAAGGGGTTGTTACTCGCAAGGATCTCCAGGAGCTGAAAGACAAGTGCAATGCAGTGGAGGATGGCTTCACCCTCTTCTCAAAGTTCACACTTAAGGTGACTCATGTGGCTGCCACCACTCTCCAGCTACTAACTAATACGTCGGAGGAGGAGGACCTTGGGAAGGAGGACTCAAAGTTTCTCTATAGCTTACTTGTTGAAGACTGGGCCAAGGTGCTCCTGGCTGGGAAAGGAAAGAAAAAAGATACCAGTTAGTGGCACCCTGGTACCTGGTGTTTTTTGGTACTCTATTGGTTGTTCCTATCCATCCTTTTTTGATGGTTTTGTTTTTTTATGTTGAACTTGGTTCTGGGATGTAGGTGGTACAATGTGACGACCACATATATGCATTTTGTTATTTTGTTAAACTCTGCTACTTTTAAGGGTAGGATCCCTAATACTGTTAATTATTGTAATATTGTTACTTATGTTTTTGATGTAATTCATTAGGGGTGTGTGTGTGGTTGTTTACTAGTTGTTGGCTAGTTTTTATTGGTTGTGCCACCACTTTTGTAAATGGCCAACCCCCTAGTTTTGGCTGCTTTTATATCAAAAACATTACATATCATGTCATGAATTACAAAAACTATAATCTAAATCATCCTTTGAATTCACTTAGTTTGACATCATTGATTTAAAGTCTTCTTCTTTTTGCAAAAAACTTCACAAAAAAACCTATGCTTGCATCGGGAATCACCTTCCCCATCGTTTCTTGTGCATCCATGCCTTCTTCACCTCTTGCATGTCATTCCTTTACCCAAACCCATATTTTGTCACCTTCCATTTATTGTTCCTTTATCATAAAAAAATGAAACATGTTCATCCCCAACTTAAAACCTTAGTATAAGGATTCCAAATATCCTTGTCGAACCCTAAAATTTTCTCAAACAAGATTTCTCAGCAATTTCACACCACAAGAGGAAAAACCACCCTTATGATCATTCTGCGATAACGACGTCCTCTAGAGTGGTGATAACAAGGTGGTGTTACAACAAAACCCCTCACTCTTCTCCCCTACCTTCCTCGAAAAGACTAGATCCCTTCCACCAAATTATATCATTCTTCCATAATTTTTTCTTTGTGGGCCTCTTTATCCACTCCATCAGGCCACCACATAAACCCAAATTTTCCAATATCCTCTCCTTCACCTTTATCTTCAAAGCATTCAATATTATCAAGCCCATGCCCTGACCATGCCCTTTCTAGAAGTGAGTCCAAAACTACTACCAAGTCCTTAGGAAATATAGATTTTATTATCTACTTTACCTCTTCTTCATTTAAATCCAGCTCCAACCCCCATGCCACTATCATCACTATAATGTCCACTTTAATCTTCTAGCGATGAGTAGATATTTGGAACAAATCATCTAGGGTTCCCTTAAATGCATCTATCACCTCCAGTGTTGGGCATAGAAGCAGCAATCTAAGGCATTGATCCTACACCACGTCATAGAGAGCCTTTTGTTGCCATTTTGTTTTGAATGTGAAGGTAGCTTCCATCTCTAACCTTTCTTTCTTTCACTCTATCAGTCTTTTCAAATTTTGTTCACATAATTTATGCTTAGTGATCATCTACATTCCTTAAAAGAATCCATTCCCATCTACCATCATTAAACCACATGCTTGAAATTTACATTAGCACCCATTTGTCCTTACAAAAACCTGTCACTCTATTTGTGATGCATCACCTTTCTAAGTTAATAAATCTTACTTGTGTTTATCCCACTCCATCCCATCATTATCGTCGTCATCCTTTACACATCATCTTTAAACACCCACAAACTCTTCTATTTTTTAAAACTTAAAAGTTTCCAAGTTAATAAAAAAATCTTCATTCCAATAGTTACACAATCCAAACTTATATTCCCCTTCCTATTGAAATTTCACAGCCCATTCAGAGAGCATATCTACCTCCCCATTCCCTTCCCTGAAAGCATGACTTACTTTAAATTCTGTCAAATTCTCTAACTCCTTTCTTATTGCTATCACATAATTTTCAAGATGCTTGGCTAAAATCCTATTTTTCCTAATAGCCTCTATCACTAAGAGCGAATCACCCTCCAAATGCATTTTTTGTCCACCAACTTTCTTTGCACATTGAATTGCCAACATGGTTGCTTGAAACTCATCCTCATTATTCATCCTTATGATAAGTTTTTTCCACCATAAGCCACAAGTTTTCCCATCCTGATTTCTAATAATGAAACCTGCCCCTGATTTCCCAAGATTCCATTTTTTCATCCTATCAAAATTTGTCTTTACCCACCCATCTTTTAGTGCTTTCCATCAAGTTTTCCTTTTTTCTTCTAAGTTTATTTTATCCTTAGCCATACATCCTAATTTTCTTATCTTAATCCTTGGCCACAACTTCTAAATAGCTCTATCATCTTTAGTAAAAACACAAAGCTTTAACTATTTCATAAAAAATATTGCACTCATCACCTCCTCTATAGTGTGATCAATTTTCCACATTAACCTCTACAAAGATTCAGATTTACATAAAAAATTATCCTATTTCTCTCCTTCCATATCCCCCATATTACTATCGATGAGCTAACAATCCACACACTAGCCAACATATTTATCATCCTCATCATAGACCAGGAAATAAAGAAATATTTTGATGTATGCATCCATGGCCCCTGCTACCCCAATTTTTTCTACACCTTTCTCTAGCAAGAAGAGGCCATCTCACAGTTCAATAGCAAGTGATCCATTGATTCTTCCTCCTCGTCACACATCATACACCTTGAGGGTCCCTAAAAACCCAACATTTTCATTCTCTCTTTAGTGAGTATTCACCCTTGCACTGCCAACCACACAAAAGGACATAGTTTTTGGTAAAAATCCTCATGCCAACATAAGTCCCCTGCTCAAAAAATAGTTCCTCTCTTTGAGCCAATAAATCATAGCCTAGCTTCACTCAATACTCTCTTGATGTTGAAGCACACCACCTTACTTTATCCTCTTCTTCAGTTTAAATCACTTTCTTAGCATAAAACAAGCCTTTCAAAGAAAGTTATTGTTGATGAGTCAATCCCTCCACTCTCCAATCCTTCCATTTCCATACCTTTCCCCATGTTCCCTATGATTCTTGCATATAATCTATGACCTTTGGGCCCCATTTTTGCACAAAACCCTCTTTAATTCTCCATCTTGAGATTCCTCATTCAAAACCTTTTACCCATTCCAAGTATCATCCCAAAAGTTAACCTTTCTACCATCTCCAGTTCTCCAAGGTACATGATCCAAAATAAAGTTCCTCCAGGAAGCAATAAAATTCCATATTGTTGATCCATTTTGAATCCAAATATTTTTCCCTTAAAATCTTAATCCATAACTTCTCCAATTTTTTGTAGATTTGATACACTAATTTAATACCTAAAGCAAGGTTCATCGAATTCCAGTCCCTCAAACCCACTCCCCCAACCTTCTTAGGTAGACAATTTTGTCCTAACTTAGGAAAGGGATTTTATCATTTTTCCCAGACCTATTCCCAAAAAAATTACTCATTTTTTACTCAATAATTTTTACCACCTTCTTTGGGATATTTAAGCACATCATTGAAAAAAGAGGGACTGTAGACACTACCAATTTTAACATCAAAATTTGCCCTACTAAAGTTAACCACCTTTCTTCCCACCCTTCCATTTTCTTTATACACTTTTCTACTAGGCCTTTCCAGGTGTCCACCATATTTTTTCCTTGAAATAGAGGAATCCCAAGGAACCTATTGTGCAAAGTCCCCTATTTAATGTTTGGGATTCCTAAATTGCTCTTTGTTTACTAATGGGAGTATTGAAAAAGAAAATTTCAGATTTATTCCAATTTATCTTCTACCTAAACACCTTCCCATATACATATAAAGTATTTTCCATAACTTAAGCCTCACTTTCTATAGCTTCCCCAGCCAAAAAATTGTCATCTATAAATAGTAGACATGATACCGCCTCAACCCCTTCAACAACCTTTACACCTTTCCATTTCCCATCTCTTCTTTTCTCCATAATTAGTCTGCCCAACACCTTTATTAGGATAATAAAGATAAAAGGGAAAAGCGGGTCTACTTTTCTTAAACCTTTTCCTAATTCAAAAAAACATTAGGGGCTCCCATTAACTAAAATTGAGAAACGAGTTGACGATATGTACCCATTTAATCCATCTTGAATCAAATCCAATTTTTTCTAGGACTTTCAGGAAAAACTCCCTATCAACTTCATCATAAGCCCTCTTAATATCCAATTTCATCATAATTTTACTCAACTTTTTTAACCTAATAGAGTGAATCATTTTATGAGCAATAATTACTCACTCATAAATGGATCTTCTTGGGGAAAAGTCACTCTGCTCCATAGAGATTACCAAATTTAAAACACCTTTCAATCTATTTGCAATAACTTTTAAAATAACATTATATATTGTATTACAAAGTTCTATAGGTATAAAATCCTCAAAATTTCTATAAGCATCCTTTTTTGGCACTAAGGAAATAAAGGTATTATTTAGATCTTTCAATACTAACCCACCTTTCCTTGATTCCTTCACCATCTCCCAATTCTCATTTTCTAGACAATCCCAAAAGGTTCTCAAGAACATGGTTGGAAACCCATCTAGGCTTGGACTTTTATCCCTACCCAGCTCTTTAATTTCTTGGAGCACTTCCTCTTTTGACACTTCTGCAAAAAGCATTTTATTTTGTTCATTTGTGGCACATTTCAAGATGCAAGCTAAAATAGGGACCAAGTCCACAACCTCGCCTTATTCCACTAAGCCTTTTCTTTGAAAAAAGGACACCTCTTCCCCATTAAATTTCCCTATATCTTTCAGTAAGGCTCCCTCACTATTTTCATTAGAAAATATCTTATTATGAGCCTGTATCACTTTTACAAAATTATTTTAAAAAATTGTATTTCTATCCCCTTCATTTAGCCAGGTTTCACTAATTTTTTGGTGCCAAAAAACCTCTTCTCTATCCAAAACCTCATCATATTCTTTACTTAACTGCTTCTCTTCCCTAAAATTGGCTTCCAACATCCCTTGTTGTATAACTTTATCATTCAACTTTTTTAAAGACTCTTTTAAGTCCAGTTTCTTCTTTAAAGTGCTCTTAAAAGACTCCCTATTCCATATTTTCATCTGCCCTTTTCAGAACTGCAACTTTTTAAAGAAAATAAAGGCTTTATTTCCTTTGTAGCATAGACAAATTTTCCACCATTACTCCACCAACTCCTTAAAACCTTCTGCCCTGAGCCACATTGATTCAAATTTAAAGAGGCATCTGTTTGGCAAGAATTCCTCTTGAAATTGAAGCCCAATTTGGAAGTGATCTGACCCATGGATAGGTAAGATTTCAGCTTCCACAATCCAATTAACACTAGACTAGTCCCCTCCCATTAGAAATCTGTCCAATTTTTCTGCAATTTTGACAACCCTAGTCTCCTTTTTGTCTAAGTAAACTTGCTTTTTTTAAAGGGATATCCATAAGGCCATTTTTAGTTACAAAAGAAGAAAAGTCTACTTCATTAATAGATCTCCAACCTTTTCCCCCTCTTTTCTCTTTAGGATATAGAATAGAATTAAAGTCTCCCCCTAGCACAACCATTTCATCTTGCATAACCTCGAACACTTCTACCAAAGTTTGCCACAACACCTTTGTTCCCCTACTTTGTGTCGGTCCATATACATTAATCACATTGAATTCCACATCCAGTTGCTTTGATCTTACATTTATCTATTGCCAATTTCGCCATTGTTGCATAACTACTACTACCACTAATTCATCCTTCCACATCACCCCAAGTCCCCCAAATGCTCCTACTGCCTCAATCCATTCACTCTTCCACCTACTAAACCTTCTTTTAACACCTACTATATCCTCCTCTTTGATCTTTTTTTCTTGAAAAAGTACAAAATTTAGTCTCACTTGATCAAGACCTCACTTGATTAAGCAAAATTTGTCAAAGGCATTGAAGCCCCTGAAATTCCATGAAAGATCTTCATCTTCTATGGGAAGAGGAAAACCCTCTTCTTGATTTTATCTTACTTTGACTTTTCACACTTCTTGCTATCTAGATCAAAGCATTTATAGTCCTTTTTTTCTCTTTTGGCTTTCCTCGCCTTTATTTTATGGTTTTTCCTTTTCATCTGAGATAGAGTTCTATTTTCCTTCATGACAAAATTATCAAAAATTCCCCAAAAGTTCTCCTCAACTTCTAACAAACCTTCCTTTTTCACTTTCCTCCTCTTCAGAGTCCTCCCCAAAGATACCTTCCTCATTAAAGAATCCTTCCAAGTTCCTAATAGGGGATATCTCTATATCCTTTATTCTGTCATCATCCAAACATAAAACAAACTCCTCTTGTATCAGGTTGGGGTTAAGATCCTCTGAATAGGACCAAGCCCCCTTATCTAGTTTCTCCATTCTATCCTTCAGACTCTCCTCATTTCCCTACACAAGTGTTGTTGTTTTTCTCCTTTTGAAGGGAGCCTATCATCATAGGAGATTCTCTACCAATATGCTCAGAAACCTCTATTTTCCCTCTCTAGACATACTCATCTCTTTCTTTCCTTTGAAAGATTTAAGGGCTACTCATGCCGTCAATTTTCCCAAGTTGATCCTCATAAGCTCCAAAGTTCTCAAAACCCACACCCATTCCTCTATCCCCCCCACTTCCTCACCATTACAAACTCATTTCTCCTCTTTCACATTACTCATCCTTTCACTTAGGACCAGTTCACTTTCTTTATTAATCGATACAACTAATCTTTCCTCCCCGCTCTTTCCCTGCTAAGAAGAAGTGAAATCTGGCAACATAATTGCCCCATTTAATAACCTATCTCCTTCCTTTTCCTTCAAACATTCTTCCAAATCATGGTCTTCATCTAAGACAAAACTCACAAACCTTTAGCTCCTCCTCTACAGATAGAGCTTGTATCCAAACTCCTACATCAGAGCACAATTCTATCATCTCTAGCAATGGGTGACAATCATTCCATATTATGAAAATATGGGGAAAAATTTGAAAGGTTACCTTATCAACCATTTCCACTACTTTAACAAATGTTCCAAGCTTGTTTCCAATCACCTTATAGCATTCATTGGTCCAATATTCTTGGGGAATATCTCTCAATCCTATCCATATTGGGAAAAAAATTATAGGCTCCTTTGTTGGGTCAAAATCTAGGACCCATGGTTTCATATGGAAATTGATCCCATCCATAAAATAAGGCCCCCTATTCAGTATCCAATCCCTATCATGGGCACTATCCACTATGTCATTCTCTAAAGTTTTGAAATCCTTCACTTGACCATTTTTATACACCACATATTAAGCTTACCAATAGATGGCCAAGAGCCTCCCCATTTTAAAAATAAAGCATTATTTTTTTAGAACTTACCGAGTCCTTCGAGGAACTCAGCTCCACCACTACTTTATCCATAGTGCACCTTTCTACCTCTAGATCCTTTATCCTTTGCTTCTCTTGGTTTTCCACCACCTAAGGTCTTCTCAGTCTCTGAGCAACAGAGCTAGAATCCACTTTTCCTTCTAGATTTTTTGAAATGAACCGTTGCACTGGATGAGGTGAATTTGACCAATTTCTAATCTTTCCACTCCCAGTTTGGACCTTGTTCGTATCCATAGGCCTAGATACATCCCCCCCCTTTTGATCTCCCTCCATTGACCTTTTGGCCCTCCATTTCTCCCAAAAAATGACCATAAATGTTTCCATTGAGCGGTGTAGGTGAAACTCTCATGTCTTCAGAAGGGTTCAGTTCTGCCTAGCTACAAACCCCACCATCCATCACTCCTAAACTAGCCTCCATTCCCTCTGTAAAACCCTAGACCCTTGCACTTCATCTCTTCCCATAAAAAAATATTTGGGGTAATAGACCAAAGCCAATAATGTTCTTTAACCCTTGATTTTTAGCACTATAGGCAAGGAGCCCCACTATTTTACCAAGGGTCAAAGTGAAACTCTCAATTAAGAACCACAAGCAAGAGTGACCCTATGGAGGCTTGAACCTTAGTTGTAGGCACTATAGGATAGAAGCCCCACCATTTCACCAAAGGCATAAGTATGCTTTAATTATTATTATTAATTGAAATAATAAATTATGATTCTAAAAGTATCATGCAAAATAAACAAAGTGGAGAAAAGAAACCAAATAATATTTTAAATTAAAAGTGCTTTGGGTGTGCATGAAAAGATTTATTGTTACATTAAGTTATCTAATATTTAATTAAAATTAAGTGAATTTTTATTAAATTAAAAATTAGGAAACCCTAGTTAGGGTTAGGGCTCTTTATTAGAGGCATTTTGGTCATTTTAGAGGGAGATAGGTTTTGGGAGGAGAATTTTTGGATAGTTGAAGAAAGAGGATTTATCAAAAGTTTAGGAAGGATTGAATTTGCAAACTCACACCAAATTGTCTAGATTGTTAACATCATATTAAGGTTTTCAAGAGAGCAATTATGGGGAGAACAGTTAAAGAATTTCTTAAAAGCTTAGGATTATTTTCAACCACTTATTTTTAGGCTTATGCTATCTTGAAAATTTGGCTGGAGTATTTGAGGTATGGTTTTAGAACCTTGCAAATCTTTCCTTTAGAAATTTTTTTGTCTTCTCCGTGCCTGTTAGATTGCATTGATTGTTAAAATTTATGAATTATTTTTTATTTGTGAAATTGAAAAGAGAAATTACTTCTAGGTTACATTATTTTAAAAAAATTTCAAGGAAGAAAATTTATAGTTCTTGTGTAGAAAACTCTGACAAAACTTACATTTAGAAACCCTTATTTTAAAATTTGCAAAACTATGTTGTATGAAATCTATCAAAATCCTAAGTTCTTTAGAAATTTTGCATGCAAAATAATTAGAAAATATGAATATTCATCCAATTTAGAGTTTAATTTAATGTCTTTGCAAAAAAAAAAAAAAAAAAAAAACTAAAACAAATTGAAAGTCAAAGATAAATTAGGCATTATCATGCAAATTAGAAGTTAAATCTAATATTAGAAAAAAAAAAAAAAAATTGAGAAAAATTATATGTCAATTATATTAAAAATATAGAATTTATATTTTTAAAATATTTTTATAAAGATAGGCATGTAGATCAATGTATTTATGCATGTTAGAAAAATTGATATAATAACCCTTGTTGTGTAAGAGTTAAAAGACATGATGAAATATGTGTTGAGATCTGATTGAAAATATCATTGTTGAAAGAGACTATTGAAAGAGAGAGATTGTTGAAGATGTGTTTCAATCATTGTTTTGTTACTGATGTCAAACCTGCTATTTTTCTAGTAAGAAAATTGCTTATAAGATTCAAGTACTATCACTTAGTTGGTTGATGAAGAAGATTTGATCAACAATGTATAACAATAGCACTTAGAGGAAAGGTTGAGTTATGGATATGTAATGAAGTACAAGGATCAGTTAAGACAATGGTGAAATGATGTATTGATAATCTACTTAAGGTTACAAAGGTTGACTATACTTAGAAACTTTAGAAGAACAAGTTGCACAAAGATTGTTTGCCAAGCTTGACTGAGTTGATAGTAGGTGCCAAGCAAAGTTAGCACAAGCCAAGCAAAAAATTAGTTGGAGCCGAGTAAAAAAATAATTCTAGAGTGTGTCAAGTAAAATATTTGATGTTGAGTAAACACAATAGGTGTCGAGCATCAGTAAACTTTAGTTAATGCTGAGTGAACTCACAGTTGATGTTGAGTAACATAGTATGTGTCGAGCATCAGAAGATTAATAATGCCGAACTATTGCATTATTAGAAAAGTCAAGGATTCACCAAATCTAAGTTGACAAGTTTTTTTTATTAATGTCTGTAAACTAGGTGGAATATAAGATTGATGAGCTAGTGGCATAGAATTTGAAGTAAACCATTTCTAGGTGAATTCAAATGGATTCTAGGAGAAGTTTCTAGAATCAATGTAGGATACATGATAGATACATTATATCCCATCTAATCCATCTAAAACCCTAAAATGGATAGTGGAGAACAAAGTGCTAAAGTATTCTAATTTTCTATTTAAGGAATGTTTGGTCATGAAGCAAAGTATCAAGGGGGAGATATTGAGAAGGTCAAAGAAGACCAAGGAAGAAAAGAGATAGAGAGTCAAGGTCTCTACTTGTCAAGTGACCATAGAAGTGACTGCATTGGTGTGCTAAGCAAGAAGACTTAAGGAGATATAGGCTTGAAGGGTGAACAAGTTGTCAGAGCTGCAAAGAATGAAAGCCAAGTAGAATTGAGGACTAAATTGTGATCTAAAATCTGCAAGATAAGTTGTAAGTTGTATAAGATCAAAGCTCTACTTTTACTCTTTAGCAATTGTATCAATGTATAGTAAAATCCTTTGGACTAAGGTTGACTTAACAGTCATTAGAAAATCTTTTAACAAGGTGTCATTCTAAGTGAATGGCCTAAAGTCCTCTAACTAGACTCACTTCTAACAAAGTGATTGAAATCCCTTAACAGGTCACATTTAACAGTGTGTGTTGTAACCTTTAATAGGGTTGGCATTTCATAGGGCATCACTTCAGAAGAGTGAAAAAGGAGTAGCATGTTACCGATTTTTTTCCCATATTGGGTTTCCACATTAAATCACTGTGTCAAGTGTGCTAATGAATCTTTATGTTTCATGTTTTTATTGTTGCATGTTGATTTAACAGTAACCTGCAAGTTTTAGTGATAAGCTAGGATGCATGCACAGATATGAATTTTAATGGGTTCACTAAGCTAAGTGAAAAGTTTTATTTGTACATTTGGACCTTGAATAACTGATTCACCCCCCTCTCAATTATTCTAAAGAATTCTAACAATTGGTATCAGAGCCATCTACTAAAGAGGACTAGTTTAAAGGTGTGTGCTAAAATGTTGTCACACTTCTATGAATCATTACATGTAAGAAAACTCAAGAATGAGCCCTCACAAATCGATCCATAGCTCTCTACTCATAGAGTGCAAGGGTTTGCAATGGAGGCCCTCAGTTTGACCTATTTTTGTGCCCATGCAAGTACACCATGAGATGAGAGATTCAAAGAGGAAAAGCAAGAATGCTAGTCTCCATGATCTTCAAATATGCATGAAAATAAGATCTAATCTATGAAAGAAAAATTTAATCTATAAATGCAAGATTTAAGCTAAAAGCCCATGATGGGTGCAAGAGAGAAAAAGACAAAAAAATAGAAGTTCTCCACAAAAAGCTTTTGTATTCAAACTCCTTCAAAAATTGGTCTTCAAACCTACAGCATAACGATAGCATAATCATGGGTGTCTAACATGAGGAGAGGGCTCTCCCTTATAAAAAAAATTATGGAGGTGAGAGGCTTCTCACAACCAATATGGGATAATAGAGCTTGATCCATGTGAGACAAAATTCCACCAATGAGAAAAGAGGAGTGGTTGAGAAGAAAGTGGTGATCCATGTGAGACAAGATTCCACCAATTAGAAAAGAGGAGTGGTTGAGGAGAAAGTGGAAAGATAAATCCCACTTAGATCACATTTTTAAGTGTAGAGAAATTAAATAAAAAGAATTTATTTTATTTCCTTTTTTCATCAAAAGAGATATTTAAGTGGGATTTTTATTTAATTAAAAGGGAGCAAGTTCTTTTTAATTAAATAGAAGATATTTAATTAAATTAAAAGAGAGGTTTTTCTCTTAATTAATTAAATGTGGATGAACTGTTTAATTAAAAGAGAGGTTTTCTTTTAATTAAATGGGGATTTTATTTTATTTAATTAAAAGAGAAGATTTTCTTTTAATTAAATAAGACTTGGAATAAAATGATCAATCTTAGAAATGAAATAAATCGAATTTGATCAAGGAAATTGATTTGAATTGATTTAATAAAATATTACAAACCATTGATTCAGAAAATTTGATAAATTGATAAATTGAATAATGGGGGTCCATAGTCTATGCGACCATTTTTGGGTGCATACAAAAGGTACTAGAAGCAAAAAGATCAAGATGTCCAAAAGAGAAGTACCCAAGCTTAACAGAGACAACTTCCCTGCATGGCAAAGTCTAATGAAGTTGCATCTTGGAGGAATAGGAGATCATGCACAATCTACTATCTCAGTTGAACATGTTCATCCTACTAGAGTTCCTACTGCCAAAGATATGAGGAAAAAGAAAGAAAATAATCAAGCAATGTTGGAGATTGCCTTTGCCTTAAGCTATGCAGAATTTGATGACATAAAGGAATGTGACACTGCAAAGAAGATGTGGGATGCATTGAACACCATCTATGGAGGAGACAAAAATGTTCAAAGAGCTAAATCTGAGAGTCTCAGAGGTAAATTTGATGACATGAAAATGGAAGAAGGTGAGAACATTGCTCAATATGTTGCTAGAATAAAAGAAGTAGTTAGTGCAATAAGAGGAGCTACTAGTCATATAGAAGATGATACTATTTTAAGCAAATTCTTAACAACACTACTACTTATTTATGCTATTAGACTTTCTATAATCCAAGAATTGAGATGTATTCCAGGAAACAATCTAACTCTTGAAGGTATGGTAGGTAGACTCATGCTTTTGAGTTATCCAACTTTGACAATTACAAACCCAAAGAGTCTTGAATCTACTTTCAAGGCTAACTTGCTATTGAAAGATTCTAATGAGAAGAAGTAGAAGAAGAAAAGAAATATAAAACATGTGTCCAGTGATAGTGATACTGATGAAGAAGATGTTGAGCAACTGGAAGCACTGCTGGCAAGAAGATTCCATGGAGGAAAAGGCAAGTTCAAAGCTAAGTTACCCATCATTTGTTTTAATTGCAATGAAATTGGTCATATTGCTGCTAGATGTCTAGAAAAGTAAAACTGTAGAGGAAGTGACAAATATAATGGTAGAAGAAATGAAGACAACAAGGATTGCAAAGATAAAGGCAAGAAGTGTTACATTGCTGAAGAGGATGATTATGATGAACATGATGATGAAGTAGTTTATGTTGCAATGAAGGACTAATCTAATGAAGATGAGGCAACTACTCTTGTGACTTGTGTGAACAAAAATGACAGATGGATCATTGAAAGTGGATGCTCACATCACATGACATGAGATAAAAGTAAGTTCGTTACCTTAAAGCATTATGATGGAAATAGTGTTAGATTTGGTAATGATGCTCCATGTCTGATAAAGGAAAAGGTCCCATCAAACTTACATAAAAGATCTCATGTGATAATGCTTACTATGTTGAAGGAATGAATTATAATATGTTGAGTGTGTCACAACTTAGCAATTTAGGTTGCAAAGTTGAATTTGGAAACAAGACTGCCAAGATATATGACACAAACATGAAATTGATAGGAAAAGGAGATCAAACTAGAAGCAATCTATTTTACCTTGATATAGAGGATGCTACTTGTCTTGTTGTGAAATCTGATGATGTGTGGCTATGGCATAAAAGGTTATGTCATGTTAACTTTGATAACTTGATTAGTATTAGTAACATGAAGAAAGTTAGAGGATTTCCCAAGCTGAAAAAGCTTGGTAATGTGATATGCAAAGAATGTCAGCTAGGAAAAATGACTAAGTCAAGTTTAAAAAACAAAACTTATACCTCTAAAGAGATACTATAGATTGTTCATACTGACTTGTGTGGACCAATAGAAGTGCAAAGCTACAACGGAGACAAGTACATAATGTTATTTGTAGATGATTATTTTAGAATGATGACAGTCATGTTTCTTAAACAAAAATCTAATGCCTTTCAAATGTTTAAGTGGTTCTTGGCAAGAGTTGAAAAATAAACAGGTAAAAGTCTTAAATGTTTGAGATCAGACAGAGGAGGAGAATTCACATCAAATGAGTTTGAAATGTTTTGTAATGATAGAGGAATCAAAAGATAAACATATGCACCTAGGACCCCTCCACAAAATGGAATTTCTGAGAGAAGAAATAGGTCAATAATGGGCTATGCTAGGACACTTATGATCGAGAAGAATGTTGCTCTGAAATACTGGAGAGAAGCTATAAGTACAATTGTCTATACCCTAAACTGAGTACAAATCAAGAAAGGTACTCATTCAACACCTTTTGAATTATGGTATGGATACTCACCCAATGTAAAATACTTTAAGGTATTTGGGAGAAAATGGTACATTCTTAAAGATACTAGAAATGGAAAGTTTGATGCAAAAAGTGAAGAAGGTATATTCCTTGGTTACTCCACAAGAAGTAAAGCATACAAGTGTTTGAATTCTAACACTAATAAAATTGTAAAAAGTGCAAATATGAATTTTGATGAATATATAGAAGTTCATGATGTTGAACCTGTCTAAAAGCTAGAAGAATACAAATAATTTTTATACTTCTATGAAGGAATGCCTGCTGAAGAAGAAGCTGCAAATCAAGTTGGAAACCAACAACAAGTTTCAGTAACTGCCAAGTCACAACCTATGAATGCCAAATTGAATTCAAGAACTGAGCTACATTTAGATGCCGAGTTGTAGAATGAAGGAACTACACATTCTGATTCTGAAATTATTGTACATGAAAGAGATGCCAAGATACCTGACAGAAATATACAAGGTGACTCTAAAGCTGAAAGACAAAATGAAGAAACAAGAACTGAGCCAAGACTGCCTAAATATGTAAGAAGATATTATCCTGCTGATCAAATCATTGGAAACAAAGATGCTAGACCAATGACAAGAAATAGAATGATAAGTGAATCATGCTTGCTAAGCATGAAAAAACCTAAGATAGTAAAAGATGCATTAGAAGATGTTGATTGGTGCAAACCCATGGAAGAAGAAATTGAGCAGATAGAGAAAAACAAAACTTGGAGTCTAGTTCCTAGACCAAAGGACAAAAATGTATTTGGTACCAAGTGGGTATTTAGGAATAAGTTAGATGAGAATGGTGAAATCACAAGGAATAAAGAAAGTTTGGTCTGCAAAGGATATGCACAAGAGGAAGGAATTGACTATGGGGAGACATTTGCCCCTATTGCAAGATTGGAAGGAGTAAGAACTCTACTTGCTTATGCTACATACAAGGGATTCAAAATCTATCAAATGGATGTTAAGTCTGTATTTTTGAATGGCATACTAGAAGAAGAAGTTTACATAGAACAACCAGAAGGATTTGTTGATGAAAACAATAAGAATATGGTATGTAAACTACACAAAGCTCTTTATGGTTTGAAATAAGCGCCAAGAGCATGCTATGAAAGACTTCATAAGTATCTTGTAAAAATTGGATTTGAAAGAACTGATGATAACAACAATCTATACATAAAGACAAAAAAAGGTAAAGACATTTTGTTATCTGAAATTTTTGTTGATGATATAATATTTGGAGGAAAAGATGCTTTATGCAAGGATTTTACTAATTAGATGAAACATGAATTTGAAATGTCAATGTTTGGGGAGATCAAATTCTTTGTGGGATTGCAAGTATATCGGCTAAATTATGGGATATTTATCACTCAGTCAAAATACATCAAGGAAATACTAAAAACATTTGGACTGGAAGATTCGAAATCAGTAAGTACACCCATGATAACAGGTCGCAAACTATCAAAGAATGCTGATTTTGCTAAAGTAAATCAAACACTATACAGGTCTATGATTGGCAAGCTGTAATATGTTGTACATAACAAACCTAATATTGCATTATCTATTGGGATAGTTGCAAGTTGCCTATAGAATTTTAGGGGCATAACCCGATGAACCAGTCGCCTATAGGGGGCAACACCAGTGGCAAAGGCAGGTACAGGGCCAGGTGTTCCATACCCAACATCTAGACTTACTAGATTCTTATGTTGCTTATGAGTGAATAATCTATTTTAAGGGCTATTCTAAAAAAGGGATCCAGTAGCATCAGTACGATGCATGCAGAGTCAGTCTGCACAGTTCTTGATTCTTATGTTCCAGATCGAGATATAGTAGTAGAGGAAGCAGATGGTGAGTCAGTATGTTTGGGGAGATCAAATTATTTGTGGGACTGCAAGTATATCAGCTAAATTATGGGATATTTATCACTCAATCAAAATACATCAAGGAAATACTGAAAACATTTGGACTGGAAGATTCAAAATCAGTAAGTACACCCATGATAACAGGTTGCAAACTATCAAAGAATGATGATTTTGCTAAAGTAAATCAAACACTATACAAGTCTATGATTGGCAAGCTATAATATGTTGTACATAACAAACCTAATATTGCATTATCTATTGGGATAGTTGCAAGATTCTCTAGAAACCCTAGAGAAAATCATTTAATGGTGGTGAAAAGAATAATGAGATACTTGAAAGGAACAAAAGAGTTTGGTCTATACTACAAGAAGAATGAAAAGTTTGACTTGAGAGCCTACACTGATGCTAATTGGGCTGGTAACATAGATGATAGAAAAAGCACCAATGAAGGAGCACTTTTCTTAGGCATGAGACTAGTTACATGGACTAGTAAGAAAGAAAGTTGTACCTCACAATCTACAACTGAAGGTGAGTATGTTGCTATTGCTATAAATTGCACAATCATTATATAGATAAAACATCTACTCAAAGGAAGGAGGGAAGAAATAATAGAACCTATGATACTTTATTGTGATAACACCAGTGCTATTAATATATCAAAGAATCTAGTGATGCACACCAAGACAAGGCACATTGCAATCAAGTATCATTACTTGAGAGAGCTAGTTGAAGATAAAGAGGTGACGATGGAGCATGTCAACTCAAAGGAAAAAATTTATTGATATCTTCACAAAACCATTACCTAAGGTTACACATAAATATCTAAGAGGTAAACTAGGGGTGATACCCCTATCAAAGGCTATCTAAGTAACATGACGACTACCTTGCATCAAATAAGTTGATTACCAAATGTCACTAATTGATGCAGAGGATCTTACTTTAGGTAATGCCTGAAGTAATCAAATTGTTGAAATTCCAAATTAGTCACAAGCAAGCTGACAGAGGGGGAAATTTGATATATTACAAAGTTTAATATTTGCGTATTGAGATGAAAAGATGATATGTCTTTGGCATTGTTGTCAAAGAGGGAGAAATAGAAGAAACTGATCAAAAGAGCATTAGACTGATCATCATCAGAGGGAGATTTCAAAATAGATTAGGGAGAAAGAGAAAAGAGGGAGGAATATTAGAAACTGATATTCACCTAGAAAAGTATGTCAGAGATTTGTATGACAAGGGAAAAATCTTAATCTACCTAGAAAGAGGGAGTTATAAGAGAGAATTTTGTAACCAAATCAGAAGATGAAAGTTGCTGATAGAGGGAGCAATTCTAAGACAAGCTTTCTTTTTGGTATTATCTTACTATTTTAACTTAGTCAGTTTGGTCAAACAAAATGTTTTACCATTTAGGTGACTTGGTTGATCAGTTTGGTTTGCCATCAATGCCAAAGAGGGAGATTGTTGAGATCTGATTGAAAAGATCATTGTTGAAAGGGACTATTGAAAGAGGGAGATTGTTCAAGATGTGTTTCAATCATTGTTTTGTCACTGATGTCAAACCTGTTATTTTTCTAGTAAGACAATTGCTTATAAGATTCAAGTACTATCACTTAGTTGATTGATGCAGAGGATTTGATCAATAAGATATAACAATAACACCTAGAGGGGAAAGGTTGAGTTATGGATATATAATCAACTAAAAGGATTAGTTAAGAAAATGGTGAAATGATGTATTGATAATCTACTTAAAGTTACAAAGGCTAGCTACACTTAGAAACTTTAGATGAACAAGTTGCAAAAAGATTGTCTTCTAAGCTTGACCAAGTTGATAATAGGTGCCGAGCAAAGTTAGTGCAAGCCGGGTAGAAAATTAGTTGGAGCCAAGTAAAAAAAAATTCTAGTGTGTACCAAGTAAAATAGTTGATGTCAAGCAAACACAATAGGTGCCAAGCATCAATAAACTTTAGTTAATTCCGAGTAAACTCACAGTTGATGCCGAGTGACATAGTATGTGTCGAGCATCAGAAGATTAATAATGCCGAGCTGCTACATTATTAGAAATGTCAAAGATTAGCTAAATCTGAGCCGACAAGTTTATTTTCTTGAAGTCTATGAACCAGATGGAAGATAAGATTAATGAGATGGCGACACAAATTTGAGGTAAATCGTTTCTAGCTGAATTCAAATGGATTCTAGGAGAAGTTTCTAGAATAAAGATAGGATATGGGATAGATACATTGTATCATATCTAATCCATCCAAAATCCTAAAATGGATGATGGAGAATAAAGTGACAAAGTATTCTAATTTCCTATTTGAGGAATGCTTGGTCATGAAGAAAAGTATCAAGGGGGAGATATTGAGAATGTCAAAGAATACCAAGGAAGAACAAAGATAGAGAGTCAGTGACTTTGATTGTCAAGTGACCACAAAAGTGACTGCATTGGCATGCTAAGCAAGAAGGCTTAAGGAGATATATGCTTGAAGGGTGAACAAGTTGTCCTAGCCACAAAGAATGAAAGCCAAGCAGAATTGAGGACTGAATTGTGATATGAAATCTGCAAGATAAGTTGTAAGTTGTATCAAATCAAAGCTCTACTAGTACTCTCTAACAATTGTATCAGTGTAGAGTAAAATCCTTTGAACTAAGGTTGATTTAATAGTCATTAGAAAATTCTTTAATAGGGTGGCATTCCAAGTGAATGGCCTAAAGTCCTCTAACCAGGATCGCTGCTAACAAGGTGATTGAAATCCCTTAACTAGGTCATATTTAACAATGTGTGTTGTAACCTTTAACAGGGTTGGCCTTTCATAGGGCATCACTTCAGAAGAGTGAAAAAGGAGTAGCATGTTACTGGTGATTTTTCCCAAATTGGTTTTCCATGTTAAATCATTGTGTCAAGTATGCTGATGAATCTTTATGTTTCATGTTTTTACCGCCGCATGTTGATTTAATAGTAACCTGCAAGTTTTAGTGATAAGCTAGGATGCATGCACAGATATGAATGTTTAATGGGTTCACAAAGCTAAGTGAAAAGTTTTATTTGTACATCTGGACCTTGAATAACTAATTCACCCCCCTCTTAGTTATTCTAAAGAATTCTAACAATATGCATACAAAGAGAAAATAATGAATGCAAGCCATATATATATATATATATTGAAGATTAATTTCGAAAATGTAAAAAAAATTGAAAAAAAAAATACTCATTTATTTTTCAAGTGAATGTTTAGTACTTTCTTAAGTCTAGTTAAACTCTTAATTGCATATTAAATAATTATATATTTATTAAGTTAAGTGGGAAGTTAATAAATATACATTTATGATTTAGTTATATTTTTAAGTGAAGTTATAGTGAAGTTAACTATATAATCTCTCTCTCTCTCTCTCTCTCTCTCACACACACACACACACACACACACACACACACACACACACACAATTCACATTGAGCTATTTATAATAAACTCATGAGTTCAATACAAATTAAGTATTAATATTGGACTTTTATGGAAGTTAAAGTCATACTCTAAGAATGGTATTGATATTTATATTTAATATAATTATTTATATTATTAACTAAGCTATTTATAATCTAACATTATTTAAATTAATAATAGCTTGATAACAGGGAATAGTTAAAATTGATAAAATATTAATATTTAATTAAAAGATAAATTTTGAGTTGAATATTAAATTATTCAATAAATTATAAGAAATAATATTATTATAATATTGATTAATCATGGTGATTTAATATAGATGAAGTATATATTTACACTCAACCCAAAGGAATACATGCATTTTTTTAATATAGACTCTCATAGTCAAATCAAACTTTAGAATATAAATTGATTTAGTTGCAAAACCAAACTTGTATTATTATTGTGGTTCCTTAGTATATGGCTTTATTGTATTTTCTTTTATGATGTTTTGGTGGTCATGTAGTTGGCCAATTAGCGTTGTCCACCATAGGCTTTTAGATTCTTTTTTATTTGTGTGAAAGTATATAGCCATTTTTATGTCTTGATTAGTCCATGCATGGTTTGGAGTGTAAGTGTGAGTAATCCTTCTTGATTCAATCATTATGTCTTTTAACCAAATGAGGTAATGACCATTACTTTGTTAAGTCTGATGTACCTGGTCACCTTGTATTATCATTTATATTGTCTTATATTTTGAATGGTTGTATTTATGGATTATGTTACTTTATGTTCTTTCTTTGATCTATATGGTTATTTTTATGGGTTATGCACCCTATGATGGAGATGGTTATTATTAATATTAACTTTTCATTGTTTTCATAATTATGAGACTTTATGGATTGCTACTATGATTATGGGATGAATGATTCTTTGAGATGTTATATCAAGATGGATAATGAATCCTTCTATGGATGTGATGTTCTTTCCTATGTTCCATTATTTTTCTTTGGCAAATTTCACAATTATGGTTTATGAGACTATTTTTGATATTACTGGGATTATTTTGAATGGAGCATTATGGCAGGTTATCTAGGTGTATAGAGGGGAAGTGGCTTGCAATGGGGGTTAGGGCCCTGAGTGGTTGTGAGGGTAACTCATTGTATATAGCTTAATTAAGTGGTAATACTACACATTAAATGGGGGTTTTAAAATGAATTAAAAAGATTAAGTGTTCCTTGCTCATGCCTTGAGTGCTAGTATAGGCTAGGATGGGAGTGAGAGAATATGCTTGATTACGATCTTGCATAGTTAGTTTCCTTGTCTATATGAAAGGATTACTGATGCTACATAGAATCATTAGGGGGTTAGGGTCTAGAGGGACTACCAGGGTAACCTTAGAGTTAACTTATGTGATGAAACTTCCCCATATGCATCTTAGATTATCTATTTATTTATATTTATGTTTTTATTTTGGGTTGCCTCTGGGATTCTCTTTTTGTTTGAGTAGCACCACTTATTGTAGAAAGCTTTTAGGATCCTTTCCTAGGATTTGTGTTGTTGATTATGTGTTTTGATTAGTTGTATGTGGATCACACATTATCTCTCCTACAGGGTGGGAGTGGGAGCTTAACTAGGTGACCATGCAATTGGGAGGTGGTGATTTCTTACCATCTGGGTCCCCCTCAGATTGACATCGATGTTGGATGTTCGTTGATGCAGCTGTACCATTATCATTCTTATTCTTACCTTGGAGACTTTCTATTCAAATGTTGTATCTATGTATTCATGTACTTTTTATGTTGAGATCCTACAAGATGATGTACTATATTTTGATGTATTTTTATTTATTATTGCATACCTTGTAACATGTGCCTTGGATGTTGTTATTTGGATGTGTTCTATTGTATCAATTATACTTATGTATCTTCTTACAAGATTGTGTTTATGCTTTCATAATGACTATGGACGTTGTACTTAAGATCAAAACTAATTATTAAAACTTTCCTAACTAGCCTCAACATGAAGGAACCTTTGAGGAATGAAAATTGTATTTGTAATTATTTATGTGTACTTGATGTGTATGTGGATATTGCTTCTGCATTGTTATCTTATGTTGTATAAACTTTAAAAAAAAATATTTACTAAAATATTGTAACATAGTAGGCTAGTTTCTCTTAGGTTCCCGAGCGGGGCATTACATTCATTATCAATAATGTCATGCTTGAATCGTAATGCAATTATCTTGTAAATCTCTTATGGAAGTTATCTTGGTCTTTCATTTGATCTTGGGGTTGTTGTAGAGTCACCCAAACTTTAACATGGTATTAGAGCTCCCAAGGTGTGAAGATCTCTTCTCAAGAAGTGCAATCTTGGCTTGATTCAGTTGTGGGTGCATAACTTGACAATTTGGGCATCATCATTACATAGTCTATTTAGAGGAATTTGTATTTTGTGACCTTCTATTACATGTGAAAATTGGAGCTTGTTGGTACAAATTAGAGGTTGGCATCACATTGTGGAGGTCCAAAATATGCTAAATTGAATTTTGCTTCATCCAAATTGGACATCTAAGGACAAATCTAGAGTTATTTGAATTTTGGAAGTGTAGTGACAATGTTGCAGAAAAAATAATTTCCAAGGCAATTTTCAAACAACGATATCTGACTCATCTGAACTTCTTTTTTTCGAGCTATATATATATATATATATATATATATATATATATATATACATATATATATATATATATATATATATATATATATATATATATATATATATATATATATATATATATATATATATATATATATGTATATATATATATATATAAGGTAAAATTGTGTTATCTATATAGTGGTGTAGATGATTTCCATTTTTTAGTCATGAGATTTTTTTAAATTTGCAAATCTCAAAATTTTCAACTTTGAAGCTTTCATTTAGGCTCATATGAACTCTTTTTCAGGTGCAATTATTTTTGAAAGTGAATAATGTTTTCTATATTTTTTAGATCTAATATAGGTTTTTAGTGACTACGGTTAGAATTGTGTTTTTATAATTTGGCTTAGTTTTACAAGTGTAATGCATAGGCCTTAGTTAAGCCAGTTTCATAGTTATATGAGTCTATAGTAGCTTGATTGTGGGATGTAATCATTTAGTTGTCTCATTTTGTGATGTGAGAAGTGTATCATTAATGTAATCATGGGTTTTCAATGTTAGAGTAATAAGATATTGCCTTATTGATTAAATTGTTTTGATTTAATTATTAAGTCACTTATTATCTCTAGTTTACTTAACTTAAACTTTGGGCATATAATAATTAATTCTTTTATTAATTATTATCATGCAACCTAGGTTAGATTCTTGTTAGGGTTTTGATCTCCTTTTATAAGGGAAATCTTTCTTTGTAATTTATTCATTCACTTTTGATAATAGAAATTTTTCTTTTTTGCTCATCAAGAATGTCTCATCTATGGATTTGGGAATTTCAGCCTCCATAGCTTTTGTTTCTCTCTTTCTATGATAGTTGTTTGCATGTAGGTGATTCTTGGGAGCTACAAGGTTGATATTTCATCAACTTCAACATGGTATCAGAGCTCCAAATCTTCATGCCCCTATTATTTATGAGAGGTTTGGCTTGGCTTTCAGATATGTATTTTTTCTTTCAGAGGGTTTTTTTTTCAGAGTTATTTTGTATTGAATCTGGGGGGTCACTGATTCTCGGTGCACTTTGATCCCAAACAGACATCATTGTTGAGGTCTGAGTGCCCAAAAACCCCCATTTTCATATAAAATTAGTTGAACTTGGACACAATTGGAATTTGAGGCAAAACAAATTTGCTCCTAGATTGGGCACATTTCCTGAGGTGGTGATTTTCTAATTTTTTGACATGTTTCCTAAGGCGGCTATTTTTAGATTTTAGACACACAAATCAAGATTTTTTTGTTTCACAAATTGAGATTTTGTGCGTTTCTCGAGGCTACAATTTTCTAAATTTGGCAAGTAAATTGATGTTTTTGACACATTTCCCAAGACTATGATTTTATGATTTTTTGTATGAAAACCAAATTTTTTTGGCAAGCAAATCAAAAAATTGTGCACATAAGTCAAGATAGTTTGGTACAAAACTACCACACTTCCAAAGGTAATTTTTGGTACTGGTGTGCACATTTATCAAGGCATTTTGGCACAGATCCTGAGCTAGTAAAATTTTTTTGCCCTTCCAATGCTTTTTTCACCTATATGTATTTTTTGGCCATAACTTATTCATCCAAACTCTATTTTTTGATCCAAAAGAAGCACTGGAAAGATGATTCCAAGCCAGTCATAATGGTGTAGTTTATTCGGATTTTTGATACTATTTGGTGGCCTAGTTTGGCTGTCAAAGTTGTAATTTCTATTTTGAATTCCAGGAGACATATTTTGAGACATTCTATTTTCCAAATTTTGCTCCAGGCAAATCTCATTTACTTTTTTACTTTTTTTTGCATTCTGATGGGTATCTTCATTGTTTCAGGGTTGGGGATCAATTTTGTTGTTTCAGATGATTTTTCATGATTTTTACTATCTATTATATCAACATTATGTCTCTTTTGATCTTTGTTGACATCCTTTTGTAGTATTTTTGCAAACACATTGAGATAAAGTGTCACTTTACTGCATTTTGGGATCTTGGACATCTTTGTGTTTTGTTGTACATCCACTACATTATAAAGTGCCTTGAGGGGTTTTATGTTGGCCATATTTTCCATTCTCCTTTGTCAAGTGAGTGTTCCTTCCATGACATTAGCCTTGTGATGTGTTGATGACACATGGCATTATAGGTGTTTGTACTTCTTTTGCACTCTTGATGTTCCTGGTTCTTCTTTTTGTGGGAGATATTTCATTCAATTTTAGTGTTCATCTCTTACCTCTTAGTATTAGAGGGGGTTTATGTTGGTTCTATTTCTTTCTTGGTTCAATGGAGTGTGCTATGTATTCAGTATTTGATCCTATGTACTAGGCGATTGAAGTGGTTGGATACCTATGCATTTCAGTGAGATGAATCATTTACCATATAGACATTCTTTCATTCCTATTTTTGGAGGCCATAAAGATACCTTTCATCTTTGATTGATTAGCTCTTCAGACTAAGTCTTCTCTACCTAGTCATATTCTATACAATGGAGGTTCTTTAGATGAACAGTTTGGTAGTGTTTGCAGCATCATGCTTCAGTGGTGTTCTTCATGATCATCCTTTTGTTCCTATCTTCTAGAACATTTTATATCCATCTATTTTTGGAGTAGGGTTTTTTCTATGTGGTTTTCTTTATTTCTCCTCTTTGTAGAGATTTGGTTGTGCTTGGGTACCTCATCAAGCCTTGTTGTCAAGACCCAAATTTACTTTTAGCAGTAGTTTCTAGGTTTTTAGCTACTCCCTAAGTTTATCTTTGGGGGGGTGTTAGAGTAATAAGATATTAAATTAATTTAATTTAATTATTAAGTCACTTATTATCTCTAGCTTACTTAAGCTAAAATTTGGGCATATAATAATTAGTTCTTTTATTAATTATTATCATGCAACCTAGGTTAGATTCTTGTTAGGGTTTTGATCTCCTTTTATAATAAAAATCTCTGTTTGTAATTTATTTATTCACTTTAAAAAATAGAAATTTCTTTTATTTTCTTTTTTTCATCAAGAATGTCTCATCTATGGATCTGGGAATTTCAACCTTCATAGCTTTTGCTTCTCTCTTTCTGTGATAGGTGTTTGCATGTAGGTGATTATTGGGAGTTGTGGGCTTGATATTTCATCAACCTTAATAATGAAAGAATCCTATAGTAATACTTTTGACTAAGGATAATTATAAGTCATGGGGAAAATGAATAATCACACATTGTAGATGGCTTAACCTCTTGCCTCATCTTTATGGACTCATTCCCAAGCCAAAGTTACAGGGTACACAATAAGTTTTGGGAGAAAAGAATGCTCATATTATAAACTCGATGTTGGAAGTCTTAATTGGGAAACTAAGATATTGAGTAGGAGGGGTTGTGAATTAGGATCTGTAATAGTTTTATCTTTTAACAATACTTTAGTGCATTCACCACATTTACCATCTCATGTCTAATGCATGCATAACTTGTAAAATCAAACTGTAGTAACATGTAAATCTAATCTATCAATCACATGTATGGAATGTAAGCACATAACACAAAGATTTGGTTACCCTGAAACCCTCCAAGGTGAAGGAAAATTGGGGTGGGGATGACACCCACAAATCTTCACTACTATAGTAATAAAGTTAAGCTTTTAGGGTTACAATGATTGATCATATATAATGATCTACCCTATGAGGGGTCTGCCCTGTTAAAGACGTTTAAGACTGTTAGACCTCACCTTGTGAGAGGATTTTTATACTTACAATAAAATAAGGAAGGACTCGATTAAGAGATTTACAAAGGTCCGTTAAAAAAACTCTGTTAAGAGATAATCCTTGACTCAATCTATTAAAATGGATTCAATACCTAATCCTTAGTCTCCTTCAAAAAGCTAGTTTTGGATCTCCTCTCTTTATCTGATCTAATCTTTGATATGATCTATCTTTACTATCCTTAATTGGTTGATAATGTCACTTACTCCATTCTGTAATTACATAACTCTTTTGCCTCCACTGCAATATTCACATCACACTTGATCTGCTCTATGATCACATGAATAATTTACTTGCTCCTTTTTACCATCATCATAATATTTCAAATAGGGTTTTGATTTTCTCTATTTAAATATTTCTTAAAGAGTTTTCAAGGTGCTTACCTTTTTAACCTCTTCATCTGATTGGTTGAACACTTCTCATAGGAATTTTTGATCCACATCATAAAACACATAATAGCCTCTATAACAACCTCTCCAAAAATTAAATGTCTTGACCATGTCGGCCCAAAATGGTTTACCTCATAGTTTGCATTATTCCTAACTTGAATGTCAATTCTACATTGCTCGACACTTACTGTCTCTGATACTTTGCATTCACCATTCTCTCTGTTGTTGCTTAGTCTCTACTATGCTTGACACTTCTATGTAACTCAACATCAATGTGCTCAGACTACTCAACAATCATTAGGATCAACTTATACTAAAAATACTCAATGATCAAAGACTTGCTTGACATATACATGTTAATTTACAAGTCTATCACATGACCGCCTACATAGAATAGCTTAGTCATAGTGATGATCATATGATTCTACCTAGTATATGACTAAGTGTTTGACACTAATAGACTGTTGGCATTAGGTTAGTATTGTCATTAGTGACAACACTTATCTGTATCAGTATAGCTACCGAGCTCATCACTCAGTCTACAGCATATACCGAGCATTCAGTGGTTACCTTATACATTCATCACTTAAGCAGTTTACACCGAGCTTCACAATTCACACTGAGAATTCTAGTGTTAACCAAGCTGAGTATAGCTACCGAGTGAATATGCAATCCAACAGTGTCTACTGAGTTTACAGTGTTCACCGAGCTTCACAGTATTTACCGAGTGTAGTGTTTACCGAGTGATGAAAGCGCAGTGTTTATTGAGTTATGGAAGCGCACTATTTACTGAGTGATGGAAGCACAGTGTTTACCGAGTAATGAAGGTATAGTGTTTACTGAGTGAAAGCAAGGTAAATGAAGGATTCAATTTTTACCGAGTGATACTATATCTACCGAGTCTCCAATGGTTATTGAGTTCAGAACTATGTCAGGTGATTAGTATGGACCAAGCCTTCACTTCTACCGAGTGCATGACGATGCCGAGTAATGCAGTGGATGCCGAGTATCAAAAGGTCACCGAGTCAGTTCAGTGAACCCGAGTTATTTACTATTTGGCCGACTCAGTAATATTTTGTTCACTTGTGTTTTGGCCGACCTTGCTATTGTAATTATTGGAATGATATATATGTAATGTATTATATCATTTTCTAGATATGATGTGTGCATGAAGAAGAAGAATGACAAGGATAGACATGTAATGTTTTGAGAAGAATGAAAGCGAATCAATAGAAGAGCAGAGTATTCAACAAGGTCTACAAGGAGTAGTAATGATTCATCAGTCACAAGAGGTGATCTATACTTCAAGGATCTAATCAACAAATCAAGTTTGTAAATAGATCCACTGTTTCATCCTAACAGGTGAATCAGTTTTGTAAATCCTTTAACAGGGTAGACTTAACAGTCTTTGTATAAATCTCCTAACAGAGTGCATACTTTAGTGTATGTTTGTAAATCCTCTAACAAGGTGGACCTAGCAGTCCTTTGTGCTCCTAACAAGGAAGATCACCAGAAGTGATCATTGTAAGCCTTAACCGGCCAACTTCATACTGCAGTAACAAAGTTTTGTGGGTATCATCCCCACCCCAGTTTTACTTTCTATTTGGAAGGTTTCTGGGTCATGAAATCACTATGTACATGTGTTATGAATGTTTGATCTCTCATACATGTAGTAGATTAGATGAATAAATGGTGAATAATATATATGGTTAAAGTGCTGAATTGTTTAAAGTTTTGAAGTTACTGATTCACCCCTCCCCTCTCAGTAACCTATCATATCTTGAATATTTCCAACAATAGACAACACTAGTTAGGGATACCAAAAATCCCCCCCTTTGACATTAGTGGAAAAAACACTTTTTCATGATTACATCATTACAATGATAATATGAGTAATCCCCCCAAGCCTAAGACTTAGTTCTTATAGAACTAAAAAACCTTTTCTAAATGAATAAACAATGAACAATATAGCAATACAACAATACATTTATGTACATGACTCTTCCTACTATTCTAAGGCCCCACCCCGACGAATAGTAGGGCTAATATACCTCCCATCACTAATTGGAGGAACCTCCTGGCACCTAATCTACCTCTACTGGCACCACAATATACATACCTTCTTGGTGCAGTGGGAGGGATTCCCCACAATTTCATATAAGTAGTTTGATTGTTTATGTGTCTCACTCTGATCGCTGAATTTTGATTCTAACTCTTCTAATCTCATGTTCTCCCTTGCGATCATTTTCTATTCAAAATATGTAATCATCATTACATTCCCCCTTGCTTTTGTCACTTATGGCTTTTGTTGGGGTTGAATGGGTGGAATCAAACTATATTTCTCAATGAATGGTTTGTGAACCTATTTAATCATGGAAAGTGCATGATCCCAAGTGGTTCTAGTTGATTCCAAAATGTGATTTTGCAATTCTAATCGAGCTTCCAAATCAATCAAACTACCAAAAACTAAAAGATTATGATCTTCTTGAATAAGATCTTGTGCTAACTTCAATCCACATTGCATAACCTCCAAATGAGGTAGCAACATAGATTGGATAGAGATCAATTTTGACCTCATGTTGCTATCAGTTGTCTGAAGCTCAACCAATTTGCCATGAGAAAATAATAACTTATTGTAATGTCTCGAGTTGGATGTAGTTGACTATGAAATGGTGTTGTCTGTTTGATTGTTGCATGTTAGCTTGCATCCTTTTGATGTTTAAATTGAAGATCACTTGTGAATCTTGGCACATCACACCAAATGTTGTACTTTTTGTATAAGTTCCTTAGTATTCTGTACATGTCCCTGTAATTCAAATTTTTTCTCAGCAGTGGTTGTTGAGAATTTCTCCATAACCTTATTCTCAAACTTCTTGGTTGACCAAGCCATCAATTGTTCATTTGCTTCTATGTCTTCAACATTTATTTGTTCAACAATATGTACAAGATGAGAAATAATTGGGGCTTGCCCATGAAAATTCTTTATATCAAATGCATCAACAAAACTGTCCTTTATATCATGCAATACTTGCCTCTATTGATGTTCTCTTCTCATCTTTTCCTGTTTCTTCTTTTTCACCAAAATTTCCTGCAAAAAATAGTTTTCTCAAGATTGAGATTTTCCAAATCCCATTTTGGCATTTCAATAACTTCATCCAGAATAACTTGATTATCTGGAGAGCTATCCTTTATTGCTTTCCCTTTACTAGGTGAGGGAGTGTTTCTACTCAACACTACTTTTGGATTTGGTGAGGGGGTATCACCACTTAGTCTAGCTTGAATATTGGTTCTTGAGACAATAATAGTAGCACTCAACACTACTTTATTTTCCTTCTCATTTTCCTCAATGTGAGGTCTTGGCACATTTTTTCCTTCTTGACTAGTGGTAGAAATGTTTACACCATGTCTTTATTTATTCCACTACCTCTTGCTTCTCTTTTTCTATATTAGAGGGCTTGTGTTGCTCGACAACTGCAGTGTCAAGGATGGCAACATGAATAGGTGAAATGCTGCCTTGCAGACTCAGTACACCTAAACTCACTTCAACATCACTTTGGTCATCTTGGATGGTCATTATCTTAGTTTCTTTCTCTAATTCCACTCCTTTAGTGGATAGACCAAAACTACTTTTCATAGTCCCTTCTACTCCTTTGACAAATCAGGCATAATCTTAGCTAATGTGCCTTCTCTTTTATCTTTCTCCATTGTGGATGCCAGTTGCCTTCTTTTATCTAGTTTATTATACAAATCTATTGGAATTTTCTTCTCTACTTCTATATGAGCCAATTTATTATTAGCTATCATATCTACCATGGCCTCCTCAACTTTAATTCTATTAGCATTATCCAATGTGACATAGTTTACAAATCTAAATTTGGATAGGCCTGCAGAACTTCGTATGTCAGCACATACCTCATCAATGGTCTTTGCACTTCTAGGTATATTGGCATGTTTATCTAATTTTGTTCTCTCTACATCATCTTCTTCAGTCACTTCCTTCTTTACCAATCTTCTCCTCTTTGATTGGCTCACACGGGCTTGTGATGTCTTCTTCTTTGCACTTGAGCCACTCCTTTAGTAGTCTTTACTACTCCTTTCTTTGTTGATGGCTCAACATTTGCTACTATTTCCCTAGTCCTTGGTTTGGTCAGTGGTGGAAGAGAGAGGAGTGCCACCGCTATTTTCTTTGCACCTTCCTTTGCTTTAGGCTTAACATATTTTGCCTTCTTGATTGGGAGTGAAACAACAACTAGGGATTTACCCTTGTCTCCTTCTTCTTCTTCTTCCTCTTCAGCCTCACCATTGTCTTTCTCTTCTTCTTCTCCAAGACCTTGTGTGAGTTGCAAAGGTTCTTTTCCTTTCCCTTGTGTGCCTAGTTTTTCCTTTGGGTCTTCAATCATTTTCCTTTTTTTCTTCTCCTTAGAAGCTATTTTGATATCAATGGTAATTCTTGCCTTAACTTCTTCATATTTTCCAAAAGGTTCTGCTTCAATATCAATCTCCTATTTTAGTAATACAACAATATTTGCACTCACAATGTCACTATCAATTTCATAATCAAATTCTTTAGCCATGCTTTACTTGGCTTCATTTCTTGCACAAATGTGTTATCTGTGTCTGCTAAAAAGCATACATCATTATATTTCCAATACTAGGAAATATTTCTAAACATAAAAGAAAATGCATATGAAATGTCAACCAAACTTACACATAGAATTCCTTGCCTTCTTGATGGATATAAGGTTTTCTACCAATTGTAACTTCTGCAACTTGAGAAGATCATATTCATGATCTTTCATAACAAATTTCCATGCCTAGTCAATTGCCATACATGACACACTATTCAATCTTCTTGATTGGTAGAATTTGTAATAAATCACTCTCACTACAAATTCAATCAATGGATTAGTGATAATGGAGATGGACAACCCTCATCAATTCCACCCAACATTTGTGCTTGCCTCAATTTCTTCACAGATCAAGAATCGCATGGTCTTCTTCTTATCTAAAGTGGGATAGCATGTAACCTTTTGAATCATTATCTTTTTAATCTTTGTAGATCCAATGCCTAGCTATAGTTTCATGTCATGAGTCTTGCTTAGCACTGCCTTGATCCATTCAATCCTAAATTTCTTTGGAAAATCTAGGGCATGAGTTAACCCTTTCCTCTCAACAATTTTGAATTCATCTTTGAAAACTCCTTCATCACACTATTTTTCATATGCCTCTCAAATCTCCCAATCACCAACTTTTCTTATCTTATACATGTAACAACTTCCCCATATTATGGATCATGATTAATTTAAGTGGTATCGAGGATAACATACCCATTGAGTCGCCCTTCATTGTAATCTTGGGAATTGCACAAAATTTAGGTGCAGGACAAGTGTCACTCTTCACCAGTTGAATGTTACTTATCTCTATTCCTTGGCTCTTTCCTACTAATGATGAAGTTGTCATCCTTATTTTCTAGGATTTGAAAAATTCTTTCATCTAAACAACTCGACACTACTCAAATCTTTTCTCGATCAAACTTTTGTCTCAAAATCATTCTATATCTTGTTGAAATCTCTTAATCGCTCAAATCACTCTGTGCTCTTAAATTTTGTATGCCAAGTGTGATAAATGTTTACTATTTTCCACTATATACTCTCTTTCATTTGAATTAGGGTCTCCATTAATGTTGTGTACTCTAGTGGGTGGAAGCTAGCTATCTTGAATGATATTGTCCCTTTTGAACTCGGTTTCCACTTTATATCTTAGTCCGTTCCTTCTAACTTAGTTTGTACACCAATTTATCCTCTGAAGTACTCGATCCATATTGCAATGCTCGGTTAATATAGACAATTTTATTGATGTTCAACACTAACTATATAAATGATTCTTTTGCACTAGTCTTTTCATAGGTCTATTCTTATGCATCTTTACTTATGCAAATATGAACTTTAGCTCATTTCATGTTCAAAACTGATGTAAGATATATCATTTAAATATGCATTTCCTTACGTACCATACTTAATTAGTTTGAGATGATATGATCACCTCTTCCATTGGAGTGGGTGATCTCAACTCCATTTGTTCTGATGTTTCCATCTTCTGCTTTTTCTTCCAAGTTAGGTTCATCTCCTTGTTTGTTTGGTGTCCACTTTTCCTTTACCCTTGATGTGATCATGATTTAATGCTGGTACTTGGGTCTTGTAGTTTTTGTTTGAATGTCCAAACTTGTGACATTTTGGAACATACTTTTTAGGTGCATAATTCTACCTTTTATTGGTCCAATAGGGCATTGTCTATGATTTTCCTTCATATTATTTATGTCCATACTTTTGAAAATTGTAACAATAGCCTTCAAATCTTGGTGTAATAGACACATTCTTCATTATTGATCTACACTCATTTATTTGATTTCCTTGTTTGTTGCAGTAAAAACAATAAGCAGTAAACTTAGGTTTAGGGTTTTGCATGCCATTTTTACTTCTATAGCTGTCTGCAGTATGACCAAGTTTTCCAAAATGATAACATTTTGTCTTGCCTCTTGAATTTGCATTTCTCATTTCTCTACTCTTGGATGATTCTCCTTGCTCGATAGATGAATGTTGCTTTGTATGATTTGATCCAGAAGTGTTACCAGATGATCTCAATAGTTCTTCAAAGTTCTTTCTCAGTCTTTAGTTCATTCCTCAATAAGCCATTCTCTGATCTTAGATTTAATATTTCCATGTCCTTTCTATTCAACTTTTGATTTGAAGCATTAGTTGATCCATCATGTCTAGTTGAGTGTTTGTATACTTTTGCACAACATATGTCCTTTCTTCAAGTCTAATTGTCATTTTCCTTTTGTCTTCCTCAATGACAACCTTGTATTCTTCAACTTTCTTCTTTTTTTTGGTCACTTCACACAACCTTACTGACTAGATCTCATGTTCCCTTTTTAGTCCTCTAACTTCTTCATTTAGGATATTGTTCTTTGTAGTAGATCTACAACTGCTGTAACACTCTCACTTCAATTTCTAGTTTCAAATAGTCCTTGAGTATCAAATTCTTCATAATTAAACTCATTTAGTTGAATGTCCATCTACCTTCTCATTTTTAGGGGTTTCCTCTACTCCTATCTTGCTACCTCAAGTTGTTGGAGTATGAGTTCAATGTGAATCACCTGATGTAATGTCCCTAATTTAGCAAGTTTCTAAACTGTAGTTTTGTTAGCTCATCATCGTGACCCTCATGAGTTGACATTTGGATTTGGGGCTCTTTGTCTAGATATTTCTATTTTTAGGCTTACTATTTTTAGTAAGCCACTTCTGACAGTTAATTTTTGGGTGTGCAGTTCAGGCAGGGTGATCATCTGGTTCGTTATCTGATCTCTCGATGAAATATTATGGAAGTCATATTTATTTGGAGGATTTTGGTTTAATTATTATTTTTGAGACACATTATTATAATTATATTTTATAATATAAAGTGTTATGACTTTATATTATAAAAGTTGATTTTAAGTGAAAAGTGCGAGCATGAAGCTAAGTGGCTCAACTTTGTATTATAAATATGGCTTTTTGGAGAAGGAGAGATAATCTTGAAAAAATATATTTCTTCTTGAATTATTTATCAAAGGGTTTGTGAATTTTGTGAGTATTGTGATTTGCTACAAATCGTTGCTGAGGTATAATGATCTGCATAACTCCTACTATTCATGTTGTGTCTTGGAGATTGTTTGATGGCACTAAACTAAAAATTGAGAAGTGAAATTGAATTACTTTCATTCTGATATTGCAAGCTGGGAGATGAGTTTTGGGATTAGAGAAAGATCAAAATTCATTTGGAGGTGGTGTCTAATAGTAATAATTTCTTCTAGCATAATTTTTGATCTATATTTACTATTTGGAGGAGTTTGTCGGCAATTTCAATAACCGACAATCATTGGTATTGGTCGCATGAGGGTTTTCAGAGGCTATGTGTAGTTATTTTAGAGATTTATTGGGGTGTGGAATTATTATAGAGGAGTTAGAACTACAATCAAATCATTTTCATCACCATTGAAGGATTATCAACACATGTGGTGACATTGTAAAGCATTGTTGATTACTGACGCCATAGTGTTGAATTCTAACTAGACCTATAGATTTGGACATGATCCCATCTAGAGCTTTGCTATTATATTCTAAACCAAGTTAATTTAATATTGTGCTTTCTTGGTTTGAGCAACAATAATATAAATACTTGCACATTTCAATGAGAATTATGTTTAATGTAATTCTTTCCCAAAGCAATTTTATTATCCAAAAATCCAAAGTCATAGAAATTAGAAAATAATATATAAAAAACAAGTGAAATTGATTTTACATTTTAGTATCACAACAGAGGTTAGTTAGGCACTTTACAGTGGCATCAGAGTAGTTTCTTGCCAGCCAACAGGAATTGGGCTTAGAATATTTTAGAGATATATTTGGTTGTTCTACACCTTGAGACATGGATGGTGATCGCAAGTTTGTGCCAGACATGCATTATACCTACGAGGGTCATAATTTGCCTCCCAGAGAGAGAGAGAGAGACCCAGAGATTTAGGTTGGTTTAGTGGGAAGCCTAGGTGGTTCTCGTGGAATTGGACAATGGGTCCCAAATGCCAAGGTTCATAGAGATGTCCTGTAGGCATTTGGGAATATCATAGTTAGGCAACAATAGATGATAGGTGTTCTCCAATAGTTGTCTAACACTTTGCAATATTTAGCTTTACCTCAAGACCAAGGTAGAGAGAGAGCTTGAGATATTTTTGTTGGTTCCCATAGGTTATGTGTGGATGTGGGGCCTAGGGCTGATGACAGGCATAGGACTGAGGATCATATCGGGATGGATGATAGGGTGGATAAAATAGGCTATATAGGTGCTTAGGAAAGGCCACAGAGGCCCACTTTCCTAATACCAGAATTAGATGCAATTAGCACTACCTCCGATGCCTCCCCATTTTTTGATGATGTACTAATTCATTTTCATGACTGGGATGCTCTTCCTCAGGAATTAAAGGATAATTTTAGTTTTGATGGATATGTAACACAAAAGTGTGAGCATTTTAGGGGTAGGCCTACTACTGACATACAATGACCTAGGTTTACTGAGCTTTAGTAGGTAACTGGTAAGATGACATTGGCTCATTTTGATGGGATCGATAGAGTGACTACTAGAGATTGGGTCCACAAGTGTGACACATACCTTGATTTGCATCCCATGATTGAGGAAAATGCCATTATGTTTGCTATGCTACACCTTGATGGAGTTGTGCATGATTGGTGGTACCATGGTTTAGTATCTCTCCATCATGATCAAATTATATTATACCAGGATTTTGTTGATAGGTTGATAGAATGTTTTGATAAAAATTATCCTAAGGTTTATTCTAGGGAGTTGGCTCAATTATGAAAAACATCTAGTTTGGAGGCCTTTATCAGTGAATTCTAGAGGTTGTCAGTGATGGTGTATGATATATTTGAGAGGAGCAAGGTTATGCTTTTTGTTGAGGGTCTTACTGAGTGACTCAGAGGTTGGGTTAAGTCATTAGATCCCCCTTTATTGTAGGAGGCAATGAAAAAGGCTCATAACTTAGGGGCATCTACACCTAGAGGCAAGTTTTCCTTGAATCCTACTATGTCCTTCTATGATAGGAAACCTCCCTAGAGAGAGGAGAAATTTGGGGGTAAGCGTCCTACTGTAGCACCTTTGGACCAAGAAAAAATTAATGATTTAAGGAGGAGGAAGTTGTGTTTCTACTACAGGGGTCCCTATGATGTTGACCATGACTGTCCTATGAAGCCTAAGGACAAAAATAGGATGATGGAGTGGTTCTACAATGATGATGGTAGTGCTAAGTTTTAGGAGTAGTCTACGGATTATGATCAGGATCAACATAGGAGTGATGATGTTGAGGATGAGGTGGATGACTCCAACCTCAAGGTAGCTTACTTATCCAGCATGAGGAATGAGGGAGCTTTTAGGATGCGTGGGCTCATAGCTGGATAGGGTATTGTTGCTTTATTTGGTACTAGAGCTACTCATAATTTTATTGATGCACATTTGGTTACCAAGAGTATGTAGACTAAGGATTTTGAGGGCCTATGGGTACAGGTAGCTGATGGTTACACCTTGAAGTGTAACAAGATGATTTCAGATCTTCCTATGAAACTTAATATATATGCTTTCGATGTAGATTTTAATGTGGTAGAGATGGGTGGAACAAATATAGTTCTTGGTATGGCCTGTTGGAAATGAGAATGGAGTAACTGATTCACCCCTCCCCTCTCAGTTACTCCATTCTCATTTCCAACAATTGGTATCAGAGCTTATTGGTGCTTGCAGGAAAAGATTTCAAGGATCTCAGCCAAAGATCAAGATGTCTTACAAGAGAGAAATTCCAAGACTCAACAAAAATAACTTCTCTGCATGGCAAGGATTGATGAAACTTCATCTGGCTACTATTGGTGATACAGGACTGAAATATCTTGATGAAAAATACAAAGAACCTTCCGGCACATTATCTGTCAATGATATTGCTGAAAAGAAGACTCATAACAATATGATGATAGACATTGCATCTGCACTAAGCTATGAAGAATTTGATGATATCAAGGATTGCCAAACCGCTTTTGACATGTGGAACAAGCTGAAAGAAATCTATGGAGGAGATGACAATGTGAAAAGAGCAAAAGCAGAAAGTCTAAGAGGACAATTTGACCAAATGAGAATGAGAGAGGATGAAAACATTGCAAAATATGTTGATAGAATCAAAGCATGTGTCAGTGCAATCAGGGCATCTGGAGGTGATATCAAAGAAGAGACGGTTATAAGCAAAGTTCTCAGAACCTTGCTTCCCATCTATGCAATCAGAGTTTCTGCAATTCAAGAAAGAAGGTGTGAAGCAAATCATAATATCAATTTGGAGGCTATAGTTGGAAGACTAACCGCATTTGAACTAGACAATTTTGACAACTATGTTCCAGCTTCTAAAAACACTGAATCAGCATTTGAGGCCAAACTTTCACTCAAAGATAGAGGCAAAAAGAAATCAGAGTCAGAAAGTGATGATGAATCAGACCAAAGTTCAGACAGTGATCTTGAAGTAATTGAAGCTCTACTGGCAAAGAAATACTCCAGAGGCAGAGGAAAATATAAAGGTAAAGTTCCTCTAATCTATTTTTCATGTGAAGAAGTTGGTCATATTGCAGCTAGGTGCCCAAACAAGCAAAACAATGATGAAAAGAAGGGTCATAAATGGAATAAAAAGAAAGATTACAAGTCATTCAAGAACAAAGGTAAGAAATCATGTTTCATGGCTAAAAATTCTAAGGATTCTGATAATAGTGAAGATGAAATTGTTTATATTGCTGTGAAAGATGATTCTGATCGTGATGAGGAAGATAAAATGGCTCTTATCTCTCATATAAGTATGAATGATACATGGATTATAGACAGTGGTTGCTCTCATCATATGACTAGTGATAAAACTAAGTTTGATCAGTTTGAAGATTATGATGGTGGCAGTGTAAGGTTTGGTAATAATGAACCTCGTTTCATAAAAGGAAGAGGAAGAATCTCTCTAACCAAAGAACTTATATGCAACAATGCCTATTGGGTTGAAGGTCTTAAACATAACTTGCTAAGTGTGGCACAGTTACTCAATACCGGATTTAAGGTGGAATTCATGCATGGAAAGGCAAGACTGTTGAATGAGCAAGGAAAGCTGATAGGATTTGGCACACAAACTAAAGGTAACTTGTTCTACCTAGAACTTGGTGAATGCTCATGTTTTATTGCTCAAATTGAAGAAAGTTGGTTATGGCATAAGAGGTTGTGTCATGTCAATTTTGATAATCTGGTGAAGATAAGCAAATTCAAAAAGGTAAGAGGCATTCCTAATATAAAGAAACCTGAGGTCGGTTTATGCAAGAATTGTCAGACTGGTAAAATGGGAAAGACTAGTTTTAAAAGTAAAAGCTATCAGTTTGAAGATATATTAGAAATTGTGCATACTGATTTATGTGGACCCATTGGAATTGAAAGTTATACTGGAGAAAAGTTCTTCATTCTTTTTGTTGATGATTACTCAAGAATGATGACTGTTATGTACCTAAGGAATAAATCAGAAGCTTTTGAGAAATTCAAATGGTACTTGGCAAGAGTAGAAAAAGAAACAGGGAAAAGATTGAAATGCTTAAGGTCAGACAGAGGTGGTGAATTCATTTCACATGAGTTCAATAACTTTTGCATTGAAAAAGGAATTAAAAGACAAGTTTCAGCACTAGGAACTCCAGAACAAAATGGGATAGCTGAAAGAAGAAATAGATCCATTATGGATTGTGCAAGGACCCTAATGATTGAAAAGAACATTGCTATCAAATACTGGAAGGAAGCTATCAGCACTGCAGTTCATACCTTGAACCGAGTACAACTGAAAAAGGACTCATTCAAAACTCCCTATGAATTATGGTATGGCTACAAACCCAATGTAAGTTATCTGAAAGTATTTGGAAGCAAATGTTATATTCTGAAAGAATCTAGAAAAGGTAAATTTGATGTAAAAGGAGATGAAGGAATATTTCTAGGTTACTCTTGTAAAAGCAGAGCATATAGATGTTTAAATCTATCTACTCACAAGGTCATAGAAAGTGCACATGTGAAAGTTGATGAGTTTGCAGAGAAATCAGAAGAAGAAAGCAAGAAGGTTCCTGAAGACTACAGAAGATTTATTTACATTGAACCTGATACTATACCAAGTACTCCAGTTAATTAGGAATCCTCAACTCCCGAGTCATCAATGACCGAGTTGCAGGAAGTTCAAACCGAGACACAGGAAGTTTTTACCGAGCTAAAAGAATCCGAGTCACTTTCAGACTCTACCAAGCAAGTATCTACCGAGTCGGAATCTACCGAGCCAGAACAGCAAGAATACGAAGAACAAAGGGACAACAATGAAACTCATTCAAGAAGTAAAGAACCTATGTTAGCTAAATATGTCAGAAGGCATCATGCTCCAGATCAGATCATTGGAGACAAATCTGAAGGAACTCTGACAAGAAGTAAGTTAAAAGGCACTTGTTTACTTGCTGATTTTGAACCTAGAAATATCAAAGATGCATTGGCAAATGATAGTTGGATTGAGGCTATGAATGAAGAAATAGAACAGATAGAGAAAAACAAAACATGGACTCTTGTATCTAGACCCAAAGATAAGAATGTGATTGGAACAAAATGGGTATTCAGAAATAAACTAAATGAAGATGGCAAGGTATCAAGAAACAAAGCTAGACTAGTATGCAAAGGATATGCTCAAGAAGAAGGTATAGACTATGGAGAAACCTTTGCTCCTGTTGCAAGATTGGAAGGTGTAAGAACCTTACTTGCATATGCTGCTCACAAAGGATTCAAAGCTTATCAGATGGATGTCAAGTCAGCATTTCTCAATGGAATACTGGATGAAGAAGTTTACATTGAACAACCTGAAGGTTTTGTTGATCCAGATAAGAAGAACATGGTCTGCAAATTACACAAGGCGCTGTATGGTCTAAAACAAGCTCCTAGAGCATGGTATGAAAGATTGCATAACTATCTTATTCAGATTGGTTTTCAAAGGACTAATGATAACAGTAACTTGTATATAAAAGAAGGTCCAGATAATAAGATTGTTTTGGCAGAAATATTTGTAGATGACATTGTTTTCACAGGCAATGATGATCTATGCAAAGAATTTTCAGAACAAATGAACAAGGAGTTTGAGATGTCTATGTTTGGTGAGATTAAATTTTTTGTAGGTCTTCAAATCCAACAAAGTAAGAAAGGCATCTTCATCACACAGTCAAAATACATCAAGGAGATATTAAAAAAATTTGGTATGGAGGATTGTAAACCAGTTGGAACCCCTATGTGTACTGGATTGAAACTTACCAAGGAAGATGAATCCAAAGAAGTGGATCAAACACTGTATAGATCTATGATTGGAAAGTTGCAGTATGTAGTACATACTAGGCCAGATATTGCCCTTGCAGTCGGTATTGTAGCAAGATTTTCAGCAAAACCAAGAGAAACTCATATAATGGCAATCAAAAGAATAATGAGATATTTGAAAGGAACTGAAGATTATGGGTTATGGTATAAATTTGGAGGTAATTTGGATTTGAAAGTATTTACTGATGCTGATTGGGCAGGAAACCTTGATGACAGGAAAAGCACAAGTGGAGGAGCATTCTTTCTTGGAAAGAGATTGGTTTCTTGGACAAGCAAAAAGCAGAATTGTATATCCCAATCTACAGCAGAGGCAGAGTATGTTGCTGCAGCAGTAAATTGTTCAAATATTGTTTGGTTTAAGCAGTTATTGCAAGGAATGAAGATGGAAATCAAAGAACCAGTTGTTATGTTCTGTGACAATACTAGTGCAATCAATATATCAAAGAATCCAGTGATGCATTCTAAGACCAAGCATATTGCAATCAAATATCATTTTGTCAGAGAATTGGTACAAGACAAGGAGATCAGATTGGAATATGTCAATTCAAAGGAACAAATTGCTGACATATTCACAAAGCCACTACCTAAGGATACATTCTTGTATCTCAGAGGTAAGTTAGGGGTTACACCCCTATCCGCAATTCACTAAAAACAAGTTTTAGTGATGCATCAACGCATACCAAAATGAAAATCTATCTGTTGATGCAGTCAAATCTGGAAGATTTGCACATGAATCAGTACTAAAGGTACATTACAATTCATTTAAGTTCTATTGTCTTTGGCATTTGTTGTCAAAGAGGGAGAGATTTACTGTCATATCTTTCTGAAATTTGTGTGAAAAAGAAAGTTCTTATGTAATTCCTTCACAGAGGGAGATTACTGAAAGAGGGAGAGTCTATCATCTTAGAGGGAGAATTGTTGTGATGACACATTGTGCTGATAAGGACTTGTTTTCAAATTTCATTCTGCTATGACATGTTGTGTTGCCATCAATGCCAAAGAGGGAGATTGTTGGATACAATTGATAATTGCATGATTGTCTTTGATGTTACACAAATGTCATATCAGTCATCAGACAGAGTCTACCGAGCTCAGAAGGTAAGTACAGCTGTTGACAGAGTTTACCGAGCTTGCAAGGTAAACAAAGGAAGTTCAGTGTTTACCGAGCTCACTCGGTAATCAAAGGATTTGTTGCCAAAAGACAGTGTTTTTCGAACTCACTCGGTAAACAAAGGATATGAGATAGGTTGTCAGTATTTACCGAGCTCACTCGGTCATCGAAGAAAAGTAGCAGACAGTGAAAAGTAGCAGACAGAATTTACCGAGCTCACTCGGTCATCGAAGAAAAGTAGCAGACAGTGAAAAGTAGCAGACAGTATTAACTGAGCTCACTCGATCATCGAAGAAAAGTAGCAGACAGTGTTAACCGAGCTCACTCGGTCATCAAATGAAAGTCGGAGAAATCGGTGTTTACCGAGTTCACTCGGCGACTGAAGGATTTCACGAAATTCTCTGTATTAACCGAGCTCAGTAGGTTAACACAGGAATTATTTTCTGTGTAGTATTTATCGAGTTAAGTCGGTCAGTGAAGGATTTCACGAAATTCTCTGTATTAACCGAGCTCAGTCGGTTAACACAGGAATTATTTTCTGTGCAGTATTTACCGAGTTAAGTCGGCCAGCGAATGATTTCTCGAAGGTTAAGTAATTAAAGTTAATTACTTTATGTAATGTATGAAGCTGACTCATAGCACAATTATTTATAATTGTAACTTGTATTTGAGCCGACTCAATAATCTGAAAGGTATATATGAAGGATCAAATTGCGAATTCAAATAAGCATGTGAATATGAAAAAGCGAGCAGAAATCTAATATGCGAATTATAAGGAAGGTCAGAGCAAGTTTTTGAAGGATCAGAGATGCAGAGTTGCATTTGATCAGAAATGATCTAGAGGAACAGAACAGAGATCTGTATCAGCAAAGATAAGTTGTATTTATTTCAGATCACTCATTGTTACTTTCTAACAATTGTAACAGTGTTTTCAAATCTCTTAACAGAGTGGGTTTAACAGCCTTTTGTAAAATCCTCTAACAAGGTGGCAATTCAGTTGAATTGATCTAAAGACCTCTAGCAAGGCCACTCCTAGCAGGGTGATTAAATCCTCTAACAAGGTCGCACCTAACAGTGTGTTTTGTAACCTTTAACAAGGTTGGCTCCTAACAGGGCTCACTTCAGAAGAGTGAAAAACAGTAACTAGTTACATTGGTGGTTTTTCCCATATTGGGTTTCCACGTTAAATCTGGTGTCTCTTGTCTCTTGTTTCTTGTGTTTTCAGTTTGATCATATGTGTATCAGTAATGAGTATTTCCTTTGACATCTTAAGGGACTTGTGGGAAAAGTTTTTGTAGTAACTGATTCACCCCTCCCCTCTCAGTTACTCCATTCTCATTTCCAACATGGCCTAGTTACACACACTTAAGGATATCTACTTGAGTAAAAAGAGGATGGAGATGAGATTCATTAAGGACGAGAAACCTCAGGTTCTTAAGGCAATCCTTAATGATGAGCTGAAGTAGATCTCCCTTAGGTGCATACGAAATTTGGTTCATCATGAGGATATTATTGATTGAGAAATGGAATGAAGGATTATGTCCACTCAAAAGAATATTGAGGAGGTAGATTATCATCCAAATATCCAGCAGTTGAGAATTAAACACTCTAAAGTGTTTAATGATTTACCCCCAAGTAGGCCAATGGATCATGGGATTGAGCATATAATTGAGTTGGAGGAGGGCACTAAGCCTATTATGATCATGCCTTATTGCCATCTGAAGAGGCTCAAAGATGAGATTGAGAAGACCATACAAGAGCTATTTGATTAGGGCTATATTAGGCCAATTAAGTCCCCATTCAGTTCTTCAATTGTTCTAGTGAAGAAGAAGGATGGCATCCTTTAGATGTGCATTGAGTATTAGATGCTGAATATGATGAGCTCATTGATGAATCACATGGTGCAAATTATTTTTCAAAGATTGATTTGAGGTTCAACTATCATCAAATCCTAGTTAGAGAGCAAGATATAGAGAAGACAAGATTTAGGTGTCACTATGGGAATTTTGAGTTTTTGGTCATGCCCTTTGGTCTTACCAATGCTCTTGCCACTTTTCAGTCTACTATGAACAGGGTGTGCCACAGTCAGCTCTGCAAGTTTGTGCTGGTCTTCTTTGACAACATTCTAATTTATAGCAAGACTTGAGATATCATGTTGTTCATTTGTATATAGTTTTGGGTATATTGGATTAGGCTTCATTGTATGCCAACAAGTCCAAGTGTGCTCTTGGTATGATAGAGTTACTCTATCTGGGGCATATTATTAGTGTTGATGGAGTTCACATAGACCCATATAAGATTCATGCTATTGTGGAGTGGCCTACACTTGGGACCCTGACATAGTTAAGGGGGTTTATTGGTCTTTATGCCTTTTACCATAGGTTTAAGGCCAATCTTTCATGACATATTGCTCCCCTTACAAACCTGACACGTAAGGGTGCTTTCTAGTGGTTGATTCAGGTACAAGAATGTTTTGAGAAGTTTAAAACTATCATGATTTCATGTTTTTTTTTGGCTTTACCTAATTTTCCTAGGCCCTTTAATTTGTACTATGATGCTTTTGGAGAGGGTATTGGTGCAGTGTTATCCTAGGATCGACATCCCATAGTCTTTTAGAGTAGGAAATTGTGGGGTCCTAAGAGATCTTTCACTATTCATGATAAAGAGATGTTGGCCATCATGTATGCTTTGGCCAAGTTTAGGCAGTATTTAGTGGGCAATAAGTTTTGCATCAAGACTGATCATAATAGCTTGAGACATTTCCTAGGGTAGAGGGATTTAAATGAGAGGCAACAAAAGTGGGTCCACAAGCTACAATCTTATGATTTTGATATCTCTTATATCAAGGGAACTCAAAATATTGTTGCAGATGTTCTTTCAAGGAGACCTCATATTTGTATAGTTTTTGACATCTTAGAGGATTTGAGACATTTAATTATTGCTGAATATTCTAGGAAGCAGTGGGCCTCAGGTATTGTTGATGGCAGTATTCAAGATGATAGATATTCAATTTTAGGTGAGTTGATTATCTACAAAGGGAGGATATACTTGATTTCAGAGTCAAATGTGCATAGGATTATCTTGCGAGCATTACATGATTCTCCTATGGCTGGTCACCTCAGGTTTTTCCCAGCCTCATTCTCGAAGCCTTCCTTCCAACCAAAGAACCCTATAGAGGGATAAGGCCTAATTTAGATAGTAGGACCAACTAATACCTTAAAATGTGGGAAGAGATTACTATTGGGTTTGGCTTCTTGCCTTCTCCCTACCTTGTATAGTGGGGGTAGGGAGTTCAACTACTTTCAAACTCTTCCAATGCTGGTGAGGTGATATCTATAGTTAAACTTTAATCAATACATACAAGCTAGAAGATTGGCTATGGATGGCCCCTGACTAGATAGAAGGTTTAAAATTTTCCTAGCGAGATTTACATGGAAGGGGTTGAAGGTTGATGTTCATCCCTATCTCTAAGAGTGTTCAATTTGTCAACAGATGAACACACATATCCTACTAGTTTATCACAATCACTTCCTATTCCTCAAAGGAAGTGGGAGTGAATTTCCATAGACTTCATTGTAAGCTTGCCTAAATCTCAAGGAAAGGATTATATATATGTGGTGGTAGACAAGCTCATGAAGTATGCTCATTTCTTCCCTATTATCACTACTTATTCAGCTATACAGTTAGTTGAGTTATTTTTCAGGGAGATTTTCTAGTTGCATGGTTTACCCAAGACCATCGTGAGTGATTGTGACAATAAATTTATGAGTCATTTTTGATAGGAGATTTTTTAATTGTGTAGGATTGAGCTGACCTCTAGTATGAGCTACCACCCACAGACTAATGAACAAATGAAAATAGTGAACAAATGGGTTGAAGGTATTTGTGGAATTATGTATCTTCTCAGCAAAAGGCTTGGGTAAAGTGGATTCACTTATATGAATATTGTTACAATTCCACTCATCACATGACTACACAGATGGTGCCTTTCAGGACTTTATACAAGTAGGATCCACCTAATTTTTTAGACTTGTTATGTGGTGATAGCAAAGTGTTGAGTGCAGAAGATTTGTTGTAGGATAGTCAAGATGTAGTAAGGTCACTCAGAGATAATATATGGAGAGCACATAATAAAAAAAAGTAGTATGTTGATCAATGGAGAACAATCCAAATTTTTTAGGTGGGTGACATGGTGTACTTGATGTTACAGTCGTATCGACAATCTTCGATCAAAAAGGGTGGTGCTGAGAAACTTAAGCCACATTATTATGGTCCTTTTCATATCATATGATGGGTTTGAGATGTGGCTTATTAGCTGCATCTACCTAAGGATAACAAGTTTCATAATGTATTTCATGTTTATTGCCTTAAGGGAGTCTTGGGTAGTCATGTGATACCATCACCTCTATTGCCTCCATTGGATGATGAAGGGAGATTAGAGTTGATTCCAGAGGTGATTCTTGATACTAGAGAGAGATAGTTGCGATGGAGGACCATCCATGAGTTGTTGGTTAAGTGAAAAAATATAGTAGAGGAGGATGCTACTTGGGAGCCTAAGGATATTCTACAACACCTTGGATTGCGATTGCTTGAGGACAAGCAATCTTGGGGAGGGAGGACTGTAATATCTGCAATTTAGTAGGTTTTTGAAGTGTGGTTTTGTCATTTCATCATTGCAACCCCCATGAGTTGACGTTTGGATTTGGGGGTCTTTGTCTAGATATTGCTATTTTTGGACTTACTATTTTTAGTAAGCCACTCTTGGATGGTTACTATTTTGGGTGTGCAATTTAAGCAGGGTGATCATCCAATTTTTTATTTGATCTCTCAATGAAATATTATGGAAGTCATATTTATTTGGAGGATTGTGGTTTAATGATTATTTATGATACACTTTATTATCATTGTATTTTATTATATAAAGTGTTATGACTTTATATTATAAAAGTTGCTTTTAAGTGAAAAGTGTGAGCATGAAGCTAAGTGGCTCAAATTTTTATTATAAATATGGCTTTTTGGAGAAGGAGAGATCATCTTGAAAATATATATTTCTTCTTAAAAATTATCTATCAAAGGGTTTGTGAATTTTCTTTGTATTGTGATTTTCTACAAATCATTGCTGAGGTATAACGATTTGCATAACTCCCACTATTCATGTTGTGTCTTGGAGATTGTTTGATGACACTAGACTAAAAACTGAGAAGTGAAATCAAATTACTTTCATTTTAAAGTTGCAAGTTGGGAGACAAGTTTTTGGATTAGAGAAATATTGAAATTCATCTAGAGGTAGCATCCAACACTAATAATTGCTTCTAACATAATTTTTGATCCATATTTACTATTTGGAGGAGTTTGTTAGCAATTTCAATAACCAACAATAATTGCTACTGATAGCGTGAGGGTTTTCAAAGGTTGTGTAGAGTTATTGTAGAGATTTATTAGGGTGTGGAATTATTGTAGAGGAGTCGGGACTATAATCAAATTATTTGCATCACCATTGAAGGATTATCAACACACATGGTGACATTGTGAAGTATTGCTGAATACTGGCACCATAATGTTGAATTCTGAATGGACCTATAGCTCTAGACATAACCCCATCTACAAGCTCTATTGTTATATTCTAAAACCAGGTTCATTTAATATTAAAATTTCTTGGTTTGAGCAACAATAATATAAATCATTGCATATTTTAATGAGAATTATATTTGATGTAATTCTTTCCCAAAGCAATTTCATTATCCAAAAGTCTAAAGTCATGGAAATTAGAAAACAATAAATAAAAAATAAGGGAAATTGAGTTTACATTTCATTATTACAATAGAGACCAGTTAGGTGCTTTACACCTGATTGTCAATAACTTTTCCCAATTTATAACCTTCATTTCCAAGATCTGGACTGCCAAGTTGTTAGACTTTTTCAAGTGAAACTTTGCTTTAATACCAATTGTTGGAAGTCTTAATTAGGAAACTAAGATACTAAGAGGAGGGTGGGGGTTGAATTAGGATTTGTAACACTTTTATCTTTTAACAATATTTAATGCATTCACCATATTTACCATCTCATATCTAATGCATGCATAACTTGTAAAATCAAACTATAGTAACATGTAGATCTAATCTATCAATCACATGCATGAAATGTAAGTACAAAAAAAAAAGATTTGGTTACCCATAAACTCTCCAAGCTGAAGGCATAACTGGGGTGGTGATGACACACATAAATCTTCACTACTACAGTAATAAAGTTAACCTATTAGGGTTATGATAATTGATCATATTTGATGATCTACCCTATGAGGGGTCTACCTTGTCAAAGGCATTTGAGACTGTTAGGTCTCACCTTGAGAGGGGATTTTACACTTACAATAAATTAAGGAATTGATTAAGAGATTTACAAAGGTATGTTAAAACCACTATGTTAAGAGATTATCCCTGACTCAATCTGTTAAAACTAATTTGGTACCTAATCCTCCGTCTACTTTGACTAATATGGTTTTGGATCTCCTCTCTTCAATCTGATATGATCTATGATCTAATATATCTATACTATCCTTCACTTCTTGATAAGGTCACTTCCTTTGTCCTACAATAACAAAGCTCTTTTGCCTCCTCTGCAATGTTCGCACTATCACACTTGGTCTACTCTGTGATCACACAAATAGTTTACTTTCTCCTTTTCACCATCATCATCATATTTCAAATAGGGTTTTGATCTTCTCTATTTAAATATTTCTTTAAGAGTTTTCTAGATGCTTCCCTTTTTTGCCTCTTCATCTAATTGGTTGAACAATAATCATAGAGATATGTGATCCAAATCATAAAACATGTAATAGCCTATGCAAAAACCTCTAAAAATATTAAATGTCTTGTCCATGTTGGCCCAAAATGGTTTACCTCAATTTTCATCATGTTTTACTTGAATGTCAATTTTGTGTTGCTTGGCTCTTACTGTCTCTGATACTTGGCACTCATTATTCTTGTTTTTGTTGCTCGGTCTCTACTATGCTTGAAACCTTCTGTGTAACTCGACATCAATGTTCTTGAACTACTTAGCAATCATTAGTCTCAACTTATACTAAAAATACTTGGCAACCAAAGACTTGCTCAACATATACATGTTAATTTACAAGTTTATCACATGACTTGACCTATATAAAGTAGCATGGTCACAGTGATGACTATTTGACTCTACCTAGTATATGACTAAGTGTTTGACACTAATAGACAACAATAGTTAGGGATACCAACACTTGATTAGTAGTAGCATTATTTTGTGTCTCTCCAATGAAATCTACCCCAAATTGAGAGATATTTAGTACCCATGCATAATATGGATAGTTATTTGGGAGATTTTTGGAGATCCACATGTTCTTCCTTTCTTAGATAATCCTACTTCAGATTTCCTTATTCCACTTGATGATATAGATAATATTCCCTATGATGATTATACAGTGGAGGAGATTAAAGAATTTTCATGTATTGAGAGAAAGGATGACCCTGTGATTCCTCTTGTAGCTACTACTTCTCCACTTGATATCACACATTCATCTCTTGTTGGTGATTCCAAAGATTAATCACAAGAGAAAGCTATTTGTCTTCCTAACTAGGATTCCTATTTGTTAGATACTAGTTCATGATTTTTGGAGTCTTTCATTTTAGATTTGGGATGCATACTTGAGAGGGTCTCTCTTCTCTTTGATGATAGTTTCATCCTAGTTGGAGTTGATACTTATTCACCTTCTTTGGATATTGGACTTCCTAACTCTTCAAATTCACATGGTTTATCACATCTCATAGGTTAGCGTGATGGTGAGATGAAATTTTTATGTTTGGGGAGACCTACTCAATCTTTAGAGATGCATACATGGAGCCTTCTTTCCTCGTTATTATATTTGCACATGGATTGGATTCATCATTATTTGATGTATATATTTCATTCTAAGGGGAGACATGTTTCTTATAGGCACTAGATTATCCTTTGTTTGCATACACAATTCATCAACACTTGAGCTACTTCATTATGGGGGAGATATCATGTCTCATTTGATCCTTTGCATGGGGGGGTCATTATGTGCTTATACATGATGTATGTACTTCTTTTGTGGTCTTGAGTACCTCATCCATCCATACATTTTGTGTTTTCATCTCTCTTTTTTGGGGATGGTTTTTCTCTCTTTCTTTTCTTTATGAGAGATTATATTTCATATATTGCATCTCATATTATATTGGGTGCCTAATATAGCCTAGTAGTTGGGACCCATCTTACATTATGATTTTAAGTGCATAACCCTAAGTTGTACTTAATGTGGGTCTTGGTATAATTAAATATTAACTAATTTCACTATACTTAAACTTACTTAGGATAATGCATTACATAGTAGTTTGTCATTGAAACACCTAGGAGTTTGCACCTCAATTAAGCACATAGTGTAGGATAATTCCACTCTAGGTGGTGATAGTTGTTATGTCAATCCACCCTTAGTGAACATATCACACTATCATCCTCACCATTACACATACTTTAATTCATAATGGAGGATGATCCACCTTTGGTGGACACATATTTCCACCTTCTGTAGGTGATAGGTTATCTTCTCCTTAACATTGTTTCATATCACCTTTTCTAAATAAGGAGGCTTATTATGTACATTTTGATCAATCTATTGGACTCAATCAATCATGTCCATGTAATATAATGATGTTCATAAAAAATATATCATTCTTACATTTTAAGCAATTGCCTTTCCAATCTCCTATGGAAATTATCTTGATCTTTCATTTGATCCTAGGGGTGCTATAAAGTCACCTAAGACTCTAATAGGTATGATGAATATTATGAAGCTTATAGAATTTTTAGTCCTATCAGTAATAAAGATAAAGTTGCTAGAGATATAGCATTGCCAAAAATGATGCTCACACATTGTAATGATTTTTTTCAAAGTAAATTTATGGTTGGGAACTATACTCCTCTTCATCTAAACCTATTAATATATGTATGAATGATAGGGATAGTTAGAATGATTATGATAAATCTTCTCCTCATGATTCTTCTTGAAGTGATGATTTTGTCACATATAAAAAATTCTAAAAAATTTAAAATTTTGCCTAAAAAAATAGATTTCTTTTTTCTATAATGAAGATAAACTTAGGGTGAAAGGCCAACTATTACAATTATGATTTGTGTTAGAAATGCTTTAAAATAATTGGGGGGGGGGGGGGGGGTGTGAATCAGTTATTCAAGGTCTAAATGTCCAATTAAACTTTTTCATCATGTAAAGTGTGCCCATAAATTGTTCATTCATCCAAGCTTAAACCTTTCCTACTTAGCAAGTTATAGTAAATCAACATGCAAGCATAACACATGAAGAATCAATACATAACACAATGATTTATGTGGAAACCCAATTTGGGAAAAACCACCAACATGCTACTCAATTCTCACTCTTCTAAAGTGATGCCTTGTGAAAGGCCTACCCTGTTAAAGGCTACAACACACTGTTAAAAGTGACTAGGTTAAATGATTTAACCACCCTGTTAGAAGTGGGCCTGGTTAGAGGATTTTAGAACATTCACTTGGAATGTTACCCTGTTGAAGGATTTACAAATGGCTATTAAATCAACCCAAGTCTATAGGATTTTACCCTAATTGAACAATAAGGGGTTTTGACAACTTATCTTGCAGATTTTAGGTCTCTGTTAAGCTCTTCACAATTTGCCTAGCTTTTAGTCTCTTTAGCTCTGACAGCTTGTCCTCCTCTTCAAGCTTTGTCTCCTTGAGTCGTCATGCTTAATGTACTAGTGCAATCATCTCTCTTTGACCACTTATCAAAGTAGAGTCTCTGTACTTTGTTCTTCCTTCTCCTTGATGTCTTCACCTTGACACGCTTCAATCACTTCACAATTTGGCACACCAGAAACTCTAGCTTCTTGGCTTGTGACTTCTTAAATAGAAATTTGGAATCCTCTTGCCCACTCGATTCTTCCCTCCTTTAATTTCAGTTCAAATGGATTAGGTAGGATTCATTGAATCTAACCCACATTTTGTTCCTTCTAGAAACATCCTAAAGAATCCACTTGAATTCACCCAAAGATGGTTTACATAAATTTCTATGCCTCTAAATCATCATCCTTATCCTCCATCTAGTTCACAAATTTCAAGGTAACAACCTTGTCGGCTTAGATCTCATGAATCTTCAACTTTTCCAATAATGCAATAGCTCGACACTATTGAAACTCTGGTGCTCAGCACATATTGTATTACTCGGCAACCACTAAGTTTTACTAGCACTTGGCACTTGTTGTTGCTTACTCGACATCTACTTCTTACTTGACACCTGATCTTTACTTGCCTCCTTCTATTTAACTTGGCACACACTAGATTTTTCATTTGCTCGGCTCTAACTAAAAAAAATTTCGGCTCAAACTAGCTTGCTCGACACTCACTAATGAACTTAGTTAAGCTTTGCAGTCAACCTTATTACAACTTATACTTCTAAAGTTTCTAAGTGTGGCCAACCTCTATATCTTCAAGTATGTTGTCAATACATCATTTTATCATTGTCTTATCTGATCCTTGCACTTCATTTCAAAACCATAACTCAACCTTTCCCTTAGGTACTTTTGTTACATCTTATTGATTAAATCCTCTTCACCAATCAACTAAGTGATAGTAATTGGATCTTATAAGCAATTATCATTCCAGGAAAAAGCAGGTTTGACATCAGTGACAAAACAATGATTGAAAATATTCTCTATTAACAATTTCCCTCTTTGCAATCAAACTTCTTCTTACAATGATCTTTTCAATCAATTTTCTAACAATTTGATGTACAATATTATGAGTACAAATGATCATTGATCTTTCAAGAAAGCTTAAAAGCTATGCAAAAGAATACAACACTTCATCTACAAATGAAACTAAGTTTAATCCAAATAATAAAGTTAGAAAGTTTAAAGATAGATTGATTTTTAGAGGATTTTCTCATGTGGAAGGCCTATATTATAATGAAAAATTTTCTCACATAGATAAAATACCAACTATTAATTTTATTTTTTCTTTAGCTTCTCGTATGCATTGGCTTATTCATCAATGTTAAAAGTTTTTTTTTTGTTTTTTTTGTGAATGTTGATTTACATGAAGAAATTTATATGTTTCAAGCTTTTGGTTTTATTAATGAAGATAAATACGAACATATGTTTTTCAAATTAAAAAAAAAAGATTTGTTGTTTAAAATAATTTCCAAGAGAACATCGATTCTAAATATCAATGATTTATTTGTCTCTTAATGTTTCATTAGAAGAAAATGATCAAAATTTATATAATAAGCATAGTGAAAATGATATTAACATCATTGATAAAATTATATAACTAAAAATTTGACAATGATTCTATAAATCAAAATTAATTTTCTTATTTGATAATTTCAAATAAATATTCTTATCCATTTCTATTGCTTCAAGTAGAGTAAAAAAGCAAACCATGATTTATTTTGTTGTATTTTTTGGATCCAATTCTTACATCGTTTAAAAGCATATACATATTTTTAACGTTTAAATATATATTAAAAACAATAATAAACATGTTAAAATGTGATCACTTACACATATCATGTTAACTAAAATAATGTAAAAAATTAAAAGCAATTTGTAGAGTCAATTATGTTGTGGAAGGGAACAAAAAATGAAAACATTTTAATAATATAAAAGTTTAACATTCTTTTTTAATAGTTTCCATAGTACTCATCCTTCTTTAATAGACATATTTTCTCTCTTCTTCTTTCTTCTTTGCTCCTTGCTTCGTAGGTTTAATGTTTTTTTTTGTTCTCTATTTTAATAATATTTTGACAAAATTGGTTATTTTTTATGGAACATCTATCTAACTATTTGTGTGTGTGTGTGCCTATATATATAGATACACACACATACATATACATATACATACACACATGTACACACACACACACACACACACATAATATATGTTTCTCTATGTGTGTATATATCTATATCTATATGTGTGTGTGTGTGTGTGTGTATGTGTGTGCGCGCGCGCGCGCACACACACGCACATATATATGAATGTGTGTGTGTGTGTGTATAGTAAACTATAAGGCCCCTTTTCAACATTCTAAATCTCTAGACTAGATCACATATTATGCTTAATCAATTTTGCATAATTATTTAATCTACAATCCTTGATCAAATCATCATTTTATTATTTAATAATTTTATCCTATGGTTTGACCAAATTATCCTAAGTCTTTATTTAATTAGAAGAAGTTGCTTCCTTTTAATTAAATAAATCCCCTTTATCATATGTGCGCACATGAAAAAGGAATTTCCTAATTAAAAATAAAAGAAAAAGACTTTTGTCTACACATTGAATACATACTTTCAAGGTGAGTGGAATCTCGTTTGCTTCTTAATCCCTTCCACACATCTTTTGCCTCTTAAACATATCCATTGATTTTGCCTCTTGAAAATTTTGTCGACAAAAGTCAAAATGAAAATCATTCTCCACTATTGATTTTTCCTCTTAATCTCTTAGCATATATTTTTGTTTAAAAGTTCTTCTCCTCACTCTCTCATATCTTACACTTTCATGCTATTGTTATGTCATCATTTTGTTTACTTGTACTCTTGAGCACTTGAGTACTTGCACTTGCATTTCTCATTTAGATTACTTGTGTCTTCAATTAATATTTCCTTTATTGTATTATAGCTTAGATCACCTAGTCTAATTAGGGGATTATAAATCTCATCTTGTTAGATTAGATCTACTTTCCTTGTATTACATCATAGCTTAGTCTTTGCATTATCATCTTAGTTGCATTTACATTATCATATCGAGTTCTTTGGAAACTAGCATTCTTGCTCTTATTTCATTAAATATTGTATCTTGTAGTGCACCTTGCAAGGGCCACCTTCTTCATTCATTTGAGATCCATAGGCATCATACTTTACTCATTTCCCTTGCACGTTACAAGTAGGAAACTATAAGCCATCATCTAAGGCTCCTAGTCAATTGGATACCTTGGATAGAAAGGTTTATAGAAGTGTGCTCATTTTTTAGCATACATTTTTGGCACCCACGATGGGGCTAGACCTAGGTTTAGCTCTATTTTTCTTGTATTTTTTTGTTGCACATTTATCATTCTGGTTTTGTATGTAGAAACATTGTATGCTATTTCATAGCACTAACATACAATACTTTATTTTGTTGCATTCTATGTTTTGTCATCTGCGGGTTTTGTGATCAGTTGCCTCCTTTCTATTGGAGTGTTATTTTGTTTTGATTTCTTTGTCATCGAGACCTAAAATATCATTTGGTTTCTGGAGAAATATCATATGATTCTCTTAAAAACTATGAAGGGTCACCTATATTCATTTGCTTGCACAATCTGAGTCTTTTAGATTAGTTTTCTCTTATTTAGCTTCCATTTCAATTTTTCGTTTTCCTAACAACTCCTAATAAGTTGTTTTGGAGGGTTATATTGATTTCATTTGCATTTCTTATGCCCTAATTTATAGTTTTGTAGGGATTTCTTGCTAAAGGAGATTGCATTGATAAGGTGTACTAACTTGTGGTTTTGTAGGGCTTCATTGAAGAAAAAGCAAAAAAAGATTTCATTGTGCTTTACTTGTTTATATATTGTGCTTGTTGTTATTAGATTTCATTTTAATTAGGAACTTAATAACTCATGATTAGGGGTTCATATTAATAGCAAGAGACTATGCTCCTTTCTAAGACAATAAAAAATCTTGACCCATTAGTGTGGATCATAGACAATGAGTGGAGAGGTCACTCTTTGTTGGCTTTAATTAACCTTTCTTGGTATGTTTGGAAGAAACATTTAGGGTTGGAGTGTATGCTCTGTGCCTCTTTGAATCAAATCAAAAATATTGACCTCCTTGTGTGGATCCATTTTGTGTTCAATCTCTTTGTGGCATACTTACCTTGAGAGGGCTTGCTAGTGGGTGGAAATGTCAATAGGAATGACCTAAAGGGGAACAAGCCAACCCACTATAATCACAGAGCCCTTGACAAAGACTAAATTCTTGGGGGATATAGTATCTTTATCCACTCTAGTGAGGGTGCTCATAGGATTGTGACTATGGGGAAATTACTAGTTTGGATTCTCTTTTGGTTGGGAGACATTTGTTTTGTATTGGATGCAAGAGGGGTGTTATGAATGGAAACCCTCACTAAGAACCTAGGATTAAAGTCCACCTTATTTAACCACTCAATAAAAAAATCAATATCTATTGTGGGTAACCACTTTGTGTGAGGAAATGAAGCATCAAGGTGTGGGCCAAGGTATTGAGTATTGAGTCGTGTCCTTTAGGTAGAACTTGCTTGATGTGTCTTCTATCTATGATAAGACATGTGGAAATTTATTGAACATACACATGATGGTAGTATTCATAGCCTTTGTATTTCTTTTAGTCCTCCCATTTGTTTGTATCATGTAAGGTGGATTTGGTCCTTGCTTCATTATTTGAAGACTACTCCATGCATCACTCTTTTTCATTGAAAAACTTAGGCTTACACACTTTCAAAATAATCTACTATCAAATCAGTCAAAATGATCATTTGAACTAGGATTTTGGAGGCAAAATTTTGTCCTTTTGTGCTTGTTGGTATATTTTCCCCTTCTTCCATGAGAAATACCACATGAGGATTTAGACTATCATCTAGTTTCCTAAGAAATATAGCTTGGTTACAATGAATTATCGTACTCCCATTTTCCAAAGTGTCATTTCTTGCTAAAGTATCACATGGATTCTCTATAAAGTGTCATTTATTGTCCAAGTATCACTTGGTTTTTTGAGGTCTGTCATCTAATTGTTGATCTAAGCTTACCACACTCCAAACTTATTCTTAGTTGCTTAGGAAATCTGACACTTGGATTTTCTGATAAGATTGTTAGGAATTATTAGTTGGTTAGTAGGTTAGAGGTTGTTCTTAGTCGAGAAGATTACTTGAACACATTTATTACATTATTTATTAGTAGATTTTTTCACTTTTTCGTCTTTATCTTTATCTATTTGTCTTGTTTTGTTTTTAATACCTCAAATTTCTCTCAAGTTTCATGCATAGGGTATTTACCCATAGCTTGGGAACTTTGTGTTGAGATCTCCTTTATATTTTTACTCTCTTTCTTGCTTTTGTAAAAGTGGACATATTGCTCATCTAGTTTGGACATCAAGTTTTCTTGAGTCATCCTATTAGCTTGTTACATTCTCTTACATGTTGGTGAAAACTAGTTTTCAAATTAATAAAAAAAAAGTAACCTCAAATTAGCTTTGAGGAGTTACCTTTGGTTACTAGACACCAACATCATTTAGGTAAAGAACTTCAAGCTTTCTTTAATGAACCACCTAAGGAAAATTTAGAAATTTGATTTGAACCCTTCAACCACTTTAGTAGCAACTTTGAAACACCCCTTACATCACCTATGTCTGAAAATAGTCTCTCTTACACTATGGCTAGAGAGGAACGTGATGATCACAATCATGATCTTGTCATGGAAAATGAAAACTTCAGAAAATTAATTTAGGGAAGAGAGGTTACATGGAGGAACATGCACAACATTTGGCTTAACATTTCAATTCAAATGTTTTTTGAAACAATGTAAATGGATCATCTCCAAACACTCCTCTAATATCACCTCATAATGCTATTATTTGATTCACCACCTAGATCTTCACATAATGTGTCACATAGATCCCAACATGGCCATGATTGATATCCTGAGATTATCGAAGATGAGATCCTTCAATTTGAATAAGATATATTCTTTCAAAAGTTGATGATAAAAATTTTGGAGCAAAATATGGATCAATTATTTGTGCATCTAGCTTCCCAAGGTGTTAAATTTCCTCACAACTTTGATGTTGCCAACTTAGTTCAAAAAGAAGAACCTACACCCTCTGAGATAATGGAAAAATAAATTGAGAAAATGCAACAAGAATTAATGGTAATGAATTTAGAATAAAACAAACCTAACATATCATTCTAATGCAAGTCCATATGTGCCCTATCTTTTGACAAGAGTTTATACATGCCTCCTTTCCCAATGGGTATTGAGATGCCTAAATATGATAGGAATAGAGATCCTCATGACCATGTGAGACAATTGTATGATTTGAGCATGGAATTTATGCATGATGACACTTACCTTATGAGACTTTTTTCCTAGAAGGATAAGTGGTTAAAATATGGAATGGTTTACAAAGATTACCCCTCCACTTAAGTACTTTGATGAGATTTCCCAAATATTTATTCAACATTATTCCTACAACATTCAACATCTAGTCAATATGCTTGACCTATGAAATATCAAACAAAGACAAGTTGAGCATTTTGTTACATTTATATAGAGGTGGAGGAAAATACAATCATGTTATCCTCAACAACTTCCTAAGAATGAAAAGACTGATATTTTGTCAATAATCTCATACCAGAATTGCATTATGACCCAAAGAAACAACTTTTCACTACATTTAATGATATGATAGAAAGTTCTTTTTTCATAGAAGATGTTGTGATAAAGAAAGGAGAGATTACATTAAATAAGGACAAATCCAATAATGGCAACAACTCTTACAACAAAGGCAAGAACAAACCTTGGAACAAAAACAAGCATGTAGTCAATGATTGTGTTGTGAATAAATACACAACTAAAGAGACTATTTTTGACTAGTGCTATCCAAATGTTTAAACATCAAGAAGCTTCAAACAAATCAATGACTCTAGAGGAATATCTAGTTGGGCTCTTAGATGTAAATGTGGCTTTACCCCCTTGGGAGATTCCTATGAAGTAGTTCTTAAGACCTTATTTGCCAAAAAGATCATTACACTACCTATAAACTCCAAACCTTATGAACCTAATGTTAAACCTAAGTGGTGGAATGACTACCAATATTGTGACTTTCATAGAAACAAGATACGCAAGACTAAAAATTGCATAAGGTTGAAAAATGTCATTCAAGATCTTATTGAGAATGAAAAGGTAAGGGTGGATGGACGTGTTAAAAATATTGATCATAAAGCTTTTAAGGAACCTTTCTCCACATATGAGAAGGGTAAAACATATAAGAAGAAAAATGGAGATGCCAAAATCAACTACACCTATACTGGAAATGACAATGTGCTACATATGCTTGAACTCGTTGATAGCAGTGCATACATGATTTTGCCCAAGGGTGATAAACATGATTATGATTCTAACATTGATGAACCACCTAAAGTTATCTTGAGAGGTGTTGAATCTTCTTCCACATGATTAGGACCTTACAATGATGACACTAATAAACATGAACAAAAACCTTTGATCATTCTTAGGGGTGTCAATTCCCCTTTACACATTAAGAACTTAATTGCAATCACAAGGAGTCAACCTAGGGTCATACTTAAGGTTCCTAGTTCCTCTAAGTAGTCTACCTCAAAGCAAGTTGGGTCATCTTCCAAGAAAGTGCCCACTACACCCAAGTCTAGCTACAACCTTGTTGATCGATTGCAAAGGACCCCAACTTAGATTTCTATCTTTGACTTATTAGAAATATCATCTACGCATAAGAAAATCTTGGAGAAGGCCTTGTGCATATCTAATGTCCCCAACAACCTTGATATAGATCAATTTCAAACCATGTTAAACCACATTTATGCTTCTCATTACCTCTTATTTTCTGAAGATGACAAGTCCTTAATCCATCCTCATAAGCTTGCCTTACATATTGAAATCCAAATCTATTAAACTTGAGTTAAGCGTGTGTTGATATGTAATGAAAAAAAGTTAAACATTTGTTCATTTGACTTGGTCAAATAGTTGGGATTTTCATAATTTACTATTGACCCAAGGAGAAAGATCACTATTAAATAATATGATGAAGTTGAGAGATTATCTAAAGGATTAGTTCCATTGCCTATTTGAGTGGGCCTCACAAATTTACATATGTGGTCTTTCAATTTTTGGATGTTCATCTTGCTTATAATGTGCTACTAGGTAGACCTTGGATCCAAGAAATGCAAGCAGTTCCTTTGACTTACCATCAATGTATAAAGCTCCCTTACAATGGTACCGAGGTGTCTATTCTTGGTGATAATTATATGTCTACTAACCTCTTACTAAATCTTTATTACCCAAAAATAGAGTTCTTAAAGAAAGTAAGATCAACCTAATTAAATGTTAAATGAAGTTGAAAATGATTGATATTGGGATGGGAGAATATCATGTAGATTCCATTGTTGATCTCGTTGTGTCACTTCACTCTTGTGGTAAATTTTTATAGGAAATGAAACCATCATCTTCAGCTATGATGTGATATGGAAACTTTGTTCAAGCATCATTCCCTTTACAAGATAAACATGGAGAGAGAGCCATTAAAGAATGAACCTATAGAGGAGAACCTTCTAAGGACATTGTATTAATTATTGAGATACCTCATAAGAAATAAAGAATGGGATATGATTTTTTAGCTAATAAGGGATATCCAGGTCATGTCCCTTGAGTAACAAGAAACATATTTTTTTCAAACTCTTAAGTCAAAAAAATGGAAGTAAATCTATGGATAAGACAGGATTAGGATTTTCTAATGCTGATACACAACCTATTTTTGACAGAACTTCTAATAATTCTAGTGAATTTGACGAAGAGACTTTGCTTGTCAACACTATTGAACAAGACAAGGAAAAAGTTTTCCCCTCTACTTCCATTATATGGAATAAAGAAGTACATCCACTAGAACATTATGATAAAGATTCTACATCTCACCAACATGATGACTCACAAGTTGAAGACCCTAATAGAGAGAATTGGAATGGACATTTCCTCACTCCTTGAAAGAAATCCTAGTACAGATTCACATAAGTATGATCGGTTTCAGCTTCAATAGTCTACATAATTAGGAGTGTATGTTATACATACTTATGCTAATTAGTCTAAGGTAGTAGATGATTCACCCATATGCCTTGATGAGTCAAACCACATAATACACTTATTGATCATACTAGGGGACAAATTTATCTAATTAATTTTGAAGGGGACCTTATAGGTGTTGACTTTCTTGTTGCCATATATTATGCCTAGCATATCAAAACACTATAACATTCTACTTCACTCTCATTTATTCATTGATTGGTCATAGTAGGGCCAACAACCTAAATTACTTACCTTTCAAAATGACTACGATATTGCTTGCTACCTCAATGCTAAATCTCATAGTCTCTTCTACCAGTACCAACAATGAATATGAATTTCAAAATGCTTGATACTAGGATGGGAGAATCTAACCTAGATTCCATTGTTTATCTTCTTGTGTCACTTCACTCTTATGGTAAACCTTTATAGGAAATGAAACCATCATTTTTAGCTATGAAATGATATGAAACCTTTTTTCAAGCATCATTCCCTTTACAATATGAACATGAAGAGAGCCATTAGAGAATGGACCTATAGAGGAGAACCTTATGAGGAAGTTGTATTGACTACTGGAATACCTCCTAAGAAATACATAATGGGATATAAGTTTTTAGCTAAAATGGGATATCCAAGTCATGGTCCCTTGAGTAACAAGAAGAATGCTTTTTTTGAATATTTAAGTCATAAAAAGGGAAGGAAAACTATGAATAAGACTGGATTGGGATTTTCTAATGCTAACATACAACCTATTTTTGACCGATTTCCTGATAATTCTAGTGAATTTGACAAAGAGACTTTCCCTGTCAACACTATTGAACAAGACAAGGAAAAATTATTCCCCTCTACTTCTATTTTATAGAATAAAGAAGGACATACTCTAGAACATGATGATAAAGCTTCTACATCTCACCAACATGACGACTTAGAAGTTGAAGACCTTAATAGAGAGAGAATTTGAAGGAACATTGTTTGACTCCTTGAAAGAAATATTAGTATAAATTCACATGAGTATGATTGGGTTTTAGCTTTAGTAGAGTCTATATAATTAGGAGTTTATATTATACATACTTATGCAAATTAGTTTAATGTAGTAGACGAGTCACCCTTAGGGCCCGATGAGTCAAATCCACACAATACACTTATTGATCACACTAGGGGACCAATTTATATAGGTACATTTGAAGGGGATCTTATAGATGCTGACTTTCTTATTGCTAGAGATTATGCCTAGCATATCAACATACTAGAATATTCCACTTCACTCTCACTTGTTCACCCTAGCCTCATTGATTGGTCGCAGCAAGGCCAAAAACTTAAATTACTTACCTTTCAAAATGACTACAAGATTGCTTTCTACCTCAATGCTATTAAGCTTATAGTCTCTTCTACCAGTACCAAAAATGAATATGATTAAGGCATATATCACGTACCTTAGTCACACAAAAAAATTAAAAAATCAGAAGTGCTCGAATAGAAAACCACTTTGTGGTAGTTTCAAAGCCTAAAAAGGTAAAAGAAAAAGACATATCCAAGGGTGAAAACCTCCTTGAGATGCCTGAAGATGAGGTACTTGGTAGCCTGCTAAATTATTTACAAGAAATATCTTTATATTAATTGATCCTACTCAAACTATAAATCTTGGGACATATGAAAATCCTTAAATCATACATGTACCTTAGTCATTATTTGGGGAAGAAAATAAGGAATTTATAGAATTATTTAAGCAGAAAAAGATCAATTTTTCTTGGACCTATTAAAATATGGTAGGGCTTGACATAAATCTTATCATGCATCATTTATCTATAGCTCCTAGTGTAAATCCTATCAAACAAAAAGTAAGAAAAATGCATCCACGTATGGCTCTCTTAGTCAAAGAAGAGTTAGAAAAAATACTCAAGGCTAGATTTATAAGAGCTATTGATTATGTAAACTGGATTTCAAATACTATAATAATTTCAAAACATGAGATATTCATTTGTGTCTACATTGGTTTCCAAGATCTTAACAAAGCATTCCCTAAGGATGAATTTCCACTTCCTAACATATACATGATAGTGGGCTATGAAATGCATTCTATCATCAATAGATTATTAGGATACAACCAAATCAAGATAGATCCTAAAGATCAAGAGAAAATTGCTTTCGCTTGTGCATGGGGGACCTTTTGTTGAAATGCCATACCATTTGGATTAAAGAATGATGGAACCACTTAACAAAGAGATATGACTAACATATCCCATTGTATGATGCATAAAAACATGAAATATTATGTGGATGACACCTTGAAAAAATCTAAAAAGAGAAATACACACCTAGAAGACTTCTATGTGATCTTAAATCACATGGAACAATGTCAATGTAGATTGAACTCTAAGAAATGTGCCTTTGGTATTAGTTCTAGAAAATTGCTTGGATATATTATTTCAGCTAAGGGAATTGTGGTTGACCTTGAAAAATTTCAAGCCATAATGGATATTTCCACCTCCCAAAAACATAAGTGAGAAGTCTTCAAGGGTGTCTCAAATCTATTAGGACGTTCATATCTCAACTAGTTGATAGGGAAAAACCTTTCAACAAGAATATCCACAAAGGTTCCACTTGTGTTTGGAATGAGGAACGTAAAAAGAATCTCATTGAAATAAAAGCATACTTGGATAAACCTCCAATTTTAATGCCTCCTATTCTTGGGAAACCTCTCATTTTGTCTATCTCAATTACAACTACATTCTTGGGGGGCATTATTAGCACATAAAGATGAATCGGGAAAAGAATGAGAAACATACTTTATCAATAGAATATTAGTATCCTATGAGTTTAATTACAATAACATTGAAAAATCCCACCTCGTTGTAGTTTTTGCATCTCAAACATTAAGACGCTACATGCATGTGCACACTATACATATTTTAGCAAAAATTGACCCATTAAAATATATGTTGACTAAGGGTACCCTTACTAGTTGACTTGTGAAATAGATTATGATTCTCTCAAAATTTGAGATTGAGTATGTTTTGTTGAGACCTGATTGAAAAGATCATTGCTGAAAGAGATTATTGAAAGAGGGAGATTATTAAAGTAGAAAATGTATTTCAATCATTGTTTTGTCATTGATGTCAAACTTGCTATTTGCTGGTAAGACAATTGCTTATAAGATTCAAGTACTATAACTTAGTTGATTGATGAAGAGGATTTGATCAATAAGATGTAACAATAGCACCTAGAGGAAAGGTTGAGTTATGGATATGTAATGAAGTATAAGGATCAATTAAGACAATGGTGAAATGATGTATTGATAATCTACTTAAGGTTATAAATGATGGCTACACTTAGAAAATTTAGAAGAACAAATTACACAAAGATTGCCTGCCAAGCTTGACCAAGTTGATAGAAGGTACCAAGCAAAGTTAGTTCAAGCCAAGTAGAAAATTAGTTGGTGTCAAGTAAAAACAAATTCTAGTGTGTGCTGAGTAAAATAGTTGATGCTGAGCAAACACAATAGATGTCGAGCATCAGTAAATTTTAGTTGATGCTAAGTGAACTCACAGCTGATACCAAGCAACGCAGTATGTATCAAGCATCAAAAGATTAATAATGTCGAGCTGTTGCATTGTTAGAAAAGTCAAAGATTTTTCAAATCTGAGTCGACAAGTTTGTTTTCTTGAAGTCTGTGAAATAGGTGGAGGATAAGATTAATGAGCTAGTGGCACAAAATTTGAGGTAAATCATTTATAGGTGAATTCAAAGGAGAAGTTTCTTGAAGAGACAAGATATGGGATAGATACATTGTATCCTACCTAATCCGTCCAAACCCTAAAATGGACGATGGAGAAAAAAGTGGGAAAGTATTCTAATTTCCTATTTAAGGTATGTATGGTCATGAAGCAAAGAGTAGAAGGGGGAGATATTGAGAAGGTTAGAGAAGACCAAGGAAGAACATAGACAAAGAGTCAAGGACTCTGCTTTGTAAAGTGACCATAGAAGTGATTGCATTGGCGTACCAAGCAAGAAGGCTTAAGGAAATATATGCTTAAAGGGTGAACAAGTTGTCAGAACTGCAAAGAATGAAAGCCAAGCAAGATTAAGGACTGAATTGTGATCTGAAATTTGCAAGATAAGTTGTCAGTTGTATCAATCAAAGATCTATTGTTACTCTCTAAGAATTGTATCAGTTAGGTTAAAATCCTTTGGACTAAGGTTGACTTAACAATCATTAGAAAATCCTTTAATAGGGTGGCATTCCAAGTGAATGGCCTAATGTCCTTTAACCAAGGTCACTTCTAATAGGATGATTGACATCCCTTAACCAGGTTACATTTTATAGTGTGTGTTGTAACCTTTAATAGGGTTGGCCTTTTTTATGAGAAGAAGTAGAAGAAGAAAAGAAAGATAAAAAATGTGTCTAGTGATAGTGATACTGATGAAGAAGATGTTGAAAAATTAGAAACACTATTGGAAAGAAGATTCCATAGAGGAAAAGGCAAGTTGAAAAGTAAGTTACCCATCATTTGTTTTAATTGCAATGAAATTGGTCATATTGCTACTAGATGTCTAGAAAAGAAAAACTACAGAGGAAGTGACAAATACAAAGGTGGAAGAAATAAAGACAACAATGATTACAAAGACAAAGGCAAGAAGTGCTACATTGCTGAGGAGGATGATTCTGATGAACATGATGATAAAGTAGTTTATGTTGCAATGAAGGAGGAATCTGATGAAGATAAGGCAACTGCACTTGTGACTTGTGTGAACAAAAATGATAGATGGATCATTAACAATGGATGCTTACATCACATGATAGGAGATAAAAGTAAGTTTGTTACCTTAAATTATTATGATGGGAATAGTGTTAGATTTGGTAATGATACTCCATGTCTGATAAAAGGAAAAGGTTACATTAAACTCATAGAAAAGATCTCATGTGATAATGCTTACTATATTGAAGGACTAAATTATAATCTGTTGAGTGTGTCATAACTAAGCAATTTAGGATGCAAAGTTGAATTTGGAAACAAGACAACCAAGATATATGACACAAATGGGAAATTGATAGGAAAAGGAAATCAAACTAGAAGCAATCTATTTTACCTTGATATAGAGGATGCTACTTGTCTTCTTGTGAAATTTGATGATGTGTGGCTATGGTACAAAAGATTATGTCATGTTAGCTTTGATAACTTGATTAGTATCAGTAACATGAAGAAAGTTAGAGGATTGCCCAAGCTGAAAAAGCTTGATAGTGTGATATGCAAACAATGTCAGCTAGGAAAATGACTAAGTCAAGTTTCAAAAGAAAAACTTATACCTCTAAAGAGATACTAGAGATTGTTCATACCAACTTGTGTGGACCAATAGAAGTGCAAAGCTACAAGGGAGACAAGTACATAATGTTATTTGTAGATGATTATTCTAGAATGATGACTGCCATATTTCTAAAGCAAAAGTATGATGCTTTTCAAAAATTTAAGTGGTTCATGGAAAGAGTTGAGAAAGAAACAGGTAAATGTTTGAAATTTTTGAGATCAGACAGAGGAGGAGAATTTACATCAAAAGAATTTGAAATGTTCTGTAATGATAGATGGATCAAAAGATAAACATTTGCACCTAGGACCCCTCCACAAAATAGAATTTCTAAGAGAAGAAATAGGTCAATAATGGACCGTGCTAGGACACTTATGATAGAGACAAATGTTGCTTTAAAATTCTGGAGAGAAGTTGTAAGCACAACTGTCTATACCCTAAACCAAGTGCAAATCAAGAAAGGTACTCATTGAACACCTTTTGAATTATGGTATGAATACTCACCCAATGTGAAATACTTTAAGGTATTTGGGAGTAAATGTTACATTCTTAAAGATGCTAGAAATGGAAAATTTGATGCAAAAAGTGAAGAAGGTATATTCCTTGGCTACTCCACAAGAAATAAAGCATATAAGTGTTTAAATACTAACACTAAAAATTTTGATGAAAGTGTAAATGTAAATTTTAATGAATATACATAAGTTCATGATGCTGAACCTGTCCAAAAGCTAGAAGAATACAAAAAAATTGTATATTTCTATGAAGGAATGCATGCTAAAGAGGAAATTGTAAATCAAGTTGGAAACCAACATCAAATTTATATAACTACCGAGTCATAGCTTGTGAATGCCGAATTAAATTTAGGAACAGAGTTGCATTCAGATGTCGAGTTGCAAAATGAAGGAACAACAAGGATATGGTACGTAAGCTGCACAAAGCTCTTTATGGTTTAAAACAAGCACCAAGAGCATGGTATGAAAAACTTCATAAGTATCTTGTGAAGATTGGATCGGAAAGAACTGATGATAACAACAATCTATACATAAAGAGAGAAAAAGGTAAAGACATTCTATTATCTAAAATTTTTGTTGATGATATAATATTTGGAGGACAAGATGCTTTATGCAAGGATTTTTCTAATTAGATGAAACATGAATTTCAAATGTCAATGTTTGGTGAGATCAAATTCTTTGTGGAACTACAAGTATATCAGCTGAAGTATGGCATATTTATCACTCAGTTAAAGTACATCAAGGAAATATTGAGAACATTTGGACTGTAAGATTCAAAACCAGTAAGCACACCCATGATAATAGGACACAAACTATTAAAGAATGATTATTCTATTGAAGTAAATCAAACACTATATAGGTCAATGATTGGCAAACTAAAATATGTTGTACATAGCAGACCTAATATTGCATCATCTGTAGGAATAGTTGCAAGATTCTCTACAAATCCTAGAGAGAATCATTTAATGACAGTGAAAAAGAATAATGAGATACTTGAAAGGAACAAAAGAGTTTGGCCTATAGTACTAGAAGAATGAAAAGTTTGATTTGAGAGCCTACATTGATGCTAACTGGGGTGGCAATATATATGACATAAAGAGCACTAGTGGAGGAGCTCTTTTCTTAGGAAAGAGACTAGTTACATAGACTAGTAAGAAACAAAGTTGTACCTTACAGTCTACAACTGAAGCTGAATATGTTGTTACTGCTATAAATTGCACAAACATTGTATGGATCAAGCATCTACTCAAAGGAATGAGGGAAGAAATAATAGAACCCGTGATACTTTATTGTGATAACTCTAGTGCTATTAATATATCAAAAAATCCAGTGATGCACACCAAGACAAAGCACATTGCAATCAAGTATCATTACTTGAGAGAGCTAGTTGAAGATAAAGAGGTGAAGATGGAGTATATCAACTTAAAGGAACAAATTGTTGATATCTTCACAAAACCATTACCTAAGGATGCACATGAATATCTTAGAGGTAAACTAGGGGTGACATCCCTATCAAAGGCTATATAAGTAACATGACGACCACCCTACATCAAATAAGTTGATTGCCAAATGTTACAAATTGATGTAGAGGATCTTACTTTAGGTGCTTCCTGAAGTAATCAAATTGGTAAAATTCCAAATCAGTCACAAGCAAGGTGACAATGGGAGAAATTAGAGATATTACAAAGCTTCAAATCTACATGTTGAGATGAAAAGATGTTATGTCTTTGGCATTGTTGTCAAAGAGGGAGAAATAGCAAAAACTAATCAAAAGCATAAGAGGGAGTCACAAGAAAGAAACTAAGAGGGAGTACTGATCATCATCAGAGGGAGGTTCCAAAACAGATTAGGGAGAAAAAGAAAAGAAGGAGGAATATCAGAAAATGATATTCACGTAGAAGTATATCAGAGATTATTGTCTTAGAAGGAGATAATTGTTGATGTTGAAACTCAGAAGGAGTCATAAGACAGAATTTTATAACTTGATGGAAGTTGATGATAGAGGGAGAAATTTTGATACAAGTTTCCTTTTTGTTATTGTCTTACTATTTTAACCTAGTTAGTTTGGTCAAAGTGTTTTACCACTCAGGCGACTTGGTTGATCAGTTTAGTTTGCCATCAATGCCAAAGAGGGAGATTGTTGAGATTTGATTGAAAAGATCATTAGTGAAAGAGATTATTGAAAGAGGAAGATTGTTAAAGCAGAAAATGTGTTTCAATCATTGTTTTGTCACTGATGTCAAACTTGGTATTTTCTAGTAAGACAATTGCTTATAAGATTTAAGTACTATCACTTAGTGTATTGATGAAGAGGATTTGATCGATAAGATGTAACAATATCACTTAGAGGAAAGGTTGAGTTATGGATATGTAATGAAGTACAAGAATCAGTTAAGACAAGGGTGAAATGATGTATTGGTAATTTACTTAAGTTTATAGATGCTAGATACACTTAGATAATTTAGAAGAACAAGTCACACAAATATTATCTACCAAGCTTGACCAAGTTGATAGTAGGTGCCAAGAAAAGTTAGTTCAAGCCAAGCAAAAAATTAGTTGGTGCCAAGTAAAAGAAAATTCTAGTGTGTGCCAAGTATAACAGTTGATGTCAAGCAAACACAATAGATGCCAAGCCTCAGTAAATTTTAGTTGATGCTGAGTGAACTCACAGTTGATGTTGAGCAACCCAGTATGTGTTGAGCATCAGATGATTAATCATGCCAAGCTATTGCATTATTAGAAAAGTCAAACATATGCCAAATCTAAGTCGACAAGTTTTTTTTCTTGAAGTGTGTGAACTAGGTGGAAGATAAGATTGATAATTGGTGGCACAGAGTTTGAGGTAAACTATTTCTAGGCGAATTCAAATGGATTCTAGGAGAAGTTTCTAGAATAGACAAGATATGGGATAGATACATTGTATCCTACCTAATCCATCCAAACCCTAAAATGGACAATGGAGAAAAAAGAAAGAAAGTATTCTAATTTCCTATTTAAGAAATGTCTAGTCATGAAGTAAAGAGTAGAAGGGGGAGATATTGAGAATTTTAGAGAAGACCAAAGAAGAACAAAGATAGAGAGTCAAGGACACTGCTTCGTCAAGTGACCACAGAAGTGACTGCATTGGCATACCAAGCAAGAAGGTTTAAGGAGATATATGCTTGAACGGTGAACAAGCTATCAAAACTTCAAAAAATGAAAGCCATGCATGATTGAGGACTAAATTGTGATTTAAAATCTAAAAGATAAGTTGTAAGTTGTATCAGATCAAAGCTCTACTGTTACTCTCTAACAATTGTATTAGTTAGGGTAAAATCCTTTGGACAAAGGTTGACTTAACCGTCATTAGAAAATCCTTTAACAGGGTGGCATTCCAAGTGAATTTCCTAAAGTCCTTTAACTAGGCTGACTTCTAATAGGGTGATTGAAATCCCTTATCCGGGTCACATTTAATAGTGTGTATTGTAACCTTTAACAGGGTTGGCCTTTCACAGGGCATCACTTCAGAAGAGTGAAAAAAGAGTAGCATGTTACTAGTGGTTTTTCCCAAATTGGGTTTCTACATTAAATCACTGTGTCAAGTGTGTGGATGAATCTTTATGTTTCATGTTTATATTGCTACACGTTGATTTAACTATAACTTACAAGTTTTGGTAATGAGCTTGGATGCATAAACAAATATGAGTGTATAATGGGATCACTAAGCTGAGTGAAAAATTTTATTTGTACATCTGGACCTTGAATAACTAATTCACCCCCCCAGTTATTCTAAAGAATTATAACATGTTGAATGTAAGGCCACTAAAGGACAAATTATTACAGATCAATTAGCTAATTTTTTGCTTCAAGACAATGTTCCAATGCAGTTTGATTTACCTTATTCCTCTAGTATGTACTTGACTTCACACACCTGGAAAATGTTCTTTGATGTATCTCATACATAGAAAGGTGTTGGTATTGGAGTTCTTTTTGTTACCCCCCAAGGCTATACTATACCTAAGTCATATAAATTATTATTCCCATACACCAATAATATAGCCAAGTATGAGGCTCTCACTAACGAGATTAAGTTGGAAATTTAATGGAGGATAATTGAGTTACACATCTTTGGAGATTCTTAGTGTTAGAGTAAATAATTATTAATAATTATTTACACTTTTACTTAAGTTTATTTAGGTTAAATGCATTGTTTATTAGTTGTCACCTAGGAGTTAGCATAGCTTTATGTGTTGACTTGTTGACAATACAGAAGTTTGTGTACATGTTGTCAACACCTTGTCATACTTATCCTTTCACCTACTTGGAGGTAATCCACTTTTCATGGACATATGATTAGTTATCATGCTTATCTCCTAGCATCTTCTAGCTTGTTCTAGAAGCTTCCTAGAGGCCATTATATTCGGGCTCTCCTATTGTAATTTCATATATTGGAATAGAGCATATTGTATAGCAATTCATTTTACATTGCTCTAGGTATTTTTCAGTTTTGATGTAGTTTAGTTTCTCATTTTTGTAGTCAAAGTTGGATGTTCTATTTTTCACTCTGGCAAGCATATCTTGTGTCTCCCATCTTTATTTTTTGAAAATGTTATTTTTTGGAAAGCTAGTTTTGTGTACTTTTTAGAAATGCTATCATTTTTTTCAGATTCTACCCCATGCTCTTTCTATCATACTTTTGGCATTTTTTCTCTATGGTGGATACCTTGGGTGTTCTAGGTCTTAGGATCATTTTCATGGCATGGGATCTTTTTTTTTGGGTTGTACTATCTATTGTATCAGATTTTTTCCCTTTGTAATCATTGTTGATATAATTTGTAAGCATTTTATGCAAACACACTGAGATAAAGTGCCTCTCTTTCATTTTAAGATCATAAACATTGTTTTGAGACAATTGTACTCGCATTATTTTATAAAGTGCCATGGGGGGGATAGTTGTATGCCATTTTTGTGCCCTCTTCCTTTAGCCCCATGATGTGTTAGTGACACATGCCTTTATAGGTGTTTGCACCTCTTACTCTCTCTCACTATTCTTGGTTCTTTGTGCAAAGGATTTTGGCCCACTTTTTCAGTTGCCTATCACCTCACCCCATATGCATTAAGGGGGGATTATTCTATTGTTTCTAATGCTTTCTTGGTTTGATGGTTCAATGGAGTGAGCTATGCATTTAGTATTTGATCCTATATACTAGGTGATTGTAGTGGATGGCTACCTATGCATTTCAGTGAGATGGATCATCTACCATATAGACAATCTCAGTTTGTAGCCTTCTATTTCCATGGAGGTTCTTCAGATCAACAACTTCATTTTGATAGAGTTTTCAGCTTCTTCATGCTTCAGTGATGTTCTTCATGATCTTTTTATTCCTATTTTCTGGGACATTCATCTAGTTAGAGGCTTCTTTAGTCCTTCACTAGGTTTTCTGCTATCTCTTTTTGGAGAGGGGTTTTTCCCATTGGATTTTCTCCTTTATCTCTAATTTTAGAGATTTCATTGCATTTCTTATGCATTTGTACATGGGTACCTAACATGGCTTTGTTGTCGGGACCCATTCTGCATTTCATCTTAGTTATTGTGAGCTTAAGTGCATTCCCCTAAGTTGCGCTTAAGGGGGGTGTTAGAGTAAATAATAATTATTTATTATTTATGCTTTTACTTAAGTTTACTTAGTTTAAATGCATTGTTTATTAGTTGTCACCCAGGAATTAGTATAGCTTTACATGTTGAATTATTGACAACACAAAAGTTTGTGTACATGTTGTTAACACCTTGTCATATTTATCCTTTCACCTAAATGGAGGATAATCCACTTTTTGTGGACGTATGCTTAGTTGTCATACTTATCTCCTAGCATCTTCTAGCTTGTTCTAGAAGCTTCCTAGAGGCCTTTATATTTGAGCTCTCCTATTGTAATTTCATATATTTGAATAGAGCATATTATATAGCAATTCATTTTTCATTGTTGTAATATTTTTTCTCTCATAGTCCATTTAGTTTCTCCAAGCTCTACCCTTCCTCCTTTAGTTTCTCTTCGATAGGTTATTTTCATGCAGGTGATCTTGGCAAGTTGTGAAGTTGGCTCTCATCAACTTCTACACTTAGTTGATTATCAATCAAACAAATAATGAATATCAAATAAAAAATGAAATTTTGTACCTTATAATTAAATGGTTGATTATCTTAAGAATTATTTTACCTTTGTCACATTCCAACAAATTCCTAGAGTTAAAAATAAAGTGGTTGATGCTATGGCTACTTTAGCTTCCATCTTGCAACTAGAAGAACATGAGTCCATATTAATTCTTGGTGGAAGAACTACATTACTTTACCTGAATCACTTGACAATCATGTCATTGTACTATCATTGGTGATGATTCCTCCCACTATTCCAACATTTATTCTTACCTACGGGACCAAATCATCCCTAATGACTTAACTTGTAATGAGAAAAGGCAAATTATCTACAATACTTTTAGATATACCCTCGTCTTTGGTGGCCTATCTAGGAGGGGTCTTAATAGACCACTTCTTAGGTACTTGGAAAGAGAGGAATCTAAATGTGTATTGGCCAAAATTCATTAGGGTGTGTGCAAGTCTCACTCAAATTGTCTTATGCTAGCTCAAAAATTGCTTAGGGTTGGCTATTATTGGCCTACTATACATAAATATGCTCTTTACTAAGAGAAATTCTCTAAGAAGTGTCTGATACAAGGAAATTTGATTCATGCTCTTCGTAGAGATCTTATACCATATGTTTCACACTAGCCCCTTTCAATTATGGGCTTTCGATTTGGTAGGTCAGATACATCCTAACTCCTCAAGAGGTTACATACTCATTATCATGACTACACAGTACTTCACTAAGTGGGTTGAGGCTATACCTCTTTCACCTAGTATAAGGAAACAATTGTCATTGTTTATCCTCAACTACATTATCTGTAGGTGTATTATGCTTTCCTCCATAATTATTGATAACAAAGGACAATTAAAGAATAAGGATCTCAAATAGTTGTGCAAGAAATTTAAGATTATTAGTAAATCTAGACAAGATGGCACTTATAAATTAATCTAGCTTTGTGGGCTTATAGGAGAACCATATGCACACCTAGAGGAGCTACTCATTTTCCCCTTTTCTATGAGGATGATGATGTTCTCCCTATTGCAGTTGAGATTTCATCACTTTGTGTCAATATTAGAGGACTGATCTAGATTATATAGAAGATCTAATATTTTTTAAAGTGTTTTTTTCATATTTTATTATAGTTTTCCTATATCTTTTTGTTTAGGCTTTTTGGAGGTCTTCTGCTCAAAATTTGAAGCTAAAACTGTAATCGGTCCCTAAAACTGGGCTCACTACTTTAGGGATTGAAGTAGAATTTTAGTTCTTCTTCCCAATGGTGTAAATGGTTTTGAATTTTGAGTTAGGAGTCAAAAGTTATGACTCCAACAAGTTGGGGTAATTAAACACCTAGTTTTGAATAAATTTATTTTAATTTGCTATTTTTATTTTTTAGCCACATAAAAATTTTGAATTCATGTAATGGTGGCTATTGATATTCAATCATTGTATATATTCCTTCAATCTCAATGAAAAAGATGGCTTTGGGTTTGCATACAACTCTTTTGCATTTTGCAAGATTTTCCAGAATTTGAACATTGGTATCGCAGGTAATTGTTTCACCAAATATCATGTTTTCAACCCACTTTATTAGTTCATATCAGTGGTATTAGAGTGGTAACGCTCCTCTATGCCAACTAATACAAGAACTCCCTATGAAAGACTAGGACTAGCTACAAGAAATTCATCAGATTACTGTTATCCATTTTTGCCCCCTCGCCAAAAGCTTGAATTTCGAATGTTGCCCCATCCAACGGCTAAACAGATGAGCAAACCTTATATTATTTCATATCTCCTAGAGTCCATTTCTGCCAGCGTGTAGCTTTCCTTGCCATTAGATCTACGATGATCTATGATCCCCTCTTCCTCGCAAGATACATATGCAAGTGTTTTAAGTGTTGCGGAGAAGCCTCTTTCTGCTACATGGATGGTGGGTCCTATTTCCCTCAGTGAGCCGCAAAGATGCAAGTATGGATCTGTCGCCAGATCTTCCTAGATCGACGATCACCGCATGCCCACATGAAGAAGATGTAGGGGAGTTTAATCATGCAGGAATGCCCCTTTCTAACATGTGGACAACATGACATCACATGGGGTTTCATCGAGTTTCAACACACAATTATGGGCATCGTTGGATTTTAAGCGATTGACAGTTGGCACACCCTTGCAAGATAAAGTTGCAGGGGAGATAAGTAATGCGGACAAGCACCCTATTGCCAATTTTCTATAGGCCAGAAGATGCAGGGGTCAGTGCAATAATGGAAAGTGTCTCCATGATCGCCATCGGATATCCCGAGGTCAAGGGTTGGCGCTTTCCCGCTTGATGGAGATGCAAGGGCTTTAATTATTGCGGGCAAGTGCCCCTGCAACACCTATCTCAAATGACATCATGGGCCCACCTTTCCCATAGCGTGATACATAAGTTTTGATCTACCGTCTGATGCAGGCAGATCTGTAGCTGAAGCTTTCTCGCAAGGTCAAGATGTAAGCAAGATAAATATTGCAGGGAAGTGCTTTGCCGCCACATGTCTCTGCGGGACCAGTTTCTCTATGGGTTGCCAATTGGATTCCATGTGTTGCCAAGCGTGTTATGGATAATGCTAGATGTGTGCCAAGTGTTATGGGCCTGGGGCAACAACAAAGCGCAGTACACGAAGGAGTTTCTCAATCATTGATCTCATGGAGATCAACGATCAACACTTTCCTACAAGATAAAGTTGCAAAGGAGTTAAGTAATGCAAGAAGGTGAGTGGAGGACATGTGTCTCAGTGGCTAAAGAAACATTAACAATTAACAACAATAGTTAAAAAAATTGCCATGGTCAGGGTTTTAGCAAGACTGCCACAGTCAGGGTTAAGGTGGCGCGGTTAGTCCATAAGGCATGGTCAAATTCAAGAGGACCTACGAGGTGGCAAAATAAAATAAGCTCGTTGGTCCATGTGGCTCATCTTGCTTGTGATTTTAGTTTGACTCATTAACTTGCTAATTCATGAGCCAAAAAATGATAAAAAACCAGGGTTATCTTGCGAATCTGATTGATTCCAACCACTAGAAATGAATGCTAGACAATGAGGAACACTCCACCTCTCCAATCCAATCCATCTACTTGGTCAAAATGGCTTAATGACACTGTTTCTATCTTCTCAAGGAATTATTTGACATAAAAGATTGGATTTCATGGTACTCAAGATATGCCTAGATCAAATATCATTACATCTAGATCTTCATGATTGTTCTCTATAGGACTTCAATGTAGTGGTTATAGAGTAATTACTATTGCAGGACATCTCAGTTATGTTTGAACTATAAAGGAAAATTTTGCAAAATTTTGAAAAGGTTGACCATTCTTTGTGTTCTCTGTTGTTGCTCTGCTATTTTAGTGTAAATTCCCCTATGCCTTTGAACTGCATGATTTTTTGCCTTATCTCTTTCAGCCATTGGTGTGAAATGCAAGAACTCTTTGCCTCCACTAGTGTTTTGTGGAAATCTATAATCTACATGACTGTATCTCCTTGGATCTATGAATGATAATATAAGTGAATATCCCTTTCCTTGTGTCATTCATCTTGGTCTCCTAATCTGCATGTGATTATTAGATTAAAGAAAGTCTAAATGTGTATATCCTTAGTTTCATTCTGGTTCAATAGTGCATATATGGGTAGAGGTTGGTCTAAACACTCTATTTTGGTGCATCACCTCCCTAGATTAGAATAGGTAGATTTGCTTTCTTGCATCTCCTTCTCCCTTTTCCCTTCTAAGAGTAGTTAGGTGCACCCTATTAGTAAGAGGAAGCTGGACTTCTTCAGAGACTCAACCTCACAGTTCAAGTCCCATAGCTTGGAGGTTCTTTCCATGTTTCACTAGGTTGTCCTCATGCATAGGCTTTGGACAAGGGTGCAAACCTTAGTGACAATAGTTTTTGGCATGCCCGGTGGGACATATCAGAAGATTTCAAGTCTACTGGTGTCAAGAAGAAAGATTTCAAAATTAGTACTGAAGAGATAGTTCTGGCTTTAGTATTCAGGCCTTCAAAGGTTTCACTCTTCAAGGAACTTGGTGACTTTGAGCTTCAAATACATCTAGTTCTAAACCAAAGTTGCAAGAATTTATGCCCAAAGTTGAAACAAGGGCATCTTCTAGAGGTTTTTTTCAATACCAAGAGCTTTCATTTTCGAATCCTAGAAGAACGAGAACTAGAGTATCTTTATCACCAGTTAGGAGTGCAATAGTAACAAATACCCCTGCAAGATCTATCTCTACTCCTCCTACTATTAGATCTTAGCCTAGATTGCCATCAACACATATTAATAGATCACTTGTCTATATGGCGTTGCCTAGAGCTCATGCTTTTGCCACCTTTAATGGTGGAAGTCCTCTTTTATTGGCCCAAAGACATGAGATACCAATAGTTGCACTCAAAAGTATACCAAAGTTTATTGGTGAAACTTCTATTTCTCCCTTAGAGCACATTCAAGAGGTTGCAAATGTCTGCAATATCCATGGTATTACAGAAGATGATGTTGCAGTTAGGCTTCTAGCCTCATCCCTAAAGGGAAAAGCATTACAATGATATAGAGGTTTGGCTCATGGTTCTATAACAGATTGGGATGGCTTAGGAGCAAGACTATGTAAGCATTTTGAGGACAAAAGTGATCATCTATCACTTTTAGAATAGTTGACTACCATAAAAAGGCCCCCCCCCATGAATGTATGACTGATTTCAACTATAGATTTCAAAAAACATGGGATAGAATACCTATTTCAGTGAAGCCTACTCCTAGTAATGCCTTCTTGCACTATCTTAGAGCCTTTAATAGTGACATTGCCACTACAATCCAAACTATGGGAGGGGATACTCTACCTAATGCTTATGACATAGTGATAAGGGCATAAAATATATTGATACAAGGAGGGAAGTTAGCTCCAAGGCCTCCTATGCCCTTCTTCCCTGATGTCCCAAACCACCAACTAGCAATGGCTCTTCTTCCCACAGCTTCTACATTGCAATCCCTTACTCCACCCCCTCAAGCTTCCACATCTTCAAATGGGATAGATGAAATCAAAGAAATGATGCAATCCATGATGTAGAACCTAGATAAGAGATTGCAAGGTCAAGAAAAGAAGTTGGAGGACAACTTCTCTGTGATGCAGAAGATGAGAAACAAGGTGGTGACTTTAGAAAGGTAAGCTCAAGGTAGTAAAGATCATCAATTGCAACATCAAACTCTAAATAGTGGTAGGCCTCCAAATCATAATTATGGGAATAATTCTTTTGATCAAAATAGGCAGAATAGCCATGCTTCAACCTCAAATGCAAGTCAAAGTAAGGCCTTAGTCCCTCAAAACAACATGGCCCAAGATTTGGATTTTTGCCCCTCTTGCAACTATTCTTATGCCTGTTGCATGTGTCAAAAGGCTGAATCTTAATTGGCTTTGGCCATCCAAGAGCCTGCAACAGGAAAATCATACAAGGAGGACCAATTTAAAGAGGCCTTACATATGCAATGACATCGTGATTGCTCCTTTATGAATCATCAGATGGAGGAATATTGTAATGTGAACCAGGATTCCATTGCTCACAATACTAGGAGCAAAAGAAGAGCTATTGAAGATGCTACCCCTCCTCCTCCTAATTAGGCCTCAACTTCAAATATGATACCCCATGAGCAAGCAGTAAATGATCAATCAAATTTTTCTCAACAACAAAGGAAAAATAATGGCAGAAGAGATGTGAATGATCCTCCAGTTGTTCCACCTCAACCTCCTACAAATGCAGCTCCCAAGGCTTCTACCAAAGTGCCTTCTACTCCATTCAGTGTGGTAGAACAAATGAAGAAGACAAATGTGAATATTTCCATGTGGGATGCTATTGCTACTATACCTATGCAAAAGAAGTTGCTGCAGCAAGAGCTGGAAAGAATTGAATCAAAGGATCAACCACCCAGCATGGAAAGTGCCACTAGTCTAGTACAACCATCAGATAGGGTAGAAAAAAATAAAAAGGTTAGACCTCCCCCATTCTATGTTTCTCTAATTATAGGGGATAAATTAGTCCACAATTGTATGATTGACTCAGGGGCTAGTAGTTCAGTGATGCCTAGGCGTGTCGTTGACACTTTGGGAATGAAATACGAGCCCATTGTTAAGGATGTATTACAGTTAGATGGTAGTACTGTCAAGACTATAGGGATCCTTAGAAATGTGGAGATGGCCCTACATGCATGCCCTGGTTGTACTGTAACTCAAAATATATCCATTGCTGAAGTCAAGCCACATTTTGCTATCTGTCTGTCAAGAGACTTCACTCCCCAAATAGGTGGCTACATATCTTCTAATTGGTCATATATGTTTTTTAGAACAAGATATGGAGCCAAAGATTCGGTTAGAGTAGAGCCTCTAGCCCTCCATCATACTGAACCCTACATCCCTAATCTCATCAACATGAATTGTACTATCCTAGAGGTGGATGAGAATGACATAGTAAATGAACCTACCACCCCCCTAGCAGAGATACCTAATTTTCTCTTAGATGAATGGGCTAATGCATATCAGTTTGATCCTATGTCAGAAACCCTTGAAATAGGTCTCAATACATATTGTATATTAGAGAAAGATGCTTTAGTTCCCAATCTTGTGGAGACTGAAGAAGATGTAAGTGGGATATGGAGTATGTACTTTGATGGATCAAGAAACAAAAATGGATCCAGGGCTGGAGTGATGTTGATTTCTCCTGCACAAGTGAGGTACTACTTCTCCTTTAGGTTCCAATTCAGTTGCACTAATAATGTACCTGAGTATAAATCCTTGATTTAAGGTCTCCTACTTGCTCAAAAAAGAGGAATCCAAGCCTTAAAGGTATATGAAGATAGTGAGTTGGTGGTTAATCAAGTAAGAAATCGGATTACCACCAAAAATGGTTTGCTCAAGTCTTATAAACATAGGGTATGGGATTTTCTTGAAGGTTTCAATGCATTTAACATCCAAAGAATCCCTAGAAAAGATAATAGACATGCTAATAGACTTGCAGCAATAGGTGCATCTTATGATGTGCCAGGAAATCTTGAGGAGAAGAAGCAACAAATCAGAGTGGTAGTAAGGCCTGCCATCCCTAATAATAACACTCATTGGCAAGTGTTTGAATCTGATGAACAAATTGTGAGCTTCTTGCAGAATGAAGCAGAGTTTTCAGAGAGAAATTAGTCAAGATTGCAGGATCATTATGGGGACCAAATCATTAATCTCAGTTCCAACAAGTTGCCTAAAGGTCTCATTACTTTAGAGAGTGTTTTCAATCGTGATGATCAAGCAAGAGGTAGAGCCATGAACCTAGCTACTGATGAAGATGACTATACTCCAGTCATGGTTGTTGATGGAAAGTCCTTAAACATGGGGAAGGTATGCTTTGAAATTGAACAAGAAAATTTTATTCATCTATGTCAAGAATTTAATGATGTATTTTCTTGGACATATGATGACTTAAAGGGCTTTGACCCAAGGTTGTTTTAGCATACCATAGATTTAATTGATGATGTAAAACTAGTAAGACAAAATCAGAGACCAATGAATCTTAAAATTGAACCCTTCATGAGAAAAGAGCTATCCAAATTGATTGAGGCCAATATAATTTTCCCTATCAAGCACTCATCATGGGTAGCAAACCTTGTCCCTGTTAGGAAGAAGAATGGAGAAATTATATTGTGTGTGGACTTTAGGGACCTTAACCAAGCTTCCCTTAAGGATCACCATCCTCTTCCTTCCATGGAGCAGATTTTGTCCAAGGTTAGTGGTTCAAGGAGGTTTTCTTTTCTTGATGGATTCTCTAGTTATAATCAAGTGCTGGTCAAAGAGTCTGATAGATACAAGACTGCATTCACTACCAAGTGGGATACCTATGCTTATTGTAAAATTCCATTTGGACTAACTAATGTAGGTGCTACATTTCAAAAGGCAATGGAGATGGCCTTCAAGAATATGATTGAAAATTTTGTGTTGGTTTACCTTGATGATATCACAGTGTATTCAAAGAATGTAGAAGATCACTTCGATCATCTTAGACAGGTATTCTTAAAGTTGCGGGGGAGATAAGTAATGTAGACAAGAACCCTATTGCTAAGTGTCTGTAGGCTAGAAGATGCAGGGGTAAGCGTAGTAATGAAAAGTATCTCCATGATCGCCATCGGATCTCCCCAGGTCAAGGGCTAGCACTTTCTCGCTTGATGGAGATGCAAGGGCTTTAATTATTGCAGGCAAGCACCCTCATGACACCTATCTCAAATGATATCATGGGCCCACCTTTCCCACAGGGTGATATAAAAGTTTTGTTCTACCGTTCGATGTGAGTAGATCTGTGGCTGAGGCTTTCCTGCAAGGTCAAGATGCAGGCAAGATAAATATTGTGGGGAAGCACTTTGCCGTCATGTGTCTCTGCGAGACTAGTTTCTCTATGGGTCGCCAATTGGATGCCATGTGTTGCTAGGCATGGTACGAATAATGCCAGATGTGTGCCAAGTGTTATGGGCCTGGGGCAAGAACAAAGCATAGTACACAGAGGAGTTTCTCGATCGTTGATCTTGTGGAGATCAACGATCAACGCTTTCCTGCAAGATAAAGTTGCAGAGGAGTTAAGTAATGCGAGAAGGCAGGTGGAGGACACATGTCCCGATGGCTCAAGCAACATTAATAGTTAATGTCAGTGGTTAAAACAATTGCCACAGTCAAGGTTTTAGAAAGACCACCACGACCAGGGTTAAGGTGGCGTGGTTAGTCCATAAGGCGTGGTCAAATTCAAGAGGACTTGCAAGGTGGAAAAATGAAATAAGCTCATTGGTCCATGTGGCTCGTCTTGCTTGCGATTTCAATTTGAATCATTAACTTGATGATTCACGAGCCAAAAAATGATAAAAAACTAGGGTTATCTTATGAATCTGATCAATTCCAACCACTAGAAATGAATGGTAGATAATGAGGAACACTCCACCTCTCCGATCCAATCCATCTACCTGGTCAAAAAGGCTTAATGGCACCATTTCTATCTTCTCAAGGCATTATTTGACACAAAAGATTAGATTTCATGGTACTCAAGATATGCCTAGATCAGATATCATTACATCTAGATCTTCATGATTATTCTCTGTAGGACTTCAATGCAGTGGTTATAGAGCAATTACGGTTGGAGGACATCTCAGTTATGTCTAAACTATAAAGGCAAATTTTGCAAAATTTTGAAAAGCTCGACCTTTCTCTATGTTCTCTACTGTTGCTCTGCAATTTTAGTGTAAATTCCCCTGTGCCTCTGAACTGCATGATTTTCTTCCTTATCTCTTTTAGCCATTGGTGTGAAGTGCAAGAACTCTTTGCCTCCACTAGTGTTTTGTGGAAATCTATAATTTGCATGACTGTATCTCCTTGGATCTATGAATGATAATATAAGTGAACATCCCTTTCCTTGTGTCATTCATCTTGGTCTCCTGATCTGCATGTGATTATTAGATTAAAGCAAGTCTGAATGTGTATATCCTTAGTTTCATTCTGGTTCAATAGTGCATATATGGGTAGAGGTTGGTCTAAACACTCTATTTTGGTGCATCACCTCCCTAGATTAGAACAGGTAGATTTGTTTTCTTGCATCTCCTTCTCCCTTTTCCCTTCCAAGAGTAGTTAGGTGCACCTTGATAGTAAGAGCACCCTGATAGTAAGAGGAATCCGACCTTCTCTAGAGACTCAACCTCACAGTTCAAGTCCCACAGCTTGGAGGTTCTTTCCATGTTTCACTAGGTTGTCCTCATGCATAGGCTTTGGACAAGAGTGCAAACCTCAGTGATAATAATTACCTTCCTCCTTGGTGCACAAAACTAAAGATTTCAGATACTTTGATAGATTCTATGAAGAAGATGGTGGAAGAGGCTTTGACTAGGCAACGATAAGATATGATGAGTAAGTTTTCAAAAATTTTGAAGACCCAACAAGTGCCAAATTTAGTGGCACCGTTCCATGGGAACACTCCTTTTAAAGTACATCTGAACTTTGATATCCCATATTTTGAAGGAAAAGTCAATGTTGATATTGTTGATAATTGGTTATCCAAGTTAGAATGATATTTCTCTGTAAATAAATTTTTGGATGTGGAAAAAATAACATTTTCCCTCTTGAAAGCTGAAAATCACATCAAGCTAGCATGGGAAATGAGAGTATTGAATAAAGAAAGTGAGGCAGGAGAATAGTCAAAAATACTCTTTGATAACAAACCCACTTGGGGAGAATTCATAGGATACATAAAAGAAGCATACTTGCTTGAAGATGTATATGAACAAAAATATATAGAATAGCAGTTGCTTCGACAAAAGAGGGATCAATCTTTGCAAGATTACACCAATACATTCCATACACTCTACAAAACTTGGCATAGAAGACTCAAAGAAGCATCGAATTCTAAAATATCATAGTGGGCTTCATAAAAGACACCAAGAGTCCACCCAAGAATACATGGTGGGCTACAAAAAAGACACAAATAGAGATGAGCATGTGGTGTGAGATACATAAGAGTCCAACTCATAACACAAAGGATTGTCGAAGAATTAATAATTTGATGATAGAAATACGAGGAGAGGAAGCTGAGCCTAAAGCCACACCAATAGAAACTCTTGAAAATGATTTAGTAATAGAATCAGACCTGTATGCCATTGTTGAAATAGTGAAAGTAGTTCCACAAGAAGATGAGGATAGATTGTTCTATTCATAGATGTGGGTTAAAGGAAAGCCTCTACATTTTATTGTTGATAGTGGGAGCCAAAAAAACTTAATTTCTATGGAGAAAGGCAATAGATTAAGTTCAAAAATGACAAGACACCCACAATCATACTCTATGGGATGGGTTAGTGAAGGAAACGATATTCAAGTAAATCAGTACTGTCACCTATCATACTCAATCAAACCATTCAAGGATGAATTAATTTGTGATGTAGCACCTTTAGATGTATGTGATGTTTTGTTGGGACAACCATACATGTATCAAAGGCATGGGGTGTATGAATCTAGACCACACAGTGTCACAATCAAGCTTGGTGAAAAGAGATATCGAATACCATATGTATGCCCAACTCAAGTTGCTTTTTTAGTTACTGCTAAACAATGTAAATGTTTAATTGCTCAAACCAAATCTTTTGTACTCATGATTTTTTTTGAGAAAAAAAAGTTAGTTTTCCTTAACACACATACTAAGGTGGCCACCACAATAGAGCAGAGAAAGGAGATGGATAAAATCTTACAAGAATACCATAGTGTGTTTAAATCACCAACAGGGGTCCCAATACACTGCCAAGTCAAGTGTTCTATTGATCTAATTCCAAGTTCACCATTGCCCCATGAACTAATATAGAGGAGATCAGTTTTGGAAAATGATGAAATTAAGAGATAGATTCATGAATTGAGAGGAAAGGGACATATCAAGCCAAGTTCTTCACCTTGTCATAGCCCTTTTGTTTTGGCAAGAAAGAAAGATGGGACATGGAGACTTTGTATTGATTACAGGGTGCTTAACAAAATTAATGTGAAAAATAGATATCCAACTCCTTAAATTGATGACCTTTTGGATCAACTTAAGGGGGCTAAGTTCTTTAAAAAAATTGATTTTAAATGTGGGTATCACCAAGTGCCAATTGACCCAACAGATGTATGGAAGACTGCATTCAAGTCTAATGAAGGTTTGTTTGAATGGTTGGTTATGCTTTTTGGCCTGAAAAATGTACCAGCTACATTTATGAGGTTAATGAACAATGTGCTTAGAACCTTCATTGATTCTTTTGTAGTTTTTTATTTAGATGATATCCTCATATTTAGTAAAACTTGGTCTGAACACTTGTAACATGTTGAACAAGTACTCTTGAGTTTGCAGAAACATAAACTCTATGCCAACATAGATAACTGTCTTTTGGTATGCAAAGCATCCAGTACTTAGGGTATATCATTAATTGTGAGGGTGTTCATGTGGACCCTACAAAGATACAAATTATCAAAGATTAGCCCCATCCTCAAAATTTCATAGAACTTCACAGTTTCTTAGGTCTAGCCAACTTCTATTGCAGATTTGTATTTGGTTTTTCACATTTAGCATGGCCTCTCGATCAATCACTCAAAGGTGGAACACAATAAAAATTTTGATGGACAGAGGAAAAACAAAAAAAAATTGAGGACTTAAAACTTAGACTATCTTTAGCTCCAGTATTGGTTCTTCTAGATTTGTAACAATCATTTCAAATAGAAATAGATGCATCAGATCATGCTTTTGGGATTGTACTCATGCAACAGGGGCATCCCATTGCATATCATAGTGAGACATTTTCTGAAATAGTTCCCAAGTACCCCACCTATGACAAGGTGTTGTATGCAATTGTTTAGGCTTGTAAACAATGGAAGCACTATATTTTGGGAAAATAAACTATGATACATACATATCATAAACCTCTGCAATTCCTACAAACACAAGGGAAAATGCAGAATGATAGGCATCAGTGGTGGTCAGATTATTTGCAACAATTCAACCTCAACACTCATCATAAAAAGGGAGGCACTAACAAAGTAGCAGATTGTTGAGTAAGCCTCCAATGATGGGTTTGACAATGGTGTTGGATTCATGTGGCCATCAAACACAAACTTGGGCTCAACTATATGGCAAAGATCTTGATTTTTGTAACAATTACAATCCAACCTTAGAAGGGAAGAATGTTCCTAACTTCTATATATAGGATGAGTTACTTTTTCATATTGGTCACATATGTGTCCTCAGTGAAGAAAGAAAGAAATTGATATGGGAAGCACACTATAGCCAGGTGGCAGGACATTTTGGTATTGGTAAGACTCCTGCAATTCTCCAAAAGTATTTTGATTGGCCAAAAATGAAACACGATATGCTTGCATATATAAAATCTTGTGTTGCTTGTGCCATTTCAAAGCCTTCAAATCATAAATTGGGCCTCTATCTACCATTACCTATTCTTGATAAACCATGGCATTCTATTTCAATGGACTTTATGTCTAGGCTCCCAAGTAGCAGAAAGGGAAATGACTATATATATGTGGTAGTAGATAGATTTTCTAAAATGGCTATCATGGTGGCTTGTAAAAAAATTATTTCAGTAGAGGAGACTGCTAAGCTATTCTTTGAACATGTTTGGGTTCAATTTGGGTTGCCAAAAAGCATTATTTCAGACAGGGATAGTAGGTTCCTCAACAATTTTTGGTCTTCATTATGGGCTAGAATAGACACCAAGATGATAAAGTCTACAACATTCTATCCTCAAATAGACAACTAAACAGAGGTAGTCAACAAAATGATATCTATATCTTTCGAATGTACCACTCCTAACATCCACATACATGGGATGAGAGCTTGCCTTATGTCCAACATAGCTACAACCGAGCACTTCACACTACTATAGGACATTCTCCATTTTAGGTTTGTCTTTAATATCAATCATTGGCACCCATAGATTTAGCATTACCCATCTTACAATCTAGCCAGTTACGCAATACTAAAAAGGAGGCAGATAAAGTAGACAAATTTATTGAAAAGATCAAACAGTTACATGAACAAGTTCATGGTATTTCCATCATTTTCAGATTGGTGAAAAGGTCAGAAAGAGCACCTCCAATGACCATATCAAAATATTTGTCCTATTTTGTATGGGCCTTATACCATCAAGAAACAAGTTGGTGAGAATGCTTTTGAACTTGATTTGCCATAATTTTTGGGAATACATCCAGTTTTTAATGTGGGACTGTTGCGACCCTATTTTCCTCCATTATTTGATATCTCTCAAGCTGTTGAACATATTCATCCTATAGAATTGAATCCATCCATTGCTACACCATTACAGTGTGATCATGTCACTAAAGTCATGTTGAAATCTTTAAGAAATCAAAAAATTCCACTAGATAGGGTGGTTCGAGTCAATTAATTCTCTCATCAAGGCAAATGGTTAACCAAGGAACAAGTTGCAACACAATTCCCTCATCTACTATAGAAGATTGATGCAATGGGGCCCATTTCCTCTTAAGGGAGGAGGAATGATCCAGATTATATAGAAGATCTAATATTTTTGAAAGTATTTTTTTCATATATTTTTAAAAATTGTTTTCCTATATCTTTTTGTTTGGGATTTTTAGAGGTCTTCTACTTAAAATTTGAAGCTGAAACTATAATCAATCTCCAAAACTAGGCTCACTATTTTAGGAACTAAACTAGAATTTTAGTTCTTCTTTCCAACAGTGTAAGTGGTTTCGAATTTCAAGTTATGGGTCAGAAGTTATGACCCCAACAAGTTGGGGTAATTAAACATCTACCTTTGAATACGTTTAGTTTAATTTTTTGTTTTTATTTTTTAGCTAGATAAGCATTTCAAATTCATGTTATTGTGGCTATTGATATTCCATCACTGTATATATTCCTTCAATCTCAATGAATGAGATGGCTTTTTGTTTGCATATAACTCTTTTGAGTTTTGCAATATTTTCCAAAATTTGAACATTGGTATCACGGGTAATTGTTTCACCAGATATTATGTTTGCAGCCCACTTTATCAGTTTAGATCAATGGTATCAGAGTGGTAATGCTCCTGTATGGCAACTAATACAAGAAATTCCTATCAAAGACTAGGACTGGCTACAAGAAATCTGTTAGATTACCTTCCTCTACAGCACACAAAACCAAAGATGTTGGATACTTCGACAAACTTTATGAAGAAGATGGTGGAATAGGCTTTGGCTAGGTAGGGAGAAGATATGATGAGTAAGTTTTCAAAAAATTTGAAGATCCAACAAGTGTCGAAATTAGTAGCACTGTTCCATGGGAATGCTCCTTTTAAAGTATAGGTGAACTTTGATATCCCAAATTTTGAAGGAAAAGTTGATGCTGATGTTGTTGATAATTGGTTATCCAAGTTAGAACAATATTTCTCTATAAATGTTTTTTTGGATGAGGAAAAAATAACATTTTCCCTCTTGAAAGCTAAAAATCACGTCAAACTAGCATGGGAAATGAGAATATTGAATAAAGAAAGTGAGGTAGGAGAAGACTTGAAAATACTCTTTGATAACAAACCTAGTTGGGGAGAATTTGTAGGATACATAAATGAGGCATACTTGCCTAAAGATGTATATGAACATAAATATATAGAATGGCAGTTGCTTCGATAAAAGAGGGATCAACCTATGCAAGATTACACCAATACATTCCATGCACTCTCAACAAAACTTGGGCATAGAAGACTTAGAGAAGCATCAAAATTTGAAATATCATAGTGGGCTTCATAGATACATTCAAACTGAAATGGAATTCTTGAATATTGAAGCATTGGCAACTACTTACAAATATGCTACAAAAATTGAGTTAAAACAGAAAGGAAAAAGATATTACTTCTCAAATAATAAGCCAAGGGGTGAAGGCAGTAATAAATTTGAAGGAAAACTAGTGGGGAAGGACCCTCCCTCAAATCCACCCAAGAATAAGTGGTGGGCTACAAAAAAGACACAAACAAAGACACACATGTGGTATGAGATACATAAGAATCCAACTCATAACACAAAGGATTGTTGAAGAATTATTAATTTGATGACAAAAATACAAAGAGAGGAAGTTCAGCCTGAAGCCACACCAATAGAAACTCCTGAAAATGATTTAGTAATAGAAGAAAACTCGTATGCCATTGTTGGAATAGCAAAAGTAGTTCCACGAGAAGATGAGGAGAGATTATTCCATTTACAGATGTGGGTTGATGGAAAGCCTCTACATTTTATTGTTGATGGTGGGAGCCAAAATAACTTAATTTCTATAGAGACAGCTAAAAGATTAAGTTTAAAACACCCACAACCATACTCTATGGGATGGGTTAGTGAAGGAAAAGATATTTAGGTAAATCAATAGTGTCGCCTATCATACTCAATCAAACCATTTGAGGATAAAATAATCTGTGATGTAGCACCTTTAGATGTATGTGATATTTTGTTTGGACAACCATACATGTATCAAAGGCATGTGGTATATGAATCTAGACCACACAGTGTTACGATCAAGCTTGGTGAAAAGAGATATTGAATACCAGATGTATGCCTAACTCAAGTTGCTTCTTTAATTATTGCTAAACAATGTAAACATTTAATTTCTCAAACAAAAACTTTTGTACTCATGATTCATTCTGAGAACAAAAAGTTAGTTGTCCTTAACACACATACTAAGGTGGCCACCATAATAGAATATAAAAAGGAGATGGATAAAATCTTAGAAGAATACCATAGTGTGTTTAAATCACTAGAAGGGATCACAACACACTGCCAAGTCAAGCATTCTATTTATCTAATTCCAGGTTCACCATTGCCCCATTAACTAGTATATAGGAGATTAGTTTTGGAAAATGATGAAATTAAGAGACAGATTCAGGAATTGACTGAAAAGGGACATACCAAGCCATTTTCTTCACCTTGTTGTAGCCCTATTTTTTTGGAAAGAAAGAAAGATGGGACATGGAGACTTTGTATTGATTACAGGGCACTTAACAAAATTAATGTGAAAAGTAGATATCCAATTCCTTGAATTGATGACCTTTTGGATCAACTTAAGGGGGCTAAGTTCTTTACAAAAAATTATTTGAAATCTAGGTATCACCAAGTATCAATTGACCCAACAGATGTATGGAAGACTGCATTCAAGTCTAAGGAAGGTTTGTTTGAATGGCTGGTTATGCCTTTTGGCCTGACAAATGCACTAGCCACATTTATGAGGTTGATGAACGATGTGCTTAGACCCTTCATTGATTCTTTTGTAGTTGTTTATTTAGATGATATCCTCATATTTAGTAAAACTTGGTCTCAACACTTGCAACATGATGAACAAGTAATCTTGAATTTGTAGAAAAATAAACTCTATGCCAAGTAGACAAGTGCCCTTTTGGTATGCAAAGCATACAATACGTAGGGTACATCATTGATCGTGAGGGTGTTCATGTGGACCCTACAAAGATACAAATGATCAGAGATTGATGATCTCCTCAAAATTTCATATAATTTCATAGTTTCTTGGGTCTATCCAACTTCTATCACAGATTTGTATTTGGTTTTTCACATTTAGAATGGCCTCTTAATCAATCACTCAAAGGTGGAACACAAACAAAATTTTTGTGGATAGAGGAAAAACAAAAAACATTTGAGGACTTAAAACTCAGACTATGTTCAACTCCAATATTAGTTCTTCTAGATTTGCAACAATCATTTGAAATAGAAACAAATGCATCAAATTACACTTTTGGTTCTGTACTCAAGCAAAATGGGAATCTCATTGCATATCATAATGAGACATTTTCTATAACAGTTCAGAAGTACTCCACCTATGATAAGGAGCTATATGCAATTGTTTAGGTCTGTAAATAGTGGAAGCACTATATTTTGGGAAAATAAATTGTGATACATACAAATCATAAACCTCTGCAATTCCTACAAACACAAGGGAAATTGTAGAATGATAGGCATTAGGAGTTGCCAGTTTATTTGCAACAATTCCACCTCAACATTTGTCATAAAAAGGGAAGCACTAATAAAGTAGCAGATTGTTTGAGTAGGCCTCCAATTATGGGTTTGACAATGGTGTTGGATTCATGTAGCCATCAAACACAAACTTGGGCTCAACTATATGGTAAAGATCCTAATTTTTGAGAATGTTCCTGACTTCTATATATAGGATGGGTTACTTTGTCATATTGGTCACATATGTGTCCTTAGTGAAGAAAGAAAGAAATTGATATGGGAAGCACACTATAGCCAGGTGGAAGGACATTTTGGTATTGGTCAGACTACTGCAATTCTCCAAAAGTATTTCTATTGGCCAAAAATGAAACATGATATCATTGCATATATTAAATCTTGTGTTTCTTGTGCCATTGCAAAGCCTTAAAATCATAAATTGGGCCTCTGTCTACCATTACTATTCCCAACAAACCATGACATTCTATTTCAATGGAATTTATGTTTGGGCTCCCAAGTAGCAAAAGGGGAAATGACTGTATATATGTGGTAGTCAATAGATTTTCTAAAATGGCTATCATGGTGGCTTGTAAAAAAGTGATTTCAACAGAGGATACCGCTAGGCTATTCTTTGAACATGTTTGGGCTCACTTTGGGTTGCCAAAAAGCATGATTTGAGACAGGGATAGTAGGTTCCTCAACAATTTTTGGTCTTCATTATGGGCTAGAATGGACAGCAAGTTGACAAAGTCTACAACATTCCATCCTCAAATAGATGGCCAAATAGAGGTAGTCAACAAAATGATTATCCATATCCTTTGAATCTACCACTCCATACACCCACATACATGGGATGAGATCTTGCCTTATGTCCAACATAGCTACAACTGGGCACTTCACACTACTATAGAACATAGTCCATTTGAGGTTTGTCTTGGGTATCAACCATTTGCACCCATAGATGTAGCATTACCCATCTTAAAATCTAGTTAGCCACTCAATACTAAAAAGGAGGTAGATAAAGTAGAGAAATTTATTGAAAAGATCAAATAGTTACAACAACAAGTTCATGATATTTTAGAATAGAGCAACAAGAAGTATAAGGAAAGACATGATCAACATAGAACTCCCCATCATTTTTAGATTGGTGACAAAGTATGGCTACATCTTTAGAAATAGTGCCTCTAAGGACCATATCGAAGCTTCATCCTATTCGGTATGGACCTTATACCATTAAGAAACAAGTTGGTGAGAATGCTTTTGAACTTGATCTACCACAATTTTTGGGAATACATCCAATTTTTAATGTGGAATTGTTGTGACCTTATTTTCCTCCATTATTGGACATCTCTCAAGCTATTGAACATATTCATGCTACAAAATTGAATTCATCCACTACTACACCATTACAGTGTGATCATGTCACCTAAGTCATGTTGAAATCTTTGAGAAATCAAAAAATTTTGCTATATAGGGTGGTTCGAGTTGGTCAATTCTCTCATTAGGGAAAATGGTTAACCAAGGAACAAGTTGCAGCATAATTCTCTCATCTATTGTAGAAGATTGATGTAATGGGGCCCATTTCCTCTTAAGAGGGGAGGAATGATCCAGATTATATAGAAGATCTAATATTTTTGAAAGTATTTTTTTTCATTTTTTTTAAAAATAGTTTTCCTATATCTTTTGGTTTGGGCTTTTTGGAGGTCTTCTACTCAAAATTTGAAGCTAAAACTATAATCGGTCCCAAAAATTGGGCTCATTGTTTTAGAAATTGAAGTGGAATTTTAATTCTTCTTTCCAATGGTGTAAGCAGTTTCAAATTTTGAGTTGCGGGTTAAAAGTTATGACCCCGACAAGTTGGGGTAATTAAACACCTAGTTTTGAATAAGTTTAGTTTAATTTGTTGTTTTTATTTTTTAGGCACATAAACATTTCAAATTCATGTTATGGTGGCTATTGATATTCCATCATTGTATATATTCCTTCAATCTCAATGAATAAGATGGCTTTTGGTTTGCATACATCTCTTTCAAGTTTTGCAAGATTTTCCAGAATTTGAACATTAGTATCACAGGCAATTGTTTCACTAGATATTGTGTTTGCAACCTACTTTATTAGTTCACATCAGTGGTATCAAAGTGGTAATGCTCCTGTATTCCAAATACTACAAGAGCTTCCTATCAAAGACTAGGATTGGCTACAAGAAATTTGTCAGATTACCTTCCTCCTTGGTGCACAAAACCAAAGATGTCAGATACTTCGACAGGCTCTGTGAAGAAGATGGTGGAAGAGGCTTTGGCTAGGCAGCAAGAAGATATGATGAGTAAGTTTTTAGAAATTTTGAAGACCCAACAACTGCTAAATTTAGTAGCATTGTTCTATGGGAAAACTCCTTTTAAAGTACAAGTGAACTTTGAAATCCCAAATTTTGAAGGAAAAATCGATGATGATGCTGGTGATAATTGGTCCAAGTTAGAACGATATTCCTGTATAAATAAATTTTTGGATGTAGAAAAAATAATATTTTTCCTCTTGAAAGCTGAAGATCACATCAAACTATCATGCGAAATGAGAGTATTGAATAAAGAAAGCAAGGTAGGAGAAGAGTCAGAAATACTCTTTGATAACAAACCCACCTAGGGATAATTTGTAGGATATATAAAAGAAGCATACTTGCTTGAAGATGTCTATGAACAGAAATATATAGAATGGTAGTTGCTTCAATAAAAAAGGTATCAATCTATGCAAGATTACACCAATACATTCCATGCACTCTCTGCAAAACTTGGCATAGAAGACTCAGAGAAGCATAGAATTCTGAAATATCATAGTGGGCTTCATAGATACATTCAAACTGAAATAGAATTCTTGAATATTGAAACATTGGCAAGTGCTTACAAATATGCTACAAAAATTGACTTAAAACAAAAACGAAAAAGGGATTACTTTTCAAATAATAAGCCAAGAGATGAAGGCAATAATAAATTTGGGGGAAAACAAGTGGGAAAGGACCCTCCCTCAAATCCACCCAAGAATATTTGGTGGGCTACAAAAAAGGCACAAACAGAGATAGGCATATGGTGTGAGATACATAAGAGTCCAACTCATAGCACAAATGATTGTGGAAAAATTAAGAATTTGATAATAGAAATATGAGGAGAGAAAGTTAAGCCTGAAGCCATGCCAATAGAAATTCTTGAAAATGATTCAGTAATAGAAGCAGACCCGTATGCCATTGTTGAAACAATAAAAGTAGTTCCACAAGAAGAGGAGGAGAGATTGCTCCATTCACAGATGTGGGTTGATGGAATGTTTCTACATTTTATTGTTGATAGTGGGAGCCAAAAGAAATTAATTTATATGGAGACAACCAAGAGATTAAGTTTAAAAATGACAAGATACCCACAACCATACTCTATGGGATGAGTTAGTGAAGGAAAAGATATTTAGATAAATCAGAAATATCACCTATCATACTCAATCAAGCCATTTGAGGATGAAATAGTCTATGATGTAGAACCTTTAGATGTATGTGATGTTTTGCTAGGATATCCATACATGTATCAAAGGCATGGGGTGTATGAATCCATACCATGCATTGTCACAATCAAGCTTGGTGAAATGAGATATTAAATACTAGAGGTATGCCCAACTCAAACTGCTTCTTTAATTACCACCAAACAATGTAAACATTTAATTGCTCAAAATAAAACTTTTGTACTCCTTATGATTCATTTTGAGAAGACAAAGTCAATTTTCCTTAACACAGATACTAAGGTGGCCACCACAATAGAATAGAAAAAAGGAGATGGATAAAATCTTACAAGAATACCATAGTGTGTTTAAATCACCAGAAGGGGTCCCAACACACTGTCAAGTCAAGCATTCTATTGATCTAATTCCAGGTTCACCATTGCCCCATGAACCAATATATAGGAGATCAATTTTGGAAAATGATGAAATTAAGAGATAGATTCAGGAATTGATTGGAAAGAGACATATCAGGCCAAGTTCTTCACCTTGTGGCAGCCCTATTATTTCGGCAATAAAGGAAGATGGGACATGGAGACTTTGAATTGTTTATAGGGCACTTAACAAAATTACTATGAAAAATAGATATCCAATTCATCAAATTGATGACTTTTTGGATCAATTTAAGGGGGCTAAGTTCTTTACAAAAATTGACTTGAAATCTGGGTATCACCAAGTACCAATTGACCTAGCAGATGTATGGAAGACTGCAATCAAGTCTAAGGAAGGTTTGTTTGAATGGTTGGTTATGCCTTTTAGCCTAACAAATGCACTAGCCACATTTATGAGGTTGATGAATGATGTGCTTAGACCCTTCATTGATTCTTTTTTATTTTTTTAGTTAGATGATATCCTCATATTTTGTAAAACTTGTGCTAAACACTTGCAACATGTTGAACAAGTACTTTTGAGTTTGCAAAAACCATAAACTCTATGCCAACATAGACAAGTGCTCTTTTGGTATGCAAAGCTTCCAGTACTTAGGGTACATCATTGATCATGAGGGTGTTCATGTAGACCCTACAAAGATACAAATTATCAGAGATTGGCCAACTCCTCAAAATTTCATAGAACTTTGTAGTTTCTTGGGTCTAGCCAACTTCTATCACAAATTTGTATTTGGTTTTTCACATTTAGCATGGCCTCTTAATCAATCACTCAAAGTTGGAACATAAGCAAAATTTTGGTGGATAGAGGAAAAACAAAAAACATTTGAGGACTTAAAACTCAGACTATGTTTAGCTCTAGTATTGGTTCTTCTAGATTTGCAATAGTCATTTGAAATAGAAATAGATGCATCAAATTATGCTCTTGGCATTGTACTCATGCAATACATGCATCTCGTTGCATATCATAGTGAGACATTCTCTAAAACAGTTCACAAGTACCCCACCTATGACAATGAGCTATATGCAATTGTTTAGGACTATAAATAGTGGAAGCACTATATTTTGGGAAAATAAAATATGATACATATAGATCATAAAGCTCTAAAATTCCTACAAACACAAGGGAAATTGCAGAATGATAGGCATCGGCGGTGGTTAGCTTATTTGTGACAATTCCACCTCAACATTCATCATAAAAAGGGAAGCACTAATAAAGTAGGAGATTGTTTGAGTAGGCCTCCAATCATGGGTTTGACAATGGTGTTGGATTCATGTGGCCATCAAACACAAACTTGGGCTTAACTATATGGTAAAGATCCTGATTTTTGTAACATTTACAATGTAGCCTTATAAGGGAAGAATATTCTTGACTTCTATATATAGGATGGGTTACTTTGTCATACTAGTCACATATGTGTCCCTAGTGAAGAAAAAATATTTTAATATGGGAAGCACACTATATCTGGGTGGCAGGACATTTTGGTATTAGTAAGACTACTGCAATTCTCCAAAAGTATTTCTATTGGCCAAAAATGAAACATGATATCATTGCATATATATAACCTTGCATTGCTTTTTCTGTTGCAAATCATAAATTGGGCCTCTATCTACTATTACCTATTCTCGATAAACCATGGCATTCTATTTCAATGGACTTTATGTCTAGGCTCCCAAGTAGCAGAAGGGGAAATGACTGTATATATGTGGTAGTAGATAGATTTTCTAAAATGGCTATCATGGTGGCTTCTAAAAAAATTATTTTAGTGGAGGAGACCACTAAGCTATTCTTTGAACATGTTTGGGTTCACTTCGGGTTGCCAAAAAGCATTATTTCAGATAGGGATAGTAGGTTCCTCAACAATTTTTGGTCTTCATTATGGGCTACAATGGACACCAAGTTGACAAAGTCTACAACATTCCATCCTCAAACAGATGGCCAAATAGAGGTAGTCAACAAAATGATTATTCATATGCTTTGAATGTACCACTCCAAACACTACTATAAGACATAGTCCATTTGAGGTTTGTCTTAGGTATCAACCATTTGCACCCATAGATGTAGCATTACCCATATTACAATCTAGTTAGCCACTCAATAGTGAAAAGGAGGCAGATAAAGCAGACATATTTATTAAAAGATCAAATAGTTACAGCAACAAGTTCATGATATTTTAGAACAGAGCAACAAGAAGTATAAGGAAAGACATGATCAACATAGAACTCCCCATCATTTTCAGATTGGTGATAAGGTATGGTTACATCTTCAGAAAGAGCACCCCCAAGGACCATATCAAAAGCTTCATCCTATTCGGTATGGGCCTTATACCATTAAGAAACAAGTTGGTGAGAATGCTTTTGAACTTGATTTGCCACAATTTTTGGGAATACATCCAATTTTTAATGTGGAACTATTGCAACCATATTTTCCTCCATTATTGGACATATCTCAAGCTTCTGAACATATTCATGCTACATGATTTAATCCATCCACTACTATGGCATTACAGTGTGATCATGTCACTGAAGTCATGTTGAAATCTTTGAGAAATCAAAAAATTTCACTATATAGGGTGGTTTGAGTTGGTCAATTCTCTCATTAGGGAAAATGATTAACCAAGGAACAAGTTGCAACACAATTCTGTCATCTTTTGTAGAAGATTGATGCAATGGGGCCCATTGCCTCTTATGGGGAGAGGATTGATCCAGATTATATAGAAGATCTAATATTTTTGAAAGTATTTTTTTTATAGTTTTCCTATATCTTTTTGTTTGGGATTTTAGGAGGTCTTCTTCTCAAAATTTGAAGCTGAAACTATAATTGGTCTCAAAAATTGGGCTCATTGTTGTAGTAACTGAAGTATAATTTTAGTTCTTCTTTCCAACGGTGTAACTGGTTTCAAATTTTGAGTTATGGGTCAAAAGTTATGACCCCAACAAGTTGCGGTAATTAAACACCTAGTTTTGAATAAGTTTAGTTTAATTTGTTTTTTAAAATTTTTTAGCCACATAAACATTTCAAATTCATGTTATGGTGGCTATTGATATTCCATCATTGTATATATTCCTTCAATATCAATGAATAAGATGGCCTTTGGTTTGCATACAACTCTTTCAAGTTTTGCAAGATTTTATAGAATTTGAACATTGGTATAGCAGGTAATTATTTCACTAGATATCGTGTTTGTAGCCCACTTAGTTGTTATATTTTCACCGATGTCAAGTCTTAGTTGTCTAGACATTATGCTAATTTAGTAGAGTGCCATATCATTTGATTGACAAAGAGGATTCAAAGAAAGTATGTTGAAGACATAGTTGATAAGTATGGTATTCAATGGGCACTTGAATGAGTTTGATAGTGATAGTGTAATGTTGGTTTTATCATCTTACAATCATGAAATATTATAATATAATGTGCTACACAAGCTATACCGAGTGACAAGATTAAAGAAGGAAGACAATATTCATCGAGTGACTATAATGTTTACTGAGAAGTTAGCAAAGTTAAGTTGGAAGTTCAATATTTCTTGAGTAAGATCAGTATTGACAGAGTGCTATATTACTCGAGTGAAATGTTATGTTCACTGAGAAATAATAAGAAGTACAATATTGAAAAGATGAAATCTAAGGGTAAAATTTGATGGAAATGTGAAATGTTTGAGAAGTTCAAAGATACAAGTCAAATTTTGTTACAAGATCAACATATGGGGAAATATAATGAAGATATGATGGTGGATATTTAAGGAGGATAAGGATAGACACAAAGTTATATGAAAGTTCTATTTTTTTAGTGTCTAGATTCAATACATTTGGTATGAATATGAAATAAATGATTATGATTAAGAGGCAATAATTGGAAGAATCTGGAAGCATAGAGACATTATTTAAGGAGTTAAATCAAGTTTTAGGTTGTTGGTTGAATGTGAAAAGGTGATCAAAGGAGAAGATCAAAGTGTGAAGTTGAAGAAGATAGAAGAAACAAGTCAGTTGAGTAGAGAAAAGAGAAGATCAAATCAGAGTTGGGAAGAAAGTGAAAGAGAGGAGTGAATTAACCAATTAAAGAAATTAGAGAATAGAGATTAGAAAGAGACTAAGATGAAAGGAGATATAAACAAGCAAGGTAGTGTTATACCTAATCGATCATTTATACAATTACTTTCTTATCATTGTAGTAAAAAAATATTTTAACCAAATAGACCTAATAAGTCTATGAACTCCTATATGGTAACATTGATTTGTGGTGTTTATAAGTCCTTTAGAGAGGGTCACTCTATATACAAGATCAAGGAGTGATAAGGTCTAGATGATCTTTTTGTTCAAATCCTCTAACAAGGTCACATTAACAATGTGTATGTATGTTGGCATTATGATTATTTTTGTCATTAGTGACAAAAATTACTCAATTTTGAATTCTTACTGAGCATCTAGTGGTTACCTTGTAAGCTTAGCAGTTCAACAGTTTACAGCGAGCAGACAGTGGCTACCGAGCAAATATAGACAATGTGAAGTCTAGCAGTGTCTACTCAGCTTCTCAATATCTAATGTGCTTCATAGTGTCTACTGAGTAGTAAGTTTTTGTCATGAATATTTAGTGCAAACCGAGTGATGAAAGATTCAATGTTTACCGAGTGAAGCAAGGTAAACTCAGTGTGCAGTATCTACCAAGTCACCAATGGTTACCAAGTTCAGGACTACATCGAGTGATTAGTATGGACTGAGCCTTCACTTCTACCGAGTGCATGATGATGTCGAGTAATGCAGTGGATGCCGTGTATCAAAAGGTCACCGAGTCAGTTCAGTGAACTCGAGTTATTTACTATTGGGCCGACTTTGTAATGTATTTTTTTACTTGCTGACCTTGTAATTTTGTAAGTTTGAAAGGTATATATGTAAGATGTATTGTAAGATATCAAACATGATGATGAATGTTGAAAGGAATGAAAAAGGAATAGTGAAGCAATGTGAAGTATATGCGAAATATTATCAGAAGTAGTTCAAGGAACACAACAAGGTCAATTCAGAGACTAAAAAGTTATATCCATCACATGAGGTGACCAATGCATGAAGGATCTTATCAGCAATCAGTTGCAAGCAGATCCAATGCTTCATCCTAACAATAACCTGTCACATCTTGAATATTTCCAACAATTGGTATTAGAGCATTGTGGTTCTCAGGATAAAAGTTTGACAGCTTGACCAAAGATCTAAAAGATAGATGGAGATATTCAGACTTGACAAGGCAATTGAGAATGACAAGCTAGATCTAGAAATGGCCATGGCTCAACTCAAAGAAGCAAAGGAGCATCTTTCCCAATCCCTAAAAAGAAGGAAGGAACTTGCAAGACAAATGAATGAGCATTAGTATGTTGAAGAAAAGATTGAAGACCTTTTACCATCAAGCATCTTAGATGAAGCTAATGAGGCAATCAAGGAACTCCTAGCAAAGAATGGCTCTTTGCAGGAAGAAGTAAGAAAACTTAAAAGAGAAAAAGAAATCCAATCAATCAGGCTATGTGAAATTTTGGAACAAAGAAACAAGGCAAATGAAGACTTGGAGGAAAGAAATAATCAATTCAATCAGCATGAAGACCTCATTGATCAAATCTCTAGAGAAAATGAAGAAATCAGGATTCTCAAAGCATAGAATGAAAGAATAAGAAGTGATCTAAATAGTGAAAGGGAAATTAATGAAAGAATATTGAGAGAACTGAGATGTGAAAAGCGAATTGTTGAAAAATTAAAGAATGACCTAAATACTGAAAAAAAAATCAATGAAAGAATGATGAAGTCACAAGAAGACATGAATCAACTGATTCAGCAAAATGAGCAGAATCTTCATAAGTAGAAAGATAAAGTAGGACTTGGATACAATGAAGAACAAGGTGAATCTTCCAAGCAAGGTGCAAAAAGGAATCTAAAACTCTCATGCAATCATTATGGGAAAATTGGTCATACATCAAACAAATGCTGGAGCAATGGAAAAGGAAAATTCAATGGAAAGTGCTATAACTATAATTAGCATGGTCACAAAGCCAATGAATGCAAGGAGAAACCAAAATTTGAAGGTAGTTGTCACAAATGCAAGAAACATGGACACAAGGCATCTCAATGCAAATCCAAAACATTCAATCCAACTGAACAACTTGTAAAGGCAATATTTGGATGGGACTACAATACTTGGTGCAGATGCCATTATTGTGGAGAATATGGACACATTGGTATAAATTGTGCAAGGCATCACCTAAGGAAGAAGGACACTACTATAAGGTGTTACACATGCATTGAACTCGGTCATATAGCTAAAAACTACATGAATAGAGGTAAAATTGAAGATGAAAAGAAAGCAAGGGCTGACAACATAGGGAAACAAATGAGGCAGTAATGGATTCCTAAATCCACTAAATAAACAAGCTCAAATCATGGAAGCGAAGTCACTCAAGAAGTGGGTGACTCCATCCCCTCAAACTAAATTCCTAAGAATGTGTTGGAACTATACTTAGCAAGGAAATCATAAGCAGTTCCAAGAAATGTGAGGAATGTAAATGATCCAATTAATATTCCAGATACACCAGGATCACAGAAAAGTTGTCTTTCACTGAGTGCATCAGACTCTACCGAGGTAAGTTGACTAGAGACCTTACCGAGTGAGGTCAGGAGTAAAAGAAATTTCGTTTGTCTACCGAGTTGATACTCTTTTCGAGTTAGGTTAGTGGATGACAGTCTATCACACACTACAACAACATGGTACCTATAATTAATGGCAAACTTTTCATCAAAATGGGCAAAATTCAACTTCATTTTTCATCGTATCCTCAGAGCAAAGAGATTTCTAGGTGCATTCAAGCGACTTCAAAGTGATTTTGAGCAAATTTGCAGTTAAGGAATTTGTTCAAATATTTTCATCACTTACCAAGAAACAATGGCTTCCACAAGCACAAGCACCAGCAAGGTAAAATGTGGATCAAAAATGTTGGTCAAGGGTGTAGAATGGAAATCACTAAGCTTCAAGTTGGTTCCCGCAGCAGCAAAGGCAATCGACCCTAATGGCACACAATCGTGAATTCCACCAAAGGTACTTCTGATCAACGATATCCAAACTCATTTCATTAGAAGAAATGCATGTTGATGACTCACTAAAACCTGAACATAAGCATTTGGAAACAAAAGGTTTGACCCACATATCTCATCTACTGAGAAGCTTTTAGATAAAATGGATTAGATATATTCTCAGCCATGTTCACAATGGTCAGTTATGGTTGGAGCAACTCATATTAATCACCAAGAAGATGATTCACAAGATTACTAGACTTCCCATTCTCAGTAAAGCTAAAACTACCAAAATGCTAGGTCGGGATGAACTACAGAAGAAAACCCTAGTTGAGTGGGACGAAAGAGGCTTAAAGATTAGCACCGTTATCAAAGTAGAACTGAGATATGGAATTCATGTAATTGCTCACAAGATTTACAGTTCCAGTCATTTGAACAGTGTGCTGTGTGAGGCCGTAGACCTGGCATTTAAGGTTGTGAAGAAGAATGTGGAATATGATCTGTCTGACCTATTGCTAAGGCAAATGAATAAGAACATTGATAACATCAGATCATCCAAGAATAACCCTTTTAAATTTGGTTCTTTGTTAACATGTTTATTCTTCTATGTGCAAAAATTCTTTCCCTCCAAAGATTCTATCGTATGGAGAAAGGATGTTCCCATTCTATATCAAATGAATGAGTTTATAGTAGAAATGGGTATAAATTTTGATAGTATAATGGATAACTATTTTGAAGACTTCAAGGAAAGGATGAACAACAGGTTTAGGATTCCTCCTAAATTTGTTGAGGACTATAAAGATGATGTGTGTTTCATGGTAGACTACGACAGAGCATACATTCAGGCAATCAGGCCCTGAGTTGCATGGGTGAAACCTCTACCTTATGAGGTAAACATTAATAAAACTAGGGATATCATTGAAGCATTGGTAAATGAGCTTGTAGATCCCAAGAAACCAATTTTTGGTACCTATGATGAGGCAAAAGCCATAATAGAATTAGAGATTAAACTTCCCAAAGCAATCAGAAAAGGTAAAAGAAAGGTTGCTAAGATGAAAACTGCTACTGAGCCTTTAATGATTACCAAGGGAAAAGGTGAGGATGAAGAAGAGAAGCAAGAACTAGAAAATGAAGAGGAAGAATAAGAGAAAGAGGCTGAGCCAGTAAAGAAGAAAGGAAGGGTCATCATCACAAAACCCCCAAAGGTCTCCACAGCTATTTTCACCAGGAGAGGCAAAGGTAAGAATAAAGATGAAGTAGTATTTAATAAGCCCCAACTTACCTTCCAAGAAAGATTGAAACAGATGGAAGAGGGAGTTGGCATCACAAATTTCAAAGCTTTAAAATTTGAAACTAGAACTAACGCAGAGAAGATGCAAATTGAGGAACTGGTACTTACCAAGATGGGAAAATGGAAGTATTCCCTAGACCAGATTGCCCCTCAAATCTCAAAAGAACTATTGGTAAGACTACAACCGAGGTGGGAATCAACCACTCAAACAAAAAAGGACATATATGAACAATCCTTGAAGAATATTTTACCGAATCTTACTAAGGTAGAAATAAAGGCAGTCATGAAGAATAATGAAGGTAAGATGATGATTAGATTTCACACATGTTTGATTCTAATTAAGGATATTGAGCATGTTGTAAGAGATGCAAAAAACATGTGGAAGAACATCTATCATCTGCAAAAGCCCAGTAATGATCCAGTTGTGATTAAGGATGATGATGGTGATAGTAGTGATGAAGAAGATGACAACACTCCTAGTGCTACTATTGATACTAGAGATGATCAAGCACTAAGGTTTGATGATGAAGAGAAAGGGGAAGAAGCTGAAGTGGAAGACAAGGAGGAAGAGGATGAAGAAGATGACCCAATGAAGATTGTGACACAAATCATTGCTTCCCTTCCTCACTCTCCACCTAAGACAACAACATCATCAAGGTTGGAGATAGTTTTAGTAGGATTGATTACATCCACATCAGAAACATCATCTACTCCTGCTACCCCACAACTCCAAGCATCTTCTATGGAATTATCAATTACTTCATCTACTGAGCTGCAACTTTCTTCATTAGCACCCGAGCAATTAGTCACAGTAGCATCAACTATGTCAATCTCCTCTGCTCTATGTACAGTAAGTTCAATAGTTCATTCTATGATTTTGTCTACCACTGTTAGAACTCCAATTGTAAATATTCCTATTTGTACATCATTTTTGGGAAGCACACCAATTTTGGGCACAGTCGGTACTTCTCTCAGTTTTCCTCCAGTTGCACCAATTCAAGTTTTTTCTGCTAGTCCATCTATGTCAACTATTGTCTCTATTTATAAATCCAAGGAAGTAAGAATTGAAGTAAAACCTAAGACTCCTCTAAAACTTTTTCTTACTGGGAAGCAAATTTATGAAGACATAGACTTGGATAAAGAAATAATTATTCCCAAGATAGATTTGGACACTGCCTCAGCCAGTGAAATGAGAATGGTTAGTCATCTTTTAGAGTAGAAGGCAAGGTAGAAGCAACTCATAGAAGAAAGGGATAGAGAATATACTATAATTGAAAATGCTAAAAACATAATTCCTGAAGCCATTAGTGTTGATGTTGATCCATCTCAACACATTTTGTTGCAATTAGAAGAGGCTGTAAATAAGTTCAATGAAGACACCTCTGGGCAAGAGAAACTCATTGAAAAGGCAGAAAGGAAATTTGAAAATAATGTGCTTGAGCACATTGCTCAGCACATTGCAATAAAGCTGGTTGAATTATCTTCAATTTTGAGCAACCTTGAGCAAGCATTTACAAATGTAACATCACTTTTTGGAAAGCTTTGTGATGTTACCGAGTACACCAAGGAAGTCAAAGAAAAATTAAATAAGTTAGATGTGGAAATGAAGGATAGTTCAAGCTCATGTCATCACATGAAGGTGAAATTTTTGTCCAAAGTGCATGCAAAGTTACTTAGAGAAGAAGCCAGAATAAGGTCTACAGTGATTGACATTCAAAATATGATTCTTCCAGTCATGGATCAAATGCAGAAACATATTGCCTATTCAAAAACATTGATTAATGACAACAATTTTTCAATAGCAGATCATATGATTGAACTTTCTGCAGAAGTTCAAGTGGCTCTCTCTAGCTACAAAATTTTGCAAGATAATTGGGATAAGACATTGTCTCTTATTCTCAAGGTACATTCTAAATTTCTCTCACATTTTGGTGTCTCTATTTAAATTTATTGTATAGACATTCTTTGGCATTATTGTCAAAAAGGGGGAGATAAGATTATTGGCAGGGGGAGATAAGATTGAGTATGAGTTGTACAGGAAAAGGAATCAAAAGGAGTAAGAGAGACATTGTATAGATAAAAGCTATGCATGCCATACGTATGGGGGAGATATGTAAGATATGTATATAGCAGAGTAAATCAGAATGCCAGTTTTGGTTCATAAGTGTTTTTGTCACTAATGCCAAAGGGGGAGATTGTTGGCATTATGATTATTTTTGTCATTAGTGACAACACTTACTCAATTCTGAATGCTTACTGAGCATCTAGTGGTTACCTTGTAAGCTTAGCAGTTTAGTAGTCTAAACCAAGTAGACAATGGCTACCGAGAAAATACAGACAATGTGAAGTCCAACAGTGTCTACCGAGCTTTTCAATATCTACCATGCTTCACAGTGTCTCTGAGCAGTAAGTTTGTGTCATGAAGATTCAGTGCAAATCGAGTGATGAAAGATTCAGTGTTTACCAAGTGAAGCAAGGTAAACTCAGTGTGCAGTATCTACCAAGTGACACTACATCTACCGAGTCACCAGTGGTTACCGAGTTCATGACTACATCAAGTGATTAGTATGGACCGAGCCCTCACTTCTATTGAGTGCATGATGATGCCGAGTAATGCAGTGGATGTCATGTATCAGAAGGTCACTGAGTTAGTTCAGTGAATGTGAGTTATTACTATTGGGCTGACTCTGTAATGTATTTGTTTACTTGTATTTTGGCCGACCTTGTAATTTTGTAAGTTTGAAAGGTATATATGTAAGATATCAAACATGATGATGAATGTTGAAAGGAATGAAAAAGGAATAGTGAAGTAATGTGAAGTATATGTGAAACATTATCAACAGTAGTTCAAGGAACATAACAAGGTCAATTCAGAGACTAAAAAGTTATATCCATCACATGAGGTGATCAATGCATGAAGGATCTTATCAGCAATCAGTTGCCAGCAGATCCACTGCTTCGTCCTAACAATAACCTATCACATCCTGAATATTTCCAACAATGTAAACCTTTAACAAGGTTGGCTCCTAGTAGAGCTCACTTTAGAAGAGTAGAAAATTTGGGTTGTCGGTTCCAAGTAGTTTTTCCCTTTACAGGGTTTCTATGTTAAAAATCTCGGTATCAAATGTATGAATGTTGTTATGTTGCAAGTTATTTTTTATATTATTTTCATTTTACAACAACTTGATAACAACTAGGTTAATGGTCAATAATAAAAAAGTTTTATTACTATTAGTCAATAATAACAAGACCTCTACCAATATGGAATATTTCTTGGACTCCGTGACTCTGTGCTGGTTGAGGTGAGTAATCTAAAAAGGCAAGTTTTAAATTTTGATTTAGTTGATAAGATCTCTACCAATATGGAATATTTCTTGGAAACTACTGCTATCTTTCACTTTAAGGGTTTCTGGCCTTCTCTTTCAAGTTTGCATGCATGGATTTCCCATGTTTGGGAGCCCTTCATCTCAGAGACTACCTAGATTTACCCTTTTCCTAGGGGTTTTTTTGTTGTGAAATTTGATACTGTGGAAGAAAGTAATGCTATTTTCAACTAGGTCTTCATGATAAGTATACATTGATGGCTAAACCTTGGCACAAGGATTTCAACTATTTGATAGAATCTTTTAATAAGATCCCTCTATGGGTAAAGTTGCTAAACATCCCCCTTCACCTTTAGGGAGACTCTATCCTGAAGGAGCTGGGGAATACCCTAGGAAACTTTGTGATGAATGATACGGCTGCTTCCAAAGTGTATTAGACAATGTATGCTCGTATACTGTTTGAGATTGACATTTCTAAGGGACTCCCAGAAATGATTTCCTTGGACTCTCCTCTGGGTTCTTCGAATATTCTTCTTGACTATGAGGGAATCCCCTTTCACTGTAGAAATTGCCACTTGATTGGTCTCCTGGCAACTAGGTGATCTTTCAATAAATCTAGACATAAAATGTCCCCTTCTTGGTGGAAGGGGGTCTCGGATGACCACTACACATTTCATAAGGTCCCTTCGATAGGAAATGGAGATTCTACTACTGTTCCTCATAATCTATCTTCTCCTGGCATCTTGAAGAAGGATTTTCCTTTGGCCCCTTCTATGGTGGTAGTTGGTCTGTCCCTGGATTCTACTATCCCAGTTTCTGATGTGGATTTTGCTACTGTCTCTTCTTGTCCATCCCCTCCTTTGGCTCCTTCTATGGTGGCAGCTAGTCCGTCTCTAGATTTTTCTATACCATTTTTTGGTATAGACTCAGCTGGTGCCTCTATTTGTCCATGCACTCCTAGCATCTTGCTAGTGGATCCACAGTTGGCTCCTTCTATGGTGGTTGTTGGTTCATCTGATTCTAATGTTTCAATTACTAGTGTTTCTGAGGCAGTTCCTACTTTGGTTACTGGTGATGTTGTTCTATTTCTGGCTTTTGCTGTCACTTCCTCTTTTGTGGCCTTTTCCCTAGGGGTTTCTAGAATTGGCTATGATGGTGCTAATTTTAAGTGGTAGAAGGCTACTGGTTTGGTGGAGGATGGATGGACTACAGTAAAAGGAAAAAAGGTCAAGCCATCCAATCTTGCTTTTGATATGGCATTACAGTCTAATAAGAAGGGTTCTAAAGGAAAAGTCTAATGTGGCTGGTTCTTTTGCTCTCCTGGCTTTTGGCTTGTTGGTCTCTGCTCTATCTTTTGGCCTTTAGTTTTGAAGTGTGCCTCATCATGGGGTTTTAGGAACCCAGTCAAAACCTAGTTTTTTGTGGCTGTAGTATTCTATTTTGTTTTGTGATGCCACCTTGGTCACCTTTTGTTTGGTGACTCATTTCACCTTTAGTGGATGTTTCATATAGGGTTTTAGGTGCCCTTCAAAACCTATTTGTGGTTTCAAGTGCCTATTCAAAACTTGTTTGTGTGGTTGATGAGTACTCTGTTATCTACAATGCCACTCTGGTCACTGTGTACTGTTTGTGACCTGTTTCATCTTAGGATTGTTGTTTTTTTTGGTTTGGGATTATTTGAAAATTTATTGATTTGTAAAGGGTTTCAGGCTCCCTTCAAAACATGTTTTTCTTATAAAAACAAGAACAACAAATGAATATTTTGTAGTAAATTATGTTTGGTACTAAAATTATTTGAAGGGACTTTGGGATAACTAAAAAATAACTGATTCACCCCACCCCCCTAGTTATTTATGGACATTTATCTTAGTCTAGAATTGGCCTTTGTCTAGGTCTAGGGGGTATGAGTTGTGTTGTCTTTAGTCTCTCAGATGTGATAGTGTTCAATGACATATCCATATATTGTTTCTCAACACTTTCCTTGACACTTAGTGTCTTAAGTTTACACTTTGTTAGAAATCTAGGACTGTGTTATATTTATCACTAGCAAGCATTGGGTCTTAGAGAGTCATCACTTTCTTTTCCTTTTTACTTCCTGCTTCAATTAAAATGAATGAGATATGATTGAATTTTTCTTTGTGCATTGTTTGTGTTGATTTCCACTAAGTGTTCCTTCCTTCGTCTCTTTGGGATGTTTCTCGACTATAGAAGTGGGGGCATTGGGCATGCTTTCTTTGATTTCTGTATGTGGGTGTAGTTTCGACGATCCTAGGTGTCTCTTATTTTGACCCCTTGGACACTTAGGAGATTTGGAGCTATGTCCTTATCTGTTACATTATATTTTCTTACTCAAGACCACACTCATGGTTATTATGGTGCTTATGCCTTGGTACAAACATGAATCTTGAAAAATCAAACTTAGGCAATCCACTAGCGAGTCATCTTGACCTCTATGTCTTTGATGCTTATGCTAGATTCCCACATTTTAAGGCTCGATGATAAAAAAAAGGAACTCCCTAGTTGACCCTTGTGACTTGCACTTTTCATCTTTATGTTAGTTTACATTTTAGGGATTTATTTTAGGCTTGCACTTGAGTTAGAAGAGAGTCTCTATAATTTTGTATGGATCATTAACTGTGCTTGATCATCCTTGTCTTCTTTCTTCTTTCTCGATCATAACTTTTCGTTCCTGGAAAGCTTTTTATTTTTATCACTCTTTTCCTATCATCAAGGGTAGTTAATCATATCATTATATATGAACTTTCCAAAAGAATTAAGATTTTCAAATCATGGGTGCACGAGACCAATATATTAAAGTTAGAGTATCAACAATTATAAGAGCATCACATATGTAGAGAGAATATACAACAACATTGTCACATGAGAAATTAAAATGATGAAAGTAAAGATACCTCCATGGCATAAGAAAAAGTAAATAAGAAAAATAAACAATGAAACACATAAGTTGAGTCCAATATCTCATATATATTTCATTATGAAGCAATACAAGAACAATATGAGATCAAAATTTAGAAGAGTGTCTCAAAATATCGAGTATCAAAATGAGTCCCTAGGTCTAATTTAAGAAAAAATAAGAACTCATGAATGAATCCCACTCTCTTGTGTATGAGGAGGAGAAGGAGGATCTTGTGTCCTATCAGGTGGTTGTCCTACACACTCTAATCTCCCTATCCTTTTAGAGTAATCTAGTACTCTTTGTCCCCCTGACACCACTTCTATGTAGGTTGTATAGTAGTATGTTGTCCTTGAGTTTTTTCATTATAATCTTGTAATGCTTGGTGCTTCTCCTAAAAAAACTTCTAGCCATATGCACACTCATCGCACAACTACTAGTCATGTCATGGTGACTGACAATTGATGCACCTTTGCATCTGACTCCTTCACCCATGCTATAGTAGAAGAGCTATTCTCCCCTCACTCCTCTTGTTGAGGAGTCTACCTCTAACCCCTATCAGTTAATTTTCTATGCATTAGTCTCTCCTCCTTATTAGGATCATGCTCCTCCATTTCTATTACTAACCTCTCATCTTAGACCTCGTAGCTAGGTGGTTGCTGCTAGGGGCACTACTCATGGTCTCTTGACTACTACATCCTCCTCCTCTACCTCCCCCATCTCCACCATCCCTTTTACCTCTTCCTCTGACATGAGGTGATCTACCATTTAGACATATAAATTTTTTATATGGATGATCCCTAATCCATCTCCTATACTTCAAAGACTCGCCCATGTATGCAATATTTGGGAACAAGTTCTAGAGTACTTATTGTATCTATCGTACCTCATATGCACAAAGATCATACTTGATCATAGGACCCCATTTTAATGCATCCTTCATAGAGTTTGTAGCATATGCGGTCACCTTATTTCTTACACCCTATTATCTCCTAAATTATCTCCAGATGTGGCAAATAAAAAACTACTCTACTAGTCCTAGATGTCTCCATAGTAGTAACCTGCTACAAAACTTGAAGGCCAACTTATCTGATACAACCTCCCATTGCTTGACCTCTTTGTAAGGTCTTTATGTAATCAAGGTAATTCCATAAAGTCTCCTCCTCTAGTAATGGGAATCTCTGACATTTGTTTGTTGAATGTATCCTAAGTGTTTGAAAATGTAGGGTCTCCTCATCCATCTTGGCCAAACTTGTGGGTTGATCATTACAATGTGCTCCCACACCCACAACTGTACAACTAACACTCCTATGGAATAGATATTCCCTTCTTCAAACACTATTTCATGTAGATCTTTGTACATATCACATAGCAAAGAAGGGAACCATTCCACGCATTGAGGTTGTGACAACAAATCCATCACAAGATGACCCCATCTACACTAAAAGCCTCCATGACTCTGATTTGCACTAAGTACACAACCAATTAGATAACATATAATCAACCCCACTAGGAAGTCATCACTATAATCTTGTAACATCTTCTCCCATAGGATGAAACAATCAAGGATAGTGTCATCCTAAAAGATATGCTACATGGTTTCTATCTGCTATGTTATCATCTAATAAAAGTACACTTGCATTACAAGTCACTGCATCTATCAGTACCTATCATATCTAAACATATTGACATAAGTACAATGATGAAATACATATACTCATAAGATCTCCCATGTATGGGATGCAATAATATGATATACATCCTCGAGAGTGATAATTATCTCTCCCATCGACAAGTGGAAAGTGTTATGCATTGCATGAAATCTCTCTGAGAGCACAGTCAATAGGTCATGGTTTGCCTAGATATGAGGAAAATTTAGAGGTGATCCTAGAAACATGGTCATAAGCATATAAGAATACTATTTTAATAGGTCCCTCATTAAGCATAGTCCTATAGAATAAGGACACATAATCTGCACATCCAGAAAGACTTACTATAACTAAAACATCAAAATAAAACATGTCAGAGTGCATTAATGAGATATAAATATGTGTTTAAGAACATAAAGGAATCACTAAAAATAGTCAAAAAGATGCATTGATCATTCTAAGAAGTAATTATGCATGCAATTTCAACTATACGACATTTCACATGCTAGTAGGGAATCGTATGATGTTCTACCTAAAGTCATACAATGTTTTCTATTCTTGCGACATTTCATACCCTATCATATGATTCATGGCTACCCAGAATATGACATTGGACTAGACTACCATACAACACTTCATAGGATTAGAAAACGTCGTATGGATTTTCACATAATAGGAATACGACATTTCAAAAGATCATACAAAAAATGAAGGAAAAGAGACAAAACACAAGGAAAAATCACAAAATACAAGCCAAACTGAGTTTAATTTTTGATAACTTACTGGTGTAGGATAGTGAAAAGGAATATTATGCAACTGAATAAGCCAATCAACATGAACTTGCATGAGTACTCTCTAAAGGCTTCAAACTGACAAGAAGACAAATGCACAAATGATTGGAAAATGATCTTTTGGACCCCTTATAAAGCATTTTGACCTAATTTTTCAATGTCTTGAATTTTCATGAAAATTGTACCCTTACCTAATTTTGACTTCCTTGATTCATTTTCAAGATCAAAATCAAAATCCAACTTCATCTTGATTGTAAAAATTGCATTTTAAAATTTCTTGCTTCTAGGCATAGTTGACTTATCCCTTATGAGGTTAATCTTTTGAGACAATTGTCATTCCCTCTTTTGCATAATTTTATCATTTCTTTATCATTTATACCCCTTCATCATATTCTATCTCTCATTTCTCCATATTTCTTCTATGTTTGACCTAATTCTCATGTTTCATCATTTTGGTCAAATTGGGACACATTCTCAATGCTTGGTGGTCAAACTTGGTTCTATGATCTCTACATAACTTATCTATCATCATAGACCTTATATTATCTTGATTTTATTATATCAATATTATTTATGCATCTCCTCTATTTGATTTTTGTTTTGATCCCGAGGGGGCATAAATACCCTATCTTTATGTTGGAAACTGATTTTTCTATATCTACTTGTTATCTAGTTTACCTAGGGAAAAAAATTAATCTAATATAATTGCTCTTGGACATATCAGTTCTCAGTGCATTATATCAGCTATGATATTGTCTTATCTATCAATCTCTATTTCGGTGTTCATTTTTCTTCTTCAAACTATGCATTGGAATTATCTTGCTACCTTGCTAGCCTTTGTTCACTGCTAGTTTAGGGATAGTTATCTCACTACACTTCATTCACTCCTAGTTTGGAGTTAGGTCTCTAAGAAACTTGACATCATCATTCTTTGACTTAATGTGTTCTCAAATTTCTCACACATTAGTGAAAGAGGGGCAAATGTAATCACTCAAAAATGGTCCAGTAAACTATAAGATCCCTTTTCATTATTATAAATCTCTATACTAGATCACATCTTATTCTTAATCAATTTTTCATAATTATTTAATCTATAATCCTTGATTAAATCATAATTTTATTATTTTTTCGATTTTATCCTATGGTTTGACCACCTTATTGTATGTCTTTATTTAAATAGAAGAACTTTCTCCCTTTTAATTAAATAAATCCCCTTCATCCTATGTATGCACATGAAAAAAGAATTTCCAAGGTGAGAGGAATCTCTTTTGCTTCTTAATTCCTTCCACACATCTTTTGCCTCTCAAACATATCCATTGATTTTGCCTTTTGAGAAATTTGTACACCAAATTCAAAATGAGAATTATTCTCCACTGTAGATTTTGCCTCTTAATATCTCACCATCTATTGCTCTTTAAAAGGAGGTTCTCTCCCAACTCTCTCATATCTTATACTTTCATGTTATTGTTATGCTACAATTTTGTTTAGTTGCATTCTTGAGCACTTGAGTGCTTCCACTTGCATTTCTTATTTGGATTACTTGCATCTTTGATTAATATTTCCTTTATTGCATTATAGCTTAGATCACCTAGTCTAATTAGGGGATTGTAATTCCCATCTTATTAGATTATACTCACATTGCATAAATACTTTAGTCTTTTCATTATCATCTTATTTGTATTTTCATCCTCATTAGAGGCTCTTTGATCATAGTATTCTTTCTCTTATTCCATTGAATCTTTATCTTGTAGTGCACCTTTCAAGGGTCACCTTCTTAGTACATTTAAGAGCTACACGCATCATACTTCACTCATTTCTTTTGTACATTACAAGTAGGAAGCTATAAGCTTCCATCTAAGGCTCATGATTAATTGGACACCTTGGATAGAAGGGTTTATAGAAGTGTGCTTACTTTTTAGGATACAACACACACACACACACACACACACACACACACACACACACACACACACACACACACACACACACACACACACACACACGCACACACACACACATACAAACACACACACACACACACACACACACACACACACACACACACACACACACACACACACACACACACACGCACACACACACGCACACTCACACGCACACGCACACGCACATGCACACGCACACGCACATGCACACACACACACACACACGCACATGCACACGCACACGCACACGCACATGCACACGCACACGCACATGCACACACATGCACACACACACGCACACACATAATTTAACATTATACTTCTAACTAAATAATTTAAATACTAGTAGTTGTATAGTTTTGTCCTTACAACGATGAGTGATAGGTATTTAATAATTAAATTTTCTTTAGAATACAATTTGATGTGAATAACTGATTTAATAATTAATTTTTAATTATAATAAAATTTCAAAAATAGAGGTTCATTCATGAGTCTAGTAGGGATAATCCTATTTCAAATAGGGAAAAAGTATGTTGGTTACCATTGGAGGAAGGATGGGTCAAAATAAATTTTGACGGGGTGCTAGAGGAAATCCATGGGTCTCAGGGTGTGGTTGCATCGCAAGACATTACTAGGGAAACACTCTTGCTTTCATGGCCAAACATCTAAATGATAGCACAAACAATCTGGCAGAATGTTGTGCAACTAAGGAGGCTCTTGTGTTAGGACCTAAACTAGGCATTCAAAAACTCCATCTGAAAGGAGACCTGGTGATCATCATCAACGACATCAAGAAAGGGAGACTAGAAGCATGGAAACTAGATAAATATATTCAGTAGATCAAAGGATTGCTATTTTAATTTGAAGATTTCAAGTTCTCCCACACTTATCAAGAAGCAAACAGGGTGGCAGACATGTTGGCAAACATGGGTGCAAATGCTACCATGGGAACTCATAATGAAATTTTTGAGGACCTCAGATTTTCAATGTTAGATTAAAGAGAGAAATATTATGATTCAGCCACATTAAAACAATAATTTTCATCCTTGTTGAGAAATTGAGGGAGGCATCTTGACTCCAACCCTGATGGCATTTATCACTCTATGACATGCAAAGATCCAATCTTTCATGCATGTCTGATTGTTCAATCATCTATTGACACCTGAGCACTTGCTTGCTTCCAGAGGGTTCAAAATAAGTTAAATTTAGGAGAAAGCCAAGGCAGAACAATTTTTTTTTTCAACGATGATTGATATGGAGGAAATTTTTTCTTTAAGCTCTGAGAACTAGATGCAATCATATGGGGAAAAGATCACTACTCGGTGTCTTAAGAGAATATTTGTTTTTGAAGAGCTGGATTTCATGGAGGGCATCCTATAGATGTTTGAGTCAAACTACTTGGATGACTACTAGAAGAGGCACTCAAATTTGGACGTGGTGTCTCTATTTGTGGCGCTGGTACTAATGGTAGTTGAGACGAAGGAGGAAGTTCGTCAGGTAGTCATAACATGTGTGGACAGGCAGTCATTGTAGGGGTTGGAAGAAATTTTGGAAAGAGCTATTTTGGGCATGGGCATTGAGATGGACAAGGAGCCTTGGAGATTGATCGGTGGAGGGGAATCATTGGTTTAGCCCTTGGTTGTATGGTCCTCTGTAAGCCCTAAGGGAGTGCATGTCCCAAAGGTAGAGCAAGGCTGGAAAAAGATTGTGGATTTTCTACAAGGGAGAATTTGGGTGTCGAAGGAGAGCATGCACGATTTCATGAAGGCTACACCGTGTAAGACCATGCTAGCTCCAAGGCAGGCGCTGCATCACCAAATTGAAAAGAAGAAGAAGTAGGAGGAGGGAGCATCCTCGACATAAGGAATATGGGTGGATGCCTCACTACTTGAAGATGAGGGAGGCACTTGCAGTAAGTGTCTCTAGGCTAAGTAGGGTATTTCAAGGCCAAGCTATGTGCAAGACAATTGCTCTACACTAATGTTCACTTGCACAAAGGTAGCATACTGGTTTAATGATTAAAAATTAGTCTCAGGAAATTGGCAAAGGTCAGTGAACGCAAGTGCATAGTTTTCTCTATGGTGTTTTGTGTTCTTGGGGTGGGCGGTCTATATTTTTTGTAGAAGTGTTTATACTCTGCTATTTTGTAATGAAATGTGTGTGGCCAAGGGGATGGGTAGAAACATGGCAATAAGGTTTATGACCATACTTTTAATTGTATTTCGTCTCTTTTACATCAATGTAATATCCATAATGTTACCTATAAAAAAATAAAAAATAAAAAAATATTTTAGATAGACTAAAAATATTATTTATTTATATTTAATTTATCATGTAGAATAAAATAATCATTTAAATAAATCTCTGTGTAAAAAAATATAATAACAATTAAAAGGAAAATAATTAAAAATAATATTAAGAATAAAGATAAGAGCAAAAAATAAACTAAAATAATTTTAAAAACTAAATCAATTTTAAAAAACCAAAACCAAATTTAGATTTTCTAAAAGAAAATATAGATTAACTTTCTATTTTTAAAATCTTAATTTCTAAAAAGAGTATGAGAAAAAAAATTGAAGTGTATAAAAGGAAAAGTAAACTTTTAAGGAAGAGAGCAACAACTTTTCACAAGAACATTTTATTTTTATGCTTAATTAATTTTTTTTTAAACAAAATTAAAATATGTTCTATGAAAGTAGTTATTTGTTGTCACATTTTTTACACTATAATTTTTTTGACTTAATGGTTGATAAGTGTTAGAAATGGAAAAAGAAATATGTAAATAAGCAATACCCGGAAAGAATCTAAGTGAGTAAATGCATGAAAAGATATTACCATAAAATAGAAGAGAGAAAGCTTCAAGCTCCAACACCATGAGACAAGATATTTGGAAAGGGGAAAGCAAAGAAAACCCCTTGTGACATTATGAATGAGGCATGAAAAGCCTAAGAATAAAGAGAGAGAGAGCAAGAGAGCAATGGCTCATACAATATTTGAGAAGAGGAAGAAACCTCATTGTGAAATGAGAGAGGAGGGTCATCTCTTAAATAGAGATGAGAGAGAGGAGTTAGAATGTAACTCCCATGTCTATGAATGCCACCATTCATAAGTGTGTGAAGCCAAGTGTGAGATTCCTCTTAAGGAGGAATAATCTAAATTACAATATATATTTGTCCTCACATATTCCACTAGATGACGAAATAAGATGTAGTGGAAAAAGGACAAAAAAGAAATATATTAGGATACCTTGGCTTATATCCTAATATATTACAACAATAAAGAAATGAGTTCTAACCTTGGTTTATAAATACACCAAGGAAAGATTACAACTTCTAACACTCCCCTTCAATCTTTACTTGGGGAAATTACATCAAAGGGTATTAAACCCATAATTTTTACAAAAAACTGCAACTTAATCTTCAATATGGAGTAATTTGATTGTCTTCAAGCCATATGGTACATTTGCAGATCCAAGAGAAGTACATGAGTCCTTTGAATGTGATCAAGTGGAAGCATAGACACCTCTTCATATGTGGGAAAACCAAGAAGGTTCCTTGATGGACCATTCAATGTAATTCTACTTGTGTCACTTGAAAAAAAGAGAACAACAAGACAAATATCCACAAGTAGAATGCCATCATATATGCAAATTCGAAATCCTTTTGAATAAGGATAATAAAACTCTCATAGAGAAACAATGAGTAAAACATGTTACCACAAAACAATGGAGATCACCTGATATCAAGATAAAGTATATGCTCAAAAAATTGTCAACAAGGACAAATCGAGTAAAAAGCTTGATCAATGCTCTCATGAAAAGAATATTATACTAATGCAGAAATGACCACAGACAAGGCCAACTAATGATACACACATCAACATTGCATCAATCACGTGGATATAGACAGTCCACTTAATGAATCATCCCACTGCAAGTTAATGGGTGATCAATCCATAACATGCATGACTCATGATCTAAGCAATAAAGTATGCAGATCATTATCACATTAATATATGAAAATAAAGTAAAAAGAGAGACATGCTGATCAAATTAGTATTATCATGATTTGTTAGGATACTCAAATGAACAGATTATGAGGATATAACAACATATTGCCTTCAAATTGTATCAAATCATCTGAATTTGGAGGGAAAACTCCAATAATAGCATCCTCTTCATTGAGGAACAAAAATGGAACAACATGGAGGGAAACTCCATAAAAATATTATCCTATCAAAATGGAACAGATAGGATCAAATGGAGGGAAACTCCATATAAAATGAGTGCATACCAATATAGGATGGAGGGATACTCCATGGGCCAGATAAGGAAACTATGTATCAGTTATACTGAGGGGACCTACATAGTTAACCTTGAAAAAATATTAAGCTCCCTATGCAACTCAAAAAAAATATCATATAAATCATGTAGATCAATTGGTATAAAACCAGAAAGTGCCAACATGGGCATAGAACAATGCTATAAAAGCATAAAAGTGCAACTATGGGCACATCAAAATATCAAAATGAAGGCAAATGTGTAAGATTACTCATAATCCAATTAAGTAAAATGATTTAAGGAAGATCAACTAAATATAGATATCAGGTATAAAACTCCATTAAGGGTAAACATGGGTATGAAAATTATTTTGTGAAGGTATAAAGGATGGGCCCACCATCAAAGACAAGAATCCTCAAAAAAGGAATTATAAATGAGGATATTAAAAAAACTTAACTTTTTATGTTAAAAATAAAAATAAAACTTTGATTAGTTTTAATTTTTACTTCTAAGAAAACTCCTCAAAAAGAAAAAACCTCCTTAAACTTCTCCCTTTTTTTACTTAAAATCATGTAAAGGAGTAAGAGAGATTTAAAATAAAATATTGCACTTGTCTGACAAAGAATGATTACATGCCAAAAATAGGTTGACAAGAGGCAATAATAAAAGCAAAAGATGCCTCTGTCTAGAGCTCAAAAAAAGAAAAAGGAATCCTCACATATGAGCAAAAAAAAAAAACATTAGAGGAATAATTCTTCTGCAAATATAGAAACTGTATTTGCCAAATAATCAGAAAGAGCTAAGTTTGGTAAAGAGCAGAAGAATCGCTAAACACAAGGAATATTATTTATAGTGCATGCATTCATATTCAAAGAAGGGGCACGACAGTGCACGTGAAGGCATGAGCATGCAAGGTGGACAGTTACAAGGTGAAATGTATGCAAGAAGGGATGAGCTCAGAAAAGCCTGTTACTATCATAGTAACTGATGAATGTCCAGGAGGATGTGAAGATAATATATTGAGAATAAATTTAAATCCACGGCCTTCGACTGCCACATGAATCTCATCCTCTGTGATTGCGAGGAGTTCAGGAATCTCCTGCCCAAGAAAGGTGAAAGAAGAAAGAAGAAAGAGAGGAGAGGCAAATGTTGGGCCTCATCCTTCTGCGTGGTGAGGAGGTCATATTAAGAATGGGAGCAGCACCACAAGTTAGTTGGTAGCCGCTGTACCTGCTCACCAAAACCATCTGCCTATGCCTTTAATTGCCCCCATATGACCGTTCCCTCAGAAAACACAGCACACATTTCCTCATCAACAATGGCGATTTCGCCAGTTTGCAGGAAATGCAGAGAGTAGAAAAGAAATTTAGAGCATGTTTGTGTTTGGGGATTCTTACACAGACATAAGAAATCATGATCGATCGGCCATTGCATGGCAGCCTCCCTACGAAATCACTTTCCCTGGGCGGCCCTCTGGACGCCACTCTGACGGAAGAGTCCTCAGGATGGGTATGCTTATAATGCAAATGGGAGAGATTTGACAAGCAGGGTTGCTATGGACTGTGAGTCCGCCATGAAATTTCTTTACAGGAAGAAGAAGCAGCGATGGAGAATGGGATTGTGCTTTTTCGGCCACAGGAAAAGATTGCTCGGGCAGGCTGAAAACAATAACAATGCATGGCTTCTGGAGGAAAATAATAAAGATGAGTGCAATGGGTGTAATGGGCTAGTTATTAAATTAATAAAACTGTCTTCTCAAAACCCTATTCATGCCTTCCGGACACCACCTATAATAGGGAAGTGATTCCCTTAAATTGTAATGATTGAATTGAAATTATCTATCATTTCCTCTTTCTCCATGCTCAAAGCTGATTGTCAAACTAATACGATCTGAGACCACAAAAATAATAAAGCCTGTGCAAAACGAGAGAAAGAATGGAGTCCATTAGTTAATTCAAAGAGTTTTTCTGGTACAAATAACGTGCTTGCCATCTTCATCGGCCCCACACTTACAACAATGAAACCGCGAGCACCGTACCGTAACAGGCACACACTTATTTACGCAGAATAATCAAGATGCTCACTCTTTAACCTCAACTGCGCAGAATATCTGGATATTTTAGCAGGTCAGTGTACTGAGATGGAATCAAAATCAACTTTGCTTTGCAATGCTTTTTTCATTTTTGCTTTACAAATTCTTTTTCTTTGCATTTGTTTTCGAACTTCTGTACTTCGAGTAGGCCAGGGGTAACACAACTGTGTATATAGAGGCAGGCTGAGGCATGGCAAATTAGTTCCTCTCTCATCCTCTTCTCAATCTCGGGCAATGATTATGGCTTCTACGTGCAATGCAAACAAACAGATGTGGGGCTGGCTGGTTTTGTGCAGGCGGTGATAAAACAGTTTGGGGTGGATTTGGAAACATTATATGGGATGGGGTTTCGGTAGTTTTCCATTACAAACATGGGGCCTTTGGGATGCCTTCCTCTCTACACATCCAGCAGTAACTACAACACTTGTAATGACACGAAAAATGCACTGGTTGAGAATCATAATGAATGTTGGTGAAACAGAAACCATCCTTCCCTCCTAACCGCAGAACAGAAACCAAAAGATATTACAAACGGAGCTGGTTAAAGCTTACACCAGGATTAACAGACATAAAAAATGGATAACCATAAGCAAAATAGATTAGACAAAACAAGAGTAAAAAAAAATTGATATCTAGATAGGAAAACCCTTTGGTGGCAAGCCTTCCAAAGGGGGTTAGATGAAAACTAATAGAAAATAAGAAGTAACCTACACAAATTAGAGCACACAAAAGTTAATCGGGTTTGGCGGTAAACCAACCAAATCCAAAAAAAAAAAAATTCAATTTCTTCCATCTTAAAAAGATTAAAGAAGAAATTAGTGAAATCTCTCTCAAGTGTCTCCAAGAATCGTACCTTCATGCAAACACTCAAAACAAAGATTAAACTGCTCTGATACCATGTTAGAAATGGAAAAAGAAATCTGTAAATAAGCAATACTAGGAAAGAATCTAAGTGAGTAAATGCATGAAAAGATATTACCATAAAATAGGAGAGAGAAAGCTTCAAGCTCCAACACCATGAGACAAGATATTTGGAAAGGGGAAAGCAAAGAAAACCCCTTGTGACATTATGAATGAGGCATGAAAAGCCTAAGAAGAAAGAGAGAGAGAGCAAGAGAGCAATGGCTCATACATTTAGGCTTCTTACATTATTTTTGGGTGCGCAATTTCAGCAAACACCCAAAAATTTCTCTCTCTCTCAAAGATCATATTTTCAATATATTTTAGATAAATGTAAAATGAATGAATCTGATTTAATTTTTAGTCCTTGTGGATTAAGAATTAAACTAATAGTTGATATAGAAATGATATGAATTATGGAATTGTAATAAAATAATTAATGTAACCAACAATATTCAAGAACAAGTTTGAAAGAGATGTATGCAATCTATAAGACCCTGGAGTTCATGTAATTTCAAAAACTAGTTTACAAAATTTTCACGAGATCCCAAGGGTCACCGAAAATGCTTAGAATTCAAAATGAAAAATTTGAATAATATTATTAAAACAAAGATAAAAGAATATCAAAATATTGTATACATTTCTAAATCAACTTTGAAGATCCATAAATCTTTTCTCGATGCTAAAAAAACTATTTACACCATTAAAAAGATCTCCAAGAGCTCTAGTTCCAATCCCTTAAAATGATAACTTCAACAATTAGGTCAATAGTTTGTTGAAAGTTCAAAACCCAAATCATTATCTAAAGACCACTTAAATCATCATATTAAAGTTATAGAGAAAATTCTAATCTATATTATCTTAATGTTGGTATATTTTATGATGCATGTAGTAAAATTATTTAAAAGGTTAAACTAATACAATTCTAGATGAAATCCCAATGAAAGGCGATCCACATGTTATTATTTCTTTTTTGGCTCATGTCTCATATACTAGTAAGAAGTAACAATCTACTTCTCTACCTCTAATAAAGTTGAAATATAGGTTGTAAAAATGCAGCCAAAGATGTGTTATGGTTAAGAAGATTTCTTGAAGACTTGGGTCTACTGCAAGAGGCTCCTAAATGTTTGTATTGTGATGATAAAAGAGTTATTATTTTGAAAAATAATCCCATATTTCATGTAGCCTGACAAAGCACATTAATATTTTACATAACTTCATGTTGGGGGGAAAATATAAGAAACACAATTTTCTCAAAATTATGTTATAAACCACTTTGTAAAGATTAATTTGTCCATCATTGTAATCTTGGATTATGACCCATTCAAGTGTTTGATGTAAACTACCCAAGAAAAGCTTTGACCGAGTAGTGGAGGATTGATGTTTCAAATCAAGATATATAAAGGATATTTCATTTTAAATGATAGTTATATAAATAATCTTAAGGTTCATCCCTACATGTCTTTTGTCCTATTTAATTTTCCATATCTATGAGTAAGAACATAACTCATTTAAATTATTTATAATATGTAGAATTTTAGAGGTAATGTGTAGAATCCTTCTTATGAGGATTTTGACACTTTCCACACACATGGGATGATAAACGATGTTCTTAGACTAGGACATTACATTTGCAAATCCTCTATCATATCTATTTATTTGAGGTCTTTCTCTCATTTCTTCTCATGAAGCATTTTATGTTAAGTTCCCTCTATCTCTTTCTCTCTTTGTAAATTATTAGGTTTTATGTAATCAACATATGTAGAATTTTAGAGGTAATGTGTACAATCCTTCTTATGAAGATTTTGACACTTTCCACACACATGGGATGATAAACGATGTTCTTAGACTAGGACATTTCATTTACAAATCCTCTATCATATCTATTTATTTGAGGTCTTTCTCTCATTTCTTCTCATAAAGCATTTTATGTTAAGTGCCCTTTATCTCTTTCTCTCTTTGTAAATTATTAGGTTTTACATAATCAACATATGTAGAATTTTAGAGGTAATGTGTAGAATCCTTCTTACGAAGATTTTGACACTTTCCACACACATGGGATGATAAATGATGTTCTTAGGCTAGGAAATTACATTTGCAAATCCTCTATCATATCTATTTATTTGAGGTCTTTCTCTCATTTCTTCTCATGAAGCATTTTATGTTAAGTGCCCTCTATCTCTTTCTCTCTTTGTAAATTATTAGGTTTTACGTAATCAACATAGTATTAAGGGATTTTAAAAAAAAAACTTTCCCCTCTTAAAAATTATTGTATCTCCTTCTTGAATTTAGTGTTCACATTCTTTGCTCTAATTTTATTTACATTCAATGACAATTTTATACTTCAAAGTTTTATTCTTGGATTAGTTTTTTCTATTATTTTGTGTTAATCTCCTTTCAATTATATATTATTCACAAGATCTTATATAAAAATATAGTTTGTTCCATTATATTTTTTTATCAACACAACAGTATATTGGTGTATGCATTAACATTGCACATAAGCTCTTGAGTTTATTTAGGAAGAAAAATTCTTCTAGATAAATATAGTTGTGCATTAGCTAATTAAATTAGGCATATTGATTTTGTGTCTAATTAGTTTTATCCACCTAATTGGAAAATTTATTATCATAAATTGTATTAATTACTCTCACTTTCTTCTTTATAAGTATTGGGGTTTTATAGTGTAAGATATTTCATTCTCGTTAATGCATTGTGTAGATTTTGTAGTGAAATATCTTAGGGTTTCTCCTCATTAATTTTGGTGAAGACCTATGGTTAGGATTTCAACATAGGTTCCTAAGTGCATCGACATGGTATCTGAGTGACTGTGAATATAGCCCCTTTCTACTTAGTGAGTTTTCAACTAGGTTTTTTTGTCTATGAGTTACACTACTCTATCAGTTGATTTTGTCTTGTATCAATAGTTGGACGAAAACCTTTTGCAATTAAAAAATAATCATCTTGATATTTCCTTTTCTATTGGTCTTTTTTTTTTCATTTATCTTGATATCATCATAAGAGTCATGTGGAGGTATTTAAGTATATCTTAAGGTACATTCAAGGAACTACACAATTTGGTATACACCACACACTAGGTGCTTCTTAGATTGTGGGCTTTACTAACTTGGATTAGGTTGGTAAAGTTGATTATCAAAATTATACTTTTATCTTTTTCTTTTGTCCTGGTTTTGGTCTAGTTGCTTGCTCTTGCAAGAAGTAAAATTTTATTACATTATCATTAACTAAGGTTGACTAATGCGAATTCTTGGCTAGTCAAGAGGTTCTTTGACTTTGATATTTGGTAGTTGAGTTTGGATTTCTTTTCTATCATACTACTACTCCTTGGTGTGATAATCAGAGATCCATACACATTTCTTACAATCTAGTGATGCATCAATGTACCAAGCATATTGATATCTATATTCACTGCAACAAGAAACTCATTCAGGATGGTGTCCTTTACTTAGATTATTTGTCCAGAGAATAGTAGCTTGTAGAAATCTTCACTAAGCCTTTTGCATCTCATTTATATCTTCAATTGTGATTGATGTTAGGTGTAAAAGAAGTACTCCTTGGGGGCTCTTAAAGATTCATCCTGTTGACATTATTTTCAATTAGTGACTTAACACTTAGTTAGTTGTTTACATTGCTACCAAGGTCCATATACAAAAAGAAGAGTCTACTAAGCTTCATAGTGTCTACCGAGCATCTAAGATATAATATAGTGCATATCATGCTTTACAGTGTCTGTTGAGCTTTAGAGACAAATGGCAGTATAAGCTGAGCTTAGCAGAGTCTACTGAGCTCCAAAAGAGAAATTAGTTACTAATGAGCTCATCAGTGTAAGTGATGAATATTTTAGTGTTAACCGAGCTCTATAGTGTTAAACAAGTGTATCGATGCCTACTGAGCTAGCAATGTTAATGAAGTGAATGAAGATAGTGTTGACTAAGCCACAATGTCTACAGAGCCCTTTAGTATTTGTCGAGCTCTCTAGTGTTCGTTGAGTCACCAAGTGCTAACTGAGTTCACAAGATACTTCAAGTGATCAATGTGGATTGAGAAATTAGTGTCAATCGAGTGCCAAAGCTTGCCAAGTTGATAGTGATTCTGAGTAACAAAATATCACCCGAGTTGTGTTCAGAGCCTGAGTTTCAGCAACAATTGACTTAGTGTAGATTAGTTTGGTGTTGTAGCCAACACAAGAAGGTAATGAATTGGATTGGTATATATGTAATGCATTGTATCATAACCAAATGAAAAATATGAAAGTAAGAAGAACAAGCATGAGTACGAATTAGAAGAAGGCTACAAGAAGTATAAGGAAAAGCATAGTTTTATCTATCACAACAAGGTGATCAGTCTATATCAAAGGAATCTGATACAAAAAACCAATTTGCAGAGCAAAGATCAATTGTTGATTCATCCTAATAGGTGTAATTAGTCAAATCCTTTAACAAGGTGGACTTAACAGTCTATTGTTGAATCTCCTAATAGAGTGCATACTTCATTGTATGTTGAAAATCCTTTTACAAGGTGGACCTAATTAGTCCTTATTGCTCCTAATGGGGAAGATCACCGGAAGTGATCAATTGTAAGCCTTAACATGCCAACTTTATACTGCAGTAATAAAGCTTGTGGGTATCACCCCCACCCCAGTTTTACTTTCTATTTGGAAGGTTTCTAGGTCACCAAATATTGTGTCAAAGTGTTATGAATGTTACTGCTTTCATTCTTTCATGCATTAATTGGTGAATTAAATTAAAAAAATTATTGGTTCCTGATTCACCCCTCCCCTCTCAGTAACCTTGCCTACCTTATATTTCCAATACATCCTTCCTTCGTGTTGGTACCCATATAGACCCAGTTATTTAAAGTTTTAGTTTTAGATCTTTAACCTCTTTGAACTAAGTTCAAAGTAGTTCAAAGTGGTTCAATTTGTTGAAACAGGTTCAAATGGTTTGTTGGCTCGAGACAATTTAGCCTACAAGTTCGAGTTCACGTTTTGTATTTCATCAAGCTAATCATTATCTATAATATTCAAGCTCAAATTCAAAGCTCAGAGGTCATGGGTTGAAGATATTAATCAATTTGAGAGTAAAAATTCAACATAGTGAATTGGAAGCCTCAAAGCCAGTTCAAACCAATATTGCATATGGTTGAGTTAAATTTGGTATAGATTATTGTACCCAGATGATATGGCCTAGATTAGCTCATGTGAATGCTTCAAAGTATATGCAGGTGCATTTTGAATCATGGTGATCCAAGTACTCTAGATTCGAAGTCATCAAGTCACAAATTTAGAGCGATCCATGGGGAAGATGTTAATCTATAAAGAAATATTTTGACATGTGTCGATGCATATGGGATGGTAAAGAATGATGGTTAATTTAGTCTTATATGCTCCATCAAGAAATTATAGAGGAACTGCACTTTTCATGAGCTCAATAAGTCAAAGGAAAATTGATCAACAAGATTGAGAGAAGGCTTGATGACAAGTGATAGTGATGACTCAAACATAGTTAGGGAATCCTACAATTCCATATTACTTTCAGTGCTCCAACAAATCTTCTTCATTCAACTTCATTGTACTTTATTCAATCCTTGAAAATTTTCAATGGAGACTTTGAACACGAGAGACCATGGACACACACCCATAAAGGATAAGCTTGCAGGACCTCATTCTCAGTGAATGCTACCCATAATGAGAAATGTTCAACATTTTGTCCAAATGCATGTTATCACTCCTCCCTACTGCCTAGTGTTGGAGGTTTTCATCATGAGAGAAATGAAGTATTCATGGATGAAGGGAGAGCCTATATTCTTCCAAAATAAATTGGCATGACAAATATGGCACCAATCTTTTTAATGGTCAGCTAAAGGAGACCCAACATCTAGACTTCAACAACAATCAAGACCCTCGATAGCTCATCTGGTGTCTTGGTTATGCTAATCATGTTTAGTGAAAGAGTTTAGATTTGTATGACATCTGTAGCCACAAATTTGAAAGAGAAGAGTGCACCAAGAATGGCCAATAATGGATGGTGACCCCGAATGCATGTAGAGATAGGAAAATTGGAGCATGAGGGACAATTATCCACCCATGCAACACAAACATTATTCTTGTTTTGCAAGTTCAAAGACAATAAGAGGCTTGGTGATTCCTCTCCATCCAATTGTAAAGATGGGAATAAAGGCTATAGTTGTGGTACCTACTTGTTAAATATCTATAGCTCCCTGGTTTCTTTTCATCACCCAATATGCTAATAAAAGGAATTACATGAGATATTTTGGTTAGGGTGTATCAAAGTGTTGAAGGTGGGAGCTATGCACATGTAAGACACAATGTGATTATCATAAGTTTCATCACGCTCATGATTGAATACAACATTATATCTTGGGATACAAGCTCTATGTGTTGGATATGCATTGATAAAGGTTTTTTTCTTCACATATTAGAACAAATTGCAATGGTAATGGAATAGGGATCACCATATCACTATTAGTTGCACCCCATCCACCCAAAAAGTATGCACATGTTTCTAAGTTTAGGAACCCTGATTAAAAGGGTTAATTCCAAAAGAAAGGATGAGAAGATACTACACATGCATATCTCATGGATAAATGCCTCATCATGTAGTATGATTTCATTCTCTCTTGAATCATAACTCACAACATTCTTGTGTGACCACAATGTAAAGGGAATGATTGAGATCAAAGGTTGAATGATTAGCAACTACTAAACATATTTGCATCCACTTGGGTTAAAGTGTCCAAGCTCATCATGGAAAATTTCAAGGCTCTGTGGGAGAATGGAGAAGTTCATTATCCCATCATTGGGTATGTCATGCAAAGTATAAAGATAGATTAGAAAGAGTGCCTTGTCCCTCTATCATCAACCCAATGATTTGGGATAGTAGATGGTAAAAGTTCTTCTCCACAAATATGACAAGCTCAGTTTTAGTTCCAAAGTCTGCAAGGAAGGAACATGTGAGCCATGAGTTGAAGAGATATTGGAGGTGTCAACAAGATGATAACAAAAGGCCAAAGAATAGGTATCAACAGAGCACCTCGAGGTAGTATGAAGAATTGTGTTATGAAGTCTGTGAATGGAAATAAAAAAACCACTTAAATTCAGGATGACAAAGTGTGATCTATGCTAGAGCTTTTAAACAAAAATATGATTGTGCAAACCAATAATTTATTCCTGACAGGTGTAGATAATCCCATAAAAATTTCTTAACATATGGTGTTATCAATCCAAGAGTGTCCAAGTGTTGTGGATATATGTAAACCAATCGAGTAAATCTCATGTAGAAGTAATAATAAAATTTTGTAAGCTATGAGAAGACTCTGGTAATCAAGGGAAGTGAAATAAAAAGGAAAGATCAATTACTAAGTTTGTCAAGAATTAGTTCAATAGAAATTTGAAAGAAACTTCTGAGAGACGAAAATAAATAGGAACCTTAAGTCTGAAAAGAGGTTCTAGTTTTTCTTAATTTTTCTTGGGGGAGACTTTGAGTGGCAGCAGAATAAGGATTTGTGAATACAAGGAGAGAAGGGAGACATTTTTCCAGATAGTGGTTTTTGTGTGTATTAAACAATAAAGTCTATTTTGTTTTTTGTTTATTCAGAGGAGGGTTTTTTTAGTGAACTAGAACTTCAAGTTTGCATTTTAAATCTCTAATCAATGTTGATCTTTGCATTTTCTTATTTATCTCTAAATGTAGTTTGATATATATGATTATTGTCACAGTTATATTTTGGACTTTGTACTTTAATTATTTGTTTGTTTGGAAAGGACCATTCATCTTTCTCTCTATGTTCATTATGTAATGTAGTGTTCTAATAAATGAACTTTGTGTTGTTTACTATTTATTTCCTTTCATTCACTTAGTTTTTTTGCATCTATGTCATATTTATGGATAGATGTTTGTAAACCTTTCTGCTTTCTGGTTAAAAGCATTATCAATCATAGTGTAGTCTATTCATTGTAAATTCTACATAGGGAGTTGTACCTGTATAAATTCAAAGGGCACTTACATTATTCAATAGCGAAGTGACCCAACTGTTTTGTTGATTTAATCTTCCTATCTGGGCATTTTGGAGTTAATTTGTACACATTTATTTGGAGGACAATCTGTTCACTAACACTTTCAAATTTTATTTTAAAGATTTTTTTCCTCTCTTTTAAGAGAATTATTTTCCCCAATATTTCTCTACTTTATACATTTGGGGGAGACTTATATTTCATTTTATTATAGTTGTATATGAGTACCTAAATATAGATAGGACCCATAATGCACCTCATATTGCATATTGTATTTTCATTTCTTGATTGCGTTGGAAACTACAATTGGAACAATTGTTATGTTTTCATTGATGTCAAACCTTATAGGTGAGACAATTTTCTATTTGTTTTAAGTTTCATATCTAGATGATTGATGAATAGGATTTGAGAGAAGACATAACCAAAGAACATAGAGGAAAGGCTGAGTTATGAGGAAACTACAAGGGACACTTGATTAGTTAGACAATGAAAAGATAAAATAATTGTTTAATTCATGTTATTAGAAAAGAAGACAGTTGTATAAAAGGCTTGTAGAAGTCATCAAAGAATGACCAAGTTCATAGGCCTGACTAAGAAAAAGAGAAGAAGATTAAGGAGCTTGAAGTTTATACTAAGTGATTCTAGTGTCGATCAAGTGCCAAAATATGTTGAGAAGAAGTAGTGTTGACTGAATATCAGTATTGACTGAGTATTAGTATATGTGTCGAACAAAAATATTAGTAGCATTTGAATAACCTAGTAATGATCGAGTGTTAGAGCATAATGTTGGCCAAGGGACAACATTTGATAGTCTAGGAGGAAATTGTGATTTCCAACCAACATAGTTGATTTCTTGGAATATGTAAAGTATGTTGAAGATAAGAAATGATATGTTGGATCATTTAAATCAAGGGTAACCATGTTTAAACATTTCTATGAAAGGATTCAAGGAGAAGTTTCTAAAAGAGAAAAGAGGACATGAAATGTTGGATAGATTTGATGAATCTAACCTAAACCTAAGATTTATGGTGATGGTTAAGCAAAAAAAGATCAAAATTACCTATTTAAGGAGGTATAAGGATAACCTAAAAGAGATGGGAGCTATTGTTGATGCTATTGATTAAAAAAATTGAGCAAGGAGGCTAAGAATTATTGTGAAGAGTGATTGCTTGAAGGGTTACCAAGTGAATTAGAGACTAAGATGACATCGAAGGCCAGTCAGTGGATCAACATGTGAGCTGAACTATGATCTATATTTGTAAAGTGAGTTGTATTTTTCAGATCAAAACTTACTATTAATTTCTAACCATTATATCAATATTGAACTCCTTTAATCAAGGTTGACCTAACAGGCATATGTAAATACTTTAATCAAGGTGGCATTTTAATGGAATGTTCTAAATTCCTCTAACAAGGCCACTCCTAATAGGGTGATTAAATACTTTGGTAGGGTCATACTTAATAGTGTGTTTTGTAACCTTTAATAGGGTCAGCTCCTAATATAGCTCACTTTAGAAGAGTGAAATATTGGTGGCATGTTACTGGTAGTTTTTATCCAAATTGGGTTTCCTTCATTAAATCCTAGTGTCAACTTGTGTGAATGTTTTGAGATGTTTTATTGTTTATGTTTTATATTTTTCAAGTTTTTAATTATTAGGATAGTGGACTACTAGTTAATGTTATTAATAATCAGCTTTAGAGATTGAGCCATTGATGATCAGATATAGATTAGTTGGATTTTTTTAATATTCAATTGGTACATATGGACCTTGGATAACGGATTCAACCCCCTCCCTCAGTTATTCTAAACATTCTAACAATTGGTATTAGAGCTTTGGTGCTTGTAGAGAAAATTTTGAAGGTACTTGAAGCTAAAGATCAAGATGTACAAAAAGGAGGTGCCAAGGTTGAATAAAGAGAACTTCCCTACATGGAAAAGCTTGATGAAGCTACATTTGATAGGAATCAGAGATGGTGCAATACACTTTGTGGAAAATTCATGTGTAGAGAAAACAATCCTTCCTCTGACAACCCAACAAATGAAAGAAAATAAAGAACACAACCAAGCTATGTTGGCGATAGAATCAACCCTAATCTATGTTGAGTTTGATGATATAAAAGACTAAAAAACACCAAGGAGATTTGGGACACACTGCATTCAATCTATGGAGGAGATTAAAATGTCTTGAGGGAAAAATATGAGAGCTTAAGAGGTAAGTTTGATAAAATGAGAATGATAGAAGGTGAAAATATTTTAAAGTATGGTGGAAGAATCAAAGAATTTTTAAATTCTATAAGAGGATCCAATGAAAAGATTGATGATGACAATAAAATTAGAAAGGTAATGAGAACTCTACTTCCTGTCTATGCTATTAGGATTTCTACAATATAAGAACTAAGATGTACTCCTGGTAATAACCTAACTTTAGAAGGTGTAATTGGTAGACTCAATTCTTTTGAGATGTCAAATTTTGATAATTTCACCCCTACCACTATTGAGTCTAGTTTCAAATCACAATTGGTCCTTAGTAAGAAAGGAAAATGAATATGTGTGAAGAGTGATAGTGATGTTTCTGATGATGAACTTGACGAGCTTGAAGCACTAATGGCTAGAATAATTCCAAGAGGTAGAGCAAAATACAAATTTAAACTTCCTATAATATTTTTCCATGTAATAAGGTTGGTCATATTACTACTAGATGTCTGGATAGAGAAGACACATATGAAAGAAGGGAAATCAAGTATAAAGGCAAAAGAAATGATAGAGATAATATGAGAAACAAGGACTACAAAGAAAAAGGTAAGAAATCATGTTACATTACTAAAGAAGAAACTAATAATGAATCTAAAAGTAATGATGAAGAAGCTGTTAATGTTGCTATGAAAGAAGAACTTGATGAAGATGTGAAAACTACATTAATTTCATGTGTAAGTAAAGGTAATAGGTGGATAATTGATAGTGGTTTCTCACATCTGATTACTAGTGATAAAAGTAAATTTAAAACCATGGAACCATACAAGGGTAGTTGTCTTAAGTTTGGTAATGATGCACCATGTCTCTTGAAAGGTAAATTATAATTGACTGATAAGATCAAGTGTGGCAATGTTTATTAGGTTGAGAGACTTAATTATAACCTATTGAGTGTTTTATAGTTGAACAAATTTAGATACAGGGTCTAATTCCATAACAAGAAGGCCAAGATATTTGATGATGCTAGAGAACTGATTGGTAGTGGTGATCAAACAAGAGGTAACTTGTTCTACCTAGATTTATTTGATGAGACATGCTTGTTTGCACAAAATGAAGACATGTGGTCATGGCATAAGAGGTTATGTCATGTGAATTTTGTAATTTCATAAGCATTAGTGAAATGAAAAGACTAAGAGGATTTCCAAAATTGAAGAAACTTGATAATGCTATATGTAGACAATGTGAATTGGGAAAAATGACAAAGTCTACTTTCAAGAGAAAGGCTTGCACATCTAATGATATTTTGGAACTGGTTCATACTAACCTTTGTGGACCTAGTGGTCTTCAAAGCTATTGTGGAGATAAATATTTCATTTTATTTGTTGATGACTATTCTAGGCTAATGATTGTAATATTTCTTAAAGAAAAATATGATGCTTTTTAGTTGTTTAAGTGGTGTTTGGTCAAAGTTGAAAATGAAATGTGTAAGTCTAAAGTGCTTGAGATCTGATAGAGGTGGAGAATTCATCTCTAGTGAATTCAACATATTCTACAATGATAGAGTTATCAAAAGGAAGATGTTAGCACACAAGACTTCTCCCTAGAATGGAAACGTTGAAAGGAGAAATAGATCAATCATGGATTTTGCTAGAACATTGATGATGGAGAAGAATGTGTCACAGAAATACTAGAGAGAAGTTGTAAGTACAACAATCAATACCTTGAATATAGTGCAAGTAAAGAAAGGTACCAATATGATACCCTTTTAGTTGTGGTATTGATATGCACCTAATGTAAAGTATTTTAAAGTCTTTGGAAGAAAATTCCATGTATTGAAGGATAATAGAAATGAAAAACTTGATGCTAAAAGTGATGAAGGCATATTCTTAAGATACTCCTCTAAGAGAAAATCTTAAAAGTGTTTGAGTTCTAACACTAACAAGGTTGTGGAAAGTGAAAATGTGAAAGTTGATAAATATGCATAAAGGAATGAAGTTGAATGCAAAATATAACTTGAAGATTATAACGCATTCATAAATGTGAGTGAAGGTGACCCCTACACCTTACCTGAGTAGAGAACAAATCCTCCAATAAACAACAAAATGTGAATGTTGGGTTGTAATAGCAAGATGCCTAGCAACAACAAAATGATGCTGACATACATATAGAAAATTTTGAACATCAGGAAGATAATGTCGAGCAAGCAGAACCTAAGTGAGAACCAGAAGCAAAGATACAAAATGAACTCTACACTAATTTTCAAGATGATTGTGTAGAAGAAGAGAGAAGAAAAGAACCTGTACTAGCAAAATATGTGAGAGGACATCATGCAATTGAGAACATCATTGGTAACAAAGAATCTTGATTTATGAGAAGAAAAATACTAAGGAGTGAGACATGCCTACTCAATGAATTTGAGCCCAAAATAATGAAATATGCTTTAGAGAATGAAGAATAGACTCAGGAAAGGAATAAAGAAATTGTACAGATAGAGAAGAACAAAACTTGGACATTGGTACTTAGACCCACGAACAAGAATTTTATTGAAACAAAGTGGGTATTCAGGAATAGGTTAAATGAAAAAGGTGAAGTCACAAGGAATAAGGGTAGACTTGTATGCAAAGGATATGCACACAAAGAAGGAATTGATTATGGGGAAACATTTTCCCCAGTTGCAAGATTAGAAGGAGTTAGAACACTACTTTCCTATTCTACTTATAAAGGATTTAAAGTGTACCAAATGGATGTCGAATCTACATTTTTGAATGGAATATTAGAAGAAAAAGTTTATATTAAACACTCATAAGGATTTGTTTTCCCTATAAAGAACATAGTATGTAAATTGCACAAGGCTCTATACAGTTTGAAACAAGCCCTTAGAGCATGGTATGAGAGATTGCACAATTATTTGGTGAAGATTGGATTTGCTAGAACTAACAATAACAAGAATCTATACTTGAAGACTGGTAGTAAAAATGAGATATTGTTATCTAATTTTTCTGTTGATTATATCATATTTGGATGAAAGGAAGCATTATGCAAATCATTTGCAAATGAGATGAGGAAAGAATTTGAAATGTCTATGTTTGGTGAGATAAAATTATTTTTTGGTTTACAGGTATATCAAATGAAGAAAGGTATCTATATTACTCAATCAAGATACATTAAGGAGATGATGAAAACCTTTGGAATGGAAGATTCAAAACTAGTGAGTACACCCATGGTGAGAGGACATAAACTATCCAAGAATGATGATTCTACTGATGTGAACCAGACATTGTATAGATAAATGATTGAAAAACTACAATATGTTATTCATAGAAGACCTGGTATTACATTAGTAGTTGGGATTGTTATAATATTTTCTACAAATCCTAAGGAAAAACACACGATGTTAGTGAAAAGGATACTGAGATATCTAAAAGGAACAAAAGACTATGGCTTATATGACAAAAAGAATGAAAAGTTTGGACTTAAAGTATACATAGATATTGATTGGGAAATAAATATGATGATAGAAAGAGTACAAGTGAAGAAGCTTTCTTTCTAGGCAAGAGACTAGTTTCATGAACAAGCAAGAAGAAAAATTGTATTTCTCAATCAATAACTAAAGCCAAATATGTGGCAACAACAGTGAATTGTTCAAATATTGTATGGATCAAGAAATTGTTGAAAGGGATGAAGGAGAGATCGCTGATTATGTTGTTATTTATTATAACAACACAAGTGGTATAAACATATCAAAAAATCTTGTGATGCACACAAAGACACAACATATTGCTATCAAGTATAATTACTTGAGAGAGTTACTTCAAGTCAAAGAAGTAGGATTGGAGTATGTGAACACTAAGGAGCACATAGCTGATATTTTTACCGAGGCATTATCTAAGGATGCTTATGAATATCCAAGAGGAAAATAAGGGGCGATTCCCTAGACAAGGCTACTTGAGATGGATCTCTACATCAAATGTGTTGATCATGATATCTTACAAATTGATGTAGAAAGTCATACTATAGGATTTACCTAAAGTAGTGAAGGAAGTAACAAAAAGTGAAGGAAGATGATAGATGATGAAGTCAACACTGATATTGAGATATCTACATGATAAAGATGTATGAGTGAGATGTTGTTTCCAAAGAGGGAGAATATGTAAGAGTTACCATGGCTTGAGAATAATAGGAAGGGGAGATTCATATTGGACTTACCATGGTGTAATGCAGTAATAGTTATTCAAAAAGAAATGTTGCGGAGAGGGAGTTGACATGTTACTAAAACAAGGAAGATGTATATCAAAGAGTGAGTTCATATTCCATGATCTAATATGATATTATGGGAATTGTATGGGAAAGAATCAGAATGAAACTAAGGATATTAATGAAGATCTTATACTAAACACAGAGGGAGTTTGCTCAAAGTAGTACATGTTTTGGATTGCATGGTAACTAAAGGTGTTGCCATCAATGCCAAAGAGGGAGATTGTTGGAAACTACAATTAGAACATTTGTTATATTGTCATTGATGTCAAATCTTATTGGTGAGACACTTTTCTATACGATTTAAGTGTCATATCTAGATGATTGATGAAGAATATTTGAGAGAAGACATAAAAAAGTACATAGAGGAAAGGTTGAGTTACGAGGAAACTATAATAGACACTTGATTAGTCAAACTTTGACAACATAAAGTGATTGTTTAATTCATGCTATAAGTGAAGAAGACAATTGTATTGAAGCCTTGAAGAAGTGATCAAAGAATGACTAAGTTCATAGGCTTGACAAAGAAAAAGAGTAGAATATTAAGGAACTTGAAGTTTATATTGAGTGATGCTAGTGTTGATCGAGTTCTAGTATGTGCCGAGAAGAAGTAGTGTCAACCAAGCATCAGTATTGACCATGTGTTAGTATATGCATCAAACAAAAATGTTAGTAGCAATCAAGTAACCCAATGATGATCAAGTTTTAGAGAAAAGTGTTAGTTGAGGGACAACATTTGACAGTTTATGAGGAAATCATGATTTCCAGCTGACGTAGTTGATTTCATGGAATATTAAAGCATGTTTAATATAAGAAATGATGGGCTTGATCATTTAAATCAAGGTGAACTTTGATTGCATGTTTCTATGCAAGGATTCAAGGAGAAGTTTGGAAAAGTTTCTAGAGGAGAAAAGAGGAGATAAAATGCTGGATAGATTCGATGAATCCGATTTAAAACTAAGATCTATGGTGATGGTTAAGTGGAAAAAGATCAAAATTACCTATTTAAGGAGGAATAAGGATAACCCAAAAGAGGTGGGAGCTATTGTTGATGCTATTGATTGGAGAACTTGAGCAAGAATGCTAATAAGTATTGTGAAGAGGTGAAGTGTGACTGCTTGAAGGGTTGTCAAGTAAATCACAGACTAAGATGACATCGAAGGCCAGTTAGTGGATCAACATGTGAGCCTAAATGTAATCTATATTTGTAAAGTGGGTTTTATTTGTCAAATCAAAACCTAAAATTTCTTTCTAACCATTATATCAGTATTGAAATCATTTAATCAAGGTTGACCTAACAGTGATATGTAAATCCTTTAATCAAGGTGGCATTCTAATGGAATGTTCTAAAGTCCTCTAACAAGGCCACTCCTAATAGGGTGATTAAATATTTGATAGGGTCACACCTAACAATGTGTTTTTTAACCTCTAACAAGATTGGCTCCTAACAAAGTTCACTTTAGAAGAGTAAAAGATTGTGACATGTCACTGGTGGTTTTTCCCAAATTGGGTTTCCACGTTAAATCCTAGTGTCAGCTTGTTTGGATGTTTTACTATTTATGTTTTACATTTCGCAAGTCTGTAATTATTGGGATAGTGGACTTCTAGTTGATGTTATTAATAATGTACTATAGAGACTGAGTCATTGAATGATTAGAATTGGATCAGTTGGATTGTTTTAATGTTAAATTGGTACATGTGGACCTTGGATAACTAATTCAATCCCCCCCCCCAAGTTATTGTAATCATTCTAATATATTGTAATGCGTGCATATTTCCCCCTCAATTGAACTTGGGGGGGGGGGAAGTGTCGTGTACATGTTTATGGAGTATAGATGTATATTAACTAATGTGATTAGGTATAACATTTTTGGTGCCAAAGTGGCCATGCCCATTCTTCTTCCTTATTGGGGCATCTATATTGTCAGTTGTATTCTTTACTCTTGCTTTCTACTTTGTAAGCATTGAGGTTGTACACTATAAGACATCTCATTCTCACTAATGCATTGTGTACATTTAATTGTGAAATACCTTGTGGTTTCTTGTCATTATGTATCATAGAGGTGGATCCTGAGCACATCAACACATTTCCATCAACCACCTTGATCAAAATCTTCCTTTAATATTTTCTAAAATAGTTCTAGAGTTGAAGAAAACTATATATTGAGAAAATTTAATAAAATTTGAAATGCTAATGTTAATCGTCAAAATAGAAGGTGAAATTATAATCACTAAATTAATAGGTTTTAAGAAGTAGAACCATTGCAAACCAACTTCCTTTCCTCTTAATAACAAATAAACAAAGAATAAATTAATATTTAAGATTTTTAGGTAAATTAAAATAACAAAAGTATGAATAATAGTTTTAATGGAAAAACAAGACAACAGATTAAAAAATAACTAAGATTTGTTCATTAAAAAAATAAAAATTTGTTTCATTAATTTAAACTAAAAAATGTGGAAGATGAGTCTATTTTAGGTAAGCTCTTCGAATGAGGCAAGATCTTTCTATTAACTTATAAGAAAAGATACAAGAATAAAAACACTACATCATTCAACCACCTCCTACATCCCAAATCACACCCAAATAGATTTATATGGAATAATGATAAAAAAAGAAGTATTTTGCATACATCAAATATATCTTTTTTGAAAGGAACCTCAATGAAAATACCATCTTTAAGCTAATAGGCTTTATGTGGGAACTTTATTCCTTAAAATATTTTTTTCCTGCTGGAAAATTGCTAGGCCTCTTCTCAAATTTGTTTCTTTTTCTAAGTATACACTTGAGTTATTTTCTCCTATTTTATTAGTTTTTTAAGAAATTAGCATATAATTTAAGAAATAGATAATTTGTAAATTTTTTAGAAAATGCAAATTTGATTTGATTTTATAAATTGATTTAATTTTTAGTTTTAAAAATTATTTCAGTTTACTTTTAAATTAGTTTAATTTTAAGAGCGCTCTCTATCTCTATCTCTATCTCTATCTCTCTAAAGAAAAGAAATAAGAATCTATAAATTTATTAATATAAGAGTTATAGATAAAATCGTATCTAAAAATATAGCCCTAAATAACTATCAAACATTTACCATTCCAAAAAGACCAAAATTTGGAACAACTTAGAAGGGCCCATCAAAACTCAATCTCGAATTCCAAAATCCCACTGACACCCATGACACTAGGGCTACACCAAACCATGGAACCAACTCGATAAACATTACAAATGACAAAAACTAGTAGATCACTATAGTGAATCGACATCCAAAAGTTGAAATAAAACCATAACTGGTGGTCACATCCATGGAGAAGATCAGTCTTCCATCACGTTGAGGTAAGTGTCAGCAACAAAATCTAAAATGGGACTATTGCAGCAGGGGCACTGAATCATCCGTTCAGGGAGCCATAGAAGGTACCGACTCATTTAGCAGAGCATTGTCATGGTCAATTGCCACATCCCTCACCTACAACATAGTCATATCAACACAAACATCGACATTTGAATCAGGGACTTCAGGCAGACAAAGATGCTCATCACCATGTTCAAATATCAAACTATAAGTAGGAGAGACCCATTGCCAAAGTTTCCTTATCAAAGGTGTATCAAGAGACCTACAGTTCCTAGCAAGGAAGCCATGCATATGCCCCATATCCTAAGTTTAAAAAGAAAGCTTCATACTGTCAAATACGGAGACAGATTATGGTTTCTTCAGTAGTAATTCCCTAGAACATATTCCTCCTTCAAAACCAGTACCATTCCAAAGATCATACTTTAAAAACTCAGAATGAAAAACTTTATCTAAGATTATAGCTACCAGAAAGAACCTCTTACATGCAGCCCTGACAAAATGACAATTTTAAGTAAGATCATAGATGTTTGAGGCAAAAATTGAAAGCATTTTCCATTGAAATAATGCGCGCTAGGAAATGGGAGATAAAACTTCTTCTCCAATAACATCATGGACATAAGACGAGACACATTGAAATATTTGCCCGGTTCATCATCAAACACATTTTCAAAAACAAGGCCAAGATCTTTCAAAACTGGCTAAGAAATCCGAAGATTGAAGGACGATGCTCCATCTAGCATCGAATACGAACACAAGAACTACTGCAATCTTGAACAAAGGTCCTCTCATTCCTTTGCTCCAAATCGACCGAAGAATCATAAGAAGTCATCTTTAAAAGTGCACATCAACACCAAACGAAAGTAGGTAGTAATGGGAGCTAAAGCAATTATTTTTTAACAAGCCACTATTTGTGTCTAAAGGATACACAAATTAATGTATTCCTCCCTATGGCCACAATCGCACAAACCAAAAAAAAACTGCAGCTTTGTTATGGAGGCCGATACAACATTGAGAAAGAAAAAAATGAAATGAATGAAAATAACAACCCAACATGTCAAGTTGGCCAATATGGAGATTATTAAAAAAAAATTATGAAGGCCCATTGTACTCTCTATAGTAAATGTGACATTATATCATATAGATAAATGATGCAATCGAATGAGATCTTCACCAAGCATACCTTCAAAATGCATTGTCGTATCTACTAGGAAAGATTTGGCATGAGACAATCTCTACTATGAATTAACTTGTCATGATTACACCATGACAATTGAAATAAATGATGGTATTAGTTTAAAACTATTCACATGGTGTCAATGGGCCCCTTGGTCTACTGGTGAAGTTGAATGGCTCACAAAAAGCCCACCAGGGATCAAGTCTTGCTGAGTGCAAGGCTCGAAGACATCATAACAGGAAAATTTGGTAGCTTGGATGCTCCTTAGTCCTTGGCTCTTAGCCGAAGAGGTTTTAGGCACACGTGGGCCCATATCCGGTACCTAAAACCTATTTGTGGATGACCTCCATCGAAAATAAAATATTCACATGGCAATAGTTATACCAACAGTGCTATCAAACACACATGCAATGGGAAATGAGTCAATGTAAAGTGCCAATGACATGGACAATCATCAGGGCAAAGATGAGTCAATATGGATGGCCAACAACATGGATCATATATTCAAATTAAGTTACCCGATTTTCAATACACAACATAGAGAGAAGTAGTCATCCCACAGTTGAGAAAATATATCTTACGCAACATGATAATCAATTTGTTATACTGAAGGGTGTTTTGTTAGCTTAGTTACATTAAAAAATAGTAATAAACCTATGTTACTCTACTAGCATAAAATGTGGAGAAAGAGGCTCCCCATCATTCTGAATGTCCATCGAGTCCAAACTGGATGATTCGAGAAACTCCAGATTAACCTCAAACTCATTTTCCCAGGCTGCAAGACATCTTCCAAAGTAAAATATATCTATCCAATCATATTATCTTGGGATATGAGATGTAGTGGGTATAAACTACGAAAATACCCCCTAAATCTTCCTTGGGATAATGAGATGTAAAGTATGGTTTAAATTCTAAAAAATCTAAACTATCCCTAATTCAAATGGAGTCCCTATATCAAGAAAATTTGACTTCTTATGTCTGATGTTCTTCTATACCTATATTATCTAATTCATTTGCTCTTTAATTTCCCTCTTTGTATATATGATTCATTGTGATCTTGTCAAAGGTTTGACATAGTGAGAGGACTTTGGATGAAATTGAGTCTAGTCTCCAATTAATGAGGGATCATGTCCTTATCAAATTTATTATAATTGTAGAATCTCCTTCAATCTCTACATTATCGCAACCAAGAGTTTTACATAGTTCTACTCCTTAAACTAAAGTTGTTGATTCTGCCTAATTATTAGTTTCTATTCCTATATATCTTGCTAATTTTTCTATCTCTGTGCCTTCTGAGTTATGGATACTACATCGAATGCCCAGTTTGCCTAGATTCCCGATAGAAGCTTCTTCAAAATTGAGTTTAAACCATCCCTCCTTGGGTTTTTTCCATTGGCACATCTCTCATTTTCTTTTTGAAGTTTCCTTCCCTTTTCCTAAAAAGGGGGGTAATTTGAGACCTTTCCACTTGTCTCTCATTTTCTCATCCCAATGAGACATTATATCCTCCTTTTGTTTATTCAAAACTTGACTATTGGTAAATTTAACAACATAAGTCTCAATTTTAATTAGAAGTTGTTCTATATTCATCTTCTTATCCTTAAAAATTCTTTAGTTGTGTTGCTTCCATAATCCCCATAGGATTATGGAAGGAGTAGATGTTCATAATGAGCTATAAATACCATCCTTTCTAAGGAGGGTCCAAGCATGTAACATATCCATTATATTTCTTAGAAATGTTGATACATGACCCAATTGTAAATAAATCCATTTCCAGCATTGACTTGAATAAGGGAAAATAAAAAAAGGTAGTTAATGGATTCTTCCTCATTTTCACGTAAAGGACATCTACTCAGGCCTTGGTATCCCATTTTCTTAAATCTTTATAAGGTAAGGACCTTCCTATTTTAAACTAACCAAGTGAAAAATCCGACCTTAGGTAGACAAGCTTTATTCCAACATAATGTTATAGGGATGGAGTCCTTTGTATTCATTTAGATACTTGAGGAATTTATAACCCTCCTTCGAGTTGTATTCCTCACTCTTTTTTCCATCACATATTAATTTGTCCTCACCAAAATTGAAAGTTACTTTCTTGTTTGATAAGGTTCTTTTTAGATCTTTCACTTCCTTAGGTGGGAAGTTCATGTCCTTAAAATCCTTCCATTTCCAAGTTTTTCCTCTATCCTCAAAGGTCATATAATTTATAACTCTATTTCCTCATCTAGCTTCAAGTGTCAACCTTAATCGGGCTAGTTTACCATCCTTATCCAAAGCACCTTATCCTCCCGAGAGATTTTTCATAAAAGAGCTTCTTCCCCCATTCCCAAGCTCCATGTTAGTCTATCCTAGATGGAGGATCTACAATCCATCATGAATTTCCAAATTCTTGATCCTCTAGGTGGTGATTTCTCCCTGAATATGTTGATCAAATCAATATTTATTAAATATATTTTTATTAGGATCTTTTCCTACTTGAGGTGTGGATTACTGTACATTCTCCATACTAGTTTATCTCCTAAAGCTTTACCTTCGTTTTTGATATCCCTGATCCCCACATCTCCCTTGTCTTTTGGGTTGCATACCTTATCCCAAACTATTACAGATTTTTTTTCCTTTTCCCCTATTCCCTGCCAAAAGAAAGTCTTAACGACTCTATTAATTTTATCTCTATTTTTTGGGGGAGATAAATACAAGATAATTGATAAATAGGTTATTTTGAAATGACACATTACATCATCATTTCTCTACCCACAAAAGAGAGTCATTTTCCTTTCCAATAACCCATTTTTGTTTTGATATTTTATATTATTTGATCCCATAATTTTGTCAAATGAGCCCCTTTGTCTAAAGGGAGGACTAGGTATATACAAGGTAAACTTCCTCTTTTAAAAATATAAAATTTGGCAAATTTTCTTCTCCATATTAGGATGGTTATAAAAGAAGAAGATCTTCAACTTCTTGGGGTTAATCTCTTAACTTGATGCACTAGTGTATTGAATTAATATTATTTTATATTTTGTTGAATCCTCTATGGTACTTTGTCCATAAAGAATAACATAATCAACAAACTATTAGTGGGTTGTCAGATCTAGGTCACCAGTGATCCTTATACCTTTAATAGTCTTCTCATACTTGACTTTTTTTATTGATCTTCTTAACACTTATACCATTAAGATGAAAAGAAAAGGGGATATAAAACCCACCTATCTAAGTCCCCTTTTGATTCAAAAAAAACCTTTGGGTGATTCATTTACCTATATTGATAACTTAGGGGAGCATATGCATTGAAAGATCTAATTCACCCATTATTTTGCAAGCCCAAAGGTTTCAAGGTATTTCCTCAAAAGCCTTGATCCACTCTAGCATATGCCTTTTTAATATCTATCTTAATTAACATACTAGGATTTTTTAATTTTAAACGGTATGTATGGCCTCTTAGTCAATAATTAATCCATTGAAGATAGAATTGCATTGCACAAACCCCATTTTTCCCTTGCTAATCAGGTTTGGGAGAAGTTTCTAGATTCTCATAGCTCTAGTGTTAGTAAATAATTTTTAGAGAGTATTGAAAAGAGATATGGAACGATAATCATTAAAAGCCTATGATTTCTCCTTTTTTGGAATAAGGGCAATCAAAAGTATTATTCCCATCCCTAGGGAGTTTTCCTAAATTTTGTACTCCTTCTAAAGCCTCAATTACCTCCATCCCCATGAAGTCCCCATTTTTTTGATATAAACATGTTGGAAACCCATCCGACACTAAAGATTTATCTATATTCATTTGCTTGAGGGTTTTACTTACTTTCTCAAAGGTATTTTTTTTCAACAATGTTTTATTTTGTTCTTTAGGTATAAGCTTTGGGATGTTCTTAATGATGCTTTCTTATGCCCCTAGGTTATGGTAACCATTATTTATTGAATATTTATTCAAATTAATTTATTTCCTCTTTTCTAATTTTATTTCGGTCCTCCATTTTTTTCCCATCCTTATTTTAAATGGAAGTGATTCTATTGGTTATTCTACATTGTTTTGTACTATTGTGAAAGATTTTTGTATTTTTTCTCCTATATGTAGCCATGTTTCTCTTAATTCTTGTCTTCAAAATAGTTCCTCTTTGGCTAATAATCCTTCATTGGGCACTTCTCTCTTTCATATAAGGCTAAATTCATCCCTTTATCTATAACCTCATTGTTTAGATTCTCCAATTCTTCCTTGTTTTCAAAGATATTCCCAAAGTTTTCAGAATTCCATACCTTAAGCCTTTGCTTAGTAATTTTCAATTTGTAACCACTTGGTAAAGTTTAGACTCTGATAATACAATTTTGTTCCACCAATTTTCTATCATCTTTAGAAATCCCTCATCCTTAAACCACATTTTTTCAAATTTGAAAGGATAATTATCTGGTTTTTGTCCTTTATGATGCATGATTCAACTGGTTAGTGATTCAAACCTAAGATGGGTTTCACTTTTGACTCTAGAGTAAAGGGTAGTTCTATCATATCACCATTGGTTTATATGCCATAAAGCTAAATCATTTTCTCTTATTATTCCAAGTGTAGCTATCTCTAGAGGTGGCAATATGTATTAGTCCATTTCTTTTAATCCATTTGTTAAGATCTATAGTTGCTTTAGGAATTTTTTGAGTTCCACCCTACTTTTCTAATTCCTTAGTTATAATATTGAAATCCCCTCCTATTATTGAATCTCTCCTTTATAAATAATTAATTGTTCTTCAATATCTTTCTAGACTCTAATTTTCTCATATTTTGAAAAGGGCTATACACATTAAAATCGTAAAGCTCAACTTCATTTAGGAGCTTCTTACTAAGCCACAAATCGAATTTCCATGATCTTCTAAAGTTTTTTATAGTCATAAACTATGGGTCCCATATGAGAGCTAAACCTCCTCAGGCTCCCCTAGCTAGAGATCTCCACATCTCCCTTAATCCTAGCTTCTTTTTTAAACCCTCTAGATTATTCCTATCTAACTTTGTTTCTATAATTAAATGAGTTCTTCTTTTGTTATTGATATGCAATGTTTTAAGAGCCAGTGCTTGTTAGGGGAATTTAAACCCCTAACATTCCATTTTAGGACATTCACAGTAGCTTGGGAATGATCTTCTCCTTCCCTACATTAAAGATATCAGTTAATTTGAATTGACCATGAGCCCATCTATCCCTCACTCTTAGATCCCGTAGGGATTTTCTTCACCTCTTTTTATTTGTTTTTGCACAATTAGGGTTATTCTTACTTGGTTGAGTAATGGCTATCCCCATATTTCCTAATTGATTATTTCTTGATCTTCTAGTTCTACTAGAAGTTTTTTCACTTCCACTTTCTCTATGATTTCACCATCTTCTAGAATTTCCTTGATCAACAATTCCTTCTATATGAGTAGTTATTTTTCATCACAAACCTCATCCATAAACTCATTTATTAGTTCATTAACTACAAACTCTCATAATTCTGAGAAATGATCCTAACTCTTCCTTTACTCTAGTTTGGCTATCAAGTTCCTAATTTGAAGGGTCTGATGGATATAATGTTTCCGCTTGGAAATCAATGTCATGATATAGGTGATCCTCTCCATAATTATTTTCCTCTCTCCTTTGACTTGTTTCACTTCTAAAGCCTCCTTCTTCCTCATTAAACACTACAGCTATGTCTTTTTAAGGCTTTTCATTTTTGAAGTCTCTACCCCTTACTTTTGTGGTTTCTACCCCTATGTTTTTGATAAAGTCTTACTGAGAACTCTCCCTGCCCCTTGTTTTGTCTATAACTATCTCCAAATTTGGTTGGGCTAAAGAGGGGGCTTTCATGATGAATCACAAAGCCTCCTCTCCCTAATCTGTTGAGATAAAAGTTCCCACTATAACCAAGGGGAGTGAGGGCACAACTTCTCTGATTTACCTTTCTCCCAAATCATCCCCTATAGGGGATTCCATAATGTCAAAGCCTCCCTTTTTCTTATTAAGGATAATCTGCATATCCAGAGGAGGATACCAAATAGAAGGTCCTTGATTTAGGATCAAAGAAGTTGATGGAGGGTCCTCTATGAAAGATCCTTCCATGAATCTTGGTTATATTATGAATGACCTTTTCTTCATACAAATATTTAAATGCTTAGGTTTACAGATTTTGGCATCCATAGTGATTAGGATAATTGGACTAGAGAACCTTAATTTAGTATCTACAAAACCTATATATTTCCCTAACTTGTTACCTATCAACTTAAGAGTCTCTTTTGTTAGTAGTTCAATAGAGAGATTAGAAAAACTAGAAACATGATCTATTATGAAGGAGCTTGGGTTTTTTGGGTTAAAGAAAGGTAGTCAATAAAGGACTTTAAAATATTTTCCTTTGAAAACTAGGACATTGTTAAATAAAAATTATTTTTTCAAATTAGAGCTACAATAATTGATATAAAGAAAATCATTTTCCAAGACAGTTACTTCTAATTTCTTACCAAAATATTCTTTCAACCATCACATAATAGATTCTACCTCTATACCTATTCCCAACCATTTGGAATAGAGTTCATACTTTTGGCATTGTCGCTAGGTATATTCCACTTCATAATCTTGAAGATCTAGAGTGAGGATTTCCTCCTCGTCAATCACCACTAGACTAGGGATGATGACTTCTTGTTGGCTTGTTGGGGCTTCCTTCCTAGCCAAATCAACTATGGGATCTGATTTGAATTTAGGAAAGGGAAATCTTAGAACTAGATCTCTCAGAGAAATGAAAGGATTATAATACAAATAATTTATGGACAAAGTTAATCCCAATCTTCTTGTAGAGGGAAATTTTTACTTATGTGAGTTCTAAGGATAAGGTTGGGAAGGAATTTGGTCTTTTTGGGGATTAAACACTACTTTTTTTCATCTAAATAATTTAGATTTTATAGTATTATAACCCTCATCCTTAGTTTCATTCTTTACTGGCTCATAAAGATTCCAAGGTCGAACCAAGTCTAGAATCCATTTGCAGTAAAAGGGAAGGGCATATTTTGTAAATTGTTTGCCAATTTTTTCCCTAGCCGCTTGGTTTGGATAGGTCAAACAAAATATAAAGTTTGTAGGATTAATTTTTGTAGCTATGCTTAAACCAAAACTTGTTAACTTAAGAACAAATAATAAAATATTATAAGTAACGTAGAGATTCATTAATTTCAAACACTTACTCTAGGTGTATTTGATCACCAATTTTGTTAATATGTAACTATAAATTCATAGGTTATATTATTTGTAGATAGTAAATTAACTAGATCTTAACACAATCATTTGTAGTAAGAAGAAGAGTTTAGGTATATATTAGTTGATTGTTGAAGCTTGAAAGTTTGATAGAGCACTCCCAACAAGTATATGTTAGAAATTTCTGAACTTATGAGTACATAGATACCCCATCTACCTCTAAGCTAATTGCAAGGATAATTTTTGCCCAAAATTTTTGCTTTTAAAGAAATATAGATCTACTACTATTGTGGAAGATTGTTGCCTAATACAAGTAGGGTCATTGTAATTTCACTACCTTGTAAATTTACTATCCTCCTTCGACACTCCTTAATTTAGGTTTATTTCTTTCACCTTCCAAAAAAATCCCATTGCCCTTTCCCTTTGATGATGCATATATTTCATGATCTATTTATGAATTTACCATAAGTATATATATCCTTAAGGATATATATATATATATATATATATATATATATATATATATATATATATATATATATATATATATATATATATATATATATATATATATATATATCTCCCACTTTATGTATTATCCTTTAAACATCCATGATTACAATATTTGTATATCCTCTTTGATATATTCCTTTGACAATGATATGAAATTCTTTATCATGAGTTTATGTCGACATTGAGGTCAAGTTTGTTTATTAATGACTTACACTTAGTCAATTATTTAGAAGCTACCAAGCTTATCTTGCAGTTTGTAGTGTTAACCGAGCAATCCAGTTACTACCAAGTTCTATAATTGCTACCAAGTTTTAGAATCTACATTCAGTTCACATTGAGAAATATCTATTGAGTTCATCAATGATAGTGCAAACCAAGCTTCACAGTGCAAACTGAGCTTCACATTGCAAACTAAGCTTCACAATGCCAACCATGTTCTCTAGTGTGTTGGAGTTCCTACTGGTAAGGAACATATCATGTTGTTTTGAGCCTAATAACAAAATGCACAGGACAAAGATCAAGCCTAAGGAATAGCTAAAACCTATAAACAATTGGGTTTACCCTAGCTCTAGAACAACTTCAACATAATCACTATGACTCCCTTCAATTTAGGCTCTACAAGGCCAAGGCAGGAAAACCTCAAGGATTGATATGACTACTTCTATGATATTTTTCTCTTCAAGACAATCCCCTATAGCAGACAGAGTGGTCAACATTCTTCTATAATTTAACAATAACTTCCCTATCATAGTAGCTAACTATAACTGAGAAGATGTTGCAAATAAGTAACGAAAAACACTTTTAGTTCTTCATTACATGAAATGGTAAATGGATTGTTTGTAATTTGTGTATTCAACAATTATATGAATCATCAGTTTGCAACTTAAAAATTAATGACTAATGTCTTATCCATTGTTATATAGAGTCAAAATCAGCAACTTAGAACTATTTAGTCAACTTGTAACTAAATCTGTCAACAGTGAGCTCCGAGTTTCATTCTTACCATATCCTTCTCATAGACCCTAAACCATATTACTTACAGAAAGCAATTACTTAATTCTTTGAATTAACAACAATTAGTAAGAGATATACAATTCATTCAAATTGAATTAAACTAAAAGAAACTTGTTCATTGCAATCTTAAGATCAAAGATATATAAAGAAGGAGACAAAACTTAAAGATACAAATATATATAAGATTTCCTTTTCTTTTGTATTTATTTCCCTTTGAAAATGCTTACAATACTGACAAAGACTCAAAAATAACTCAGAACTTGACAACTAATACTCAATATTAACTATATTCTGAAGTATACAGAACCAATTACATCCATATATTTACCAAAATTGGGCGAACTGCAAAAAGGCATAAAACATGAAAATTCTACAGATTACCAACCTCTTACTCCATCTCTTGGGAATCCTTATATAGAGGATTGCAACAAGCTTTAGATGGGAAGGCAGTAATAAAAAAATATGCGATCAAAAACAAAAGGCAAAATTTTTTTGAAGGTTACATTAATTCATTCATTTGCAATTGGAGAATAGATAGGAAAGTGGGTGTAAAGGTAGATGTCATTTATGGAAAGAGCCTTTTCTTTAACTATTTTATCCTCTTCCATCTCTTCCAGTCTTCTCGCAATAGGCTCATAGTTGTCTCTGTCTAATCATCCTCCTAGGATGGTAGAGCCTTGATGCCTGCTATTAGTTCCCATATGGTGATGTATGTTTCAATGTCAGGCTAGGTGGCACTTCTGATTGTTTCCAAATATTCTAAGCACTTGGTCCATTTGGCATCAGTTATGGCTTTGATTTCAGCAATCACCTTGGACATCTCTACCTCTATCTTAAAGATCATATCAATCATATCATAGATGTTAGTAGGACTTGCTTCATTGTTACAAAAGGAAAAAAATCTAGGATGATCAAGAATATTCTCAAAAGATGATGACCATTCTACCCAGTCCTTCATTTTACCTTCACTATCTAGAATTGTAGGTATAAAGTTTGGTGTCCCTGCAACAATTATTTTTATTTTGTTCTAAACCAGCTGCATCTTACCTCCAAAGAAACCATTTAAATCTCTTACCTTATGAATTACCTTTTTGGTGCTCACAATGGTTACCTTTGGTAGGTCTTTCTTTTGTGGAAGCATAGTAACTAGATTATCAAATAATTGCATATATGGCCCCCATGTGCTAAACAATGGAGATAATAGGGAAATCGCCTCTGCACATTTGTAATCTACTCATTCCAATGCAAGGTATCTACTATGCACATGTTGAGAAATTGCCTTTAGTGCATTGATCTTATGGATCAAAAAATTCTTCATAGCTCTAAACTCCACATCCTTGTTGGCTTCTAGATTTTCTCATCAATCTCCATAGCATGACTTGTTGTTTCTCCTGTATCATGTGTCTGGCCCTTTGTTTGCACATCCTTGTCATGGATCTCTATAGCATTTTTGACATTCCTTTTCAAATCAGCTATTTCTATTTCAAGTTTGATGCCTAGAACATATGATTTCTTCATATCCTCTTCATGGCTCCTCTTTGCTCTTAGATATCTCTCATATGTTTGTTATAATTGAGCTCTAAGGGTATCCATCTTGTTCTTGCTTATTAGTCCAATTGAAGTATGCAACCCAAATATTTGATCACTAGAGGTAGATTGAAAATGCTAGAAGATAACATTTCCCCTAAGGGATTCCTTAATTTCCATTAGGGTATGCTTATCATTCTTAGGAGCTAAACTCCAAATTGTCATTGTTTGAGCATCTATATTGTAGCTTGACCCTCTCAGTTCTCCATACTGATTCTCATCTTCAAATGAGATTGTTTTGTCTTGTCTTGTCATCTAATCTACCAAAAAGGATGAACTAAGATCCCATCCTAAAAATATAATCATGCCACTCCTCATTACCAGTTCCCTTGCCTCCTCCATAGTGAGGCTCTCACTTGTAGGGTCATATTCTTGCAGCTTTTTGACTAGTGTAGTAGCTACCTTGTTAGAATCTCCTGGCTACATTTGTAGGGAAAGTTCATTTTATTTTACCTTAAATAGAAAACTCTTGAACTCATGAGTTCTTATAAAGTTATCATCTTTCATGAATTCACGAGCCTCTATAATTCTATCATCTATCATTTGAGCTTCCAGTTGCAACTTCTTTGCTCTTTGCTCATCCTCAAAAGCTTGGGATATTAAATATCTCCTCCTTATGTCATCAAAGTATTTACTGCCTCTTGGTAGAATTTGAAGGGCCTTTTGTTGCACTTTTTTAGGTAATTCAATCATTTTTTGCTTCTTATGCCTTTGTTCTACCCACTCAGAACTCTCAAGAATATCTTATTCAGCTTCTTCTTCTTCGGCTTGGTCTTCATCATCAAAGACTTCAACAACAATCTCATCATTTGAGTACTTAGGGTCAACCTTTTTTTTGATTTCTTTTGGAACTTGGGCTACTAATTCATCAAAAATTGTCACACACTTGTCCAATTTTGACTAGTGATCCCCATTAGGATAAAAACTTTTGAAATTTTTATCTACCTTTTTCATCTCATACTCAAAACTAACAATATCCCTATACTTAATCATTCTTTCCCTACATTCACCCTCATTTATCCTTTCAGTAATGACATCCTCTTCCCACATGGATTTTGTAGGAGGTAGGGTATATCCTCTCATATTTTTCAAAGCATGTCTAATCACATTGAAAGGATTATAAGTCCTAGCTGGCCCAGTTGGCAATTTATATTTCCTTAAAAATTCGTTTGTTCCCTTAATGGAATTCTTTCCGATTTCAAAGTCTCCCATTTTGGTACATCCACAAAGGAAAGTTCCTTTTTTAACAGCTTTGCCTAAGTATTCTTCATTTAAAGAAATCAATTGCCAGAATACTTCCAGAAACCCTAACCTCTTAAGTAAATATTTAGGTAGAATATGGGGTGGTTGAGGGCATCCAAAACCCTAATAACAATATATTCTTCAAATAAAAAGACACTACTCAAATCATGAGTTAATTTCTTCCCAACATCAAAGCACAACTTAGGTTTAACAACCTTTCTTACACTCCTAGGGATTGTTTCAATTATCAACCCTATCATCTTTAATACTGGATGAACAAAATCATTATAAAAAGCAATTACATTGGAGTAAGAATAGAACATTTTCCATACCCTTGTCAATCTTTGCGTTGGCAATCTCTCTCCCCATTCTTGAGTAGACTCGAAGAAACTCTGATAAAAAATGTTTGAATTCTTGAATAGGATTAGGTGCATGAGTAGAGAGTAATGGTGGAACTTGAAATTTGCCAAATCTCCTTGCTAAGCAGTAGTGATTTCCTTATGAATACTCTCAATGATGTAATCCACAAAATCATAACCTATATTATGATTCAGGTCTTGAATATTTAAGGCCATAATATAATGTCCTCCTAGTGCTTCCATAGCTCCATCTAAACCTAGGACCTTGTTGATTCCAAACACAGTATTCTAAAAATATCTTTGGAAGAATTCCAGAGGCATACATTTATCTAGATCCTTCCTCTTTGGAATATCTCCTACATTCTTCTTTTTAGATGAAATATGTCTAGTCATATTCTAACCCATATAGAAATTCTTGTGATTGCTGAAATTATTAGTTCATTTCTCCACTTCTATGGGCATTGACATAGGTCCCCCTAAGTTGAAAACCTCTATAAATGTCTCTTTGTCCAGGGATAGGAAAACACTTCTATCCTTTCTATGAAATGTCTTGTTGAAAGGATTATAATATTTAATTAGGGCTTTCACCAAGTCAACATCTATAAATACTTCAGGCATAATTAATTTGCCTAAGTTTCTTACCCATGGGTTACAAATTGGAACCTCTAATGCTATGTTTCTATAGAAAAACCAAAACAATTCATGCCCATTTCTATCAGGGACTTTTGCATCTCTACACAATGCATATGGGTCTTTGAATACCAAATCATCCACTTTCTATGCATTAGTTGAACTAGGAAAAATGTGAATCCATTCCTCTAAAAATGTGCTTAGGAATTTTGGTGGTGCATCTAGTTGCTCAAATACTGCTTTTACAATTAGCTCTCCCTCCCTTTGAGCCATTTCTTCAAGAAAACTGGTTAATTCTATATGCTAAGAGCTAAAGAAGTTTTCTTGAAAATTACTCTTTACTTGAAAATTTCTCAGAAAAAGTAGACAACTTAAGAAAATGGTAATGAAAATCTCCCACTCTCAGACTTTATCAGTTTGTAATGAGGCCCTAGCTTTAATTAGCAATTCAGAGTGACACACTTAAAAATCTATCAATTTCTCAAAGAACTAGCCAAATCTATACCTTTTCAGATCTTCATACATCTATCTCATCACATCCCTATTTAGCTTAGACTTTGCCATTGAAAAAGCCATTTTATGCTTCTTAGACATAATAGATGCGACCATGCGATTAGGGCCTTCCTTCTTATTAATTCACAATGGTTTAGCAAGACACTTACATTAACCATGCAATGTCGTGCTCACTATTTTATCTAGCTATTATTCTTTAATCATAGCATTGTGACCTAAATCTTATCTTCTACACACATCCTTGCGAATATGCGATACTCTAACACCTTAACCATTTGATCCTGCTTTCGCTTGTTCACAACTTCAACTTGCTATTCTAGGGTTAGAACTTGTGGAAATGCGATGAAATGCATTCGCTACTTCACTACCTTCTCCTTGAGTTAAGCATTGACTCCAGTAATGGTGTGAATGTATAAAAATTGATTGCACAATGATCATGATCGCTTCATCACAACTTGAAACTTTAATTATGCTTAAACCTTTGTGAACTAGAAATGAACATTTCTTTTGATTGCCATACATCATTCGTGACTTTGCAACTTGAGGAATGTCTTGGCCACTTAACCATGCAATCATGCACTCATGTTAGATTCCTCTACCATGTGTCCTAAACCAACCCATGTGTTTTCAATTTGGCCTCACCATATGGTCGTACTTGGATACGTGTCTTCCCTACGTTGCTTCACAACTTTGGAAGATTATAGCTGAAATTTACATGTGGACATGCAATTTAACCTTTATATTAACTAATTTCCTTTACTCACACAAGCACCACTTTGGACGAACTGAAGTTAGAAAGACTTGTGATCTTGTGCTTACACTCTTTTCGCCCATTTGCAACTGAGAAACAAAAGTTGCCATTGACTAATGTGAAGCCACACAGTGCTTTAAAACAAGCCATTCTGCTCCCTTGCCACCTTTTGAAAGGTTAATGAGCCAAGAGGTGTGATGTTGTAGAGAAGAAGATTTTGCAACATCGTGACTTAACCATATAAAAAGCCATGACAGAATGATATGAAAGTTTGTCATAAAACATAAGGTTACAAGATATATCAATGAATTTTGTACATCCTTATGTTGGACCTTTCAAATTAATTTTTGAAAAATGGGTTTCTATTTATATCAAAGATGAAATGCTTTGACCTAGGGTTTTATAAGGGTTAATTCAAATTTAGGAACCCTAAGCACGATATTTGCAAATTCTTTCATGATTTTCACTTATAATTTTTAAATCTTTGGCAAGTGGAAAATCAGACCAACATAGTGTCTATTGAGTTCGTAGTGTCAATGATGTGAATCTAGTGTTGACCGAGCCAAGGAGTGTCAACCAAGTGATTTAGTTTATATTGAGCTCGTAGTGTTAGTGTTGATCGAGCCATGCAGTGTCAACCAAGTGATTCAATTTATATGCCGAGTTTCACAATGTTCACAGAGTCACAAGTTTTGACCAAGTTCAAACTACTTGGAAGTGATTAGTATGAACAAAGCTTCTAAATTTACTAAAAGCATGATGATGTCGAGTGTTGAAAATGGTTGCCAAGTATTAGAACCTCACTGAGTTTGTCTTCAGAACCTGAGTGCTAGCAATTGAGCTGACTCTGTGGATTGTGGTAAAATGTGTATTGTAGCTGACTTTGTTGAATTTTATTTTGGACTGATATATATGTTATGTATTGTATCACATCCAAACAAGATATATGAAGCATATGAAGAGTAGAAGTGTGAATTAAGAAGGCTACAAGCAGTATAAGGGATGAAAAAGTTTTATCTATCACAACAAGGTGATCTTTACATTTCAAAGGAATCTCAACCAGCAAATCAAAGTTGTAGATCAGAGATCAACCACTGGTTCATCCTAATAGGTGTATTAGCTACCTCTTCTTTAATAGGGTAGACTTAATAGTGTTTTTCAAATCTCTTTACCAAGTGCATACTTCATTGTATGTTTTGTAAATCCTTTCACAAGGTGGACCTAGCAATCTATTGCTCCTAATAGGGTAGATCATTAGAAGTGATAAATTATAAGCCTTAACTAGCCAAATTTATACTGTAGTATTAAAGCTTATGGGTATCATCCCCACCCCAATTTTACTTTCTATTTGGAAGCTTTCTGGGTCACCATATCTTGTGTCAAAGTGTTATGAATGTTTTACTACTTTCATTCTAGTAGAATGAAAAAACAATGAAATTCAACATCTATCACTTCAGCAGGAAAACTTCATTGATTAGCTTACTAATGCAAATGAAGAAATCATGAATCTAAGATTAGAGAATGAAAGATTACAAAATGATCTAAACACTGAAAAGTAAGCCAATGAAAGAATGTTGAAATCTCAAGTAGACAAGAATTAGTTGAATGAGAAAAGTCAGTATAGACACAAAGGCAAAGCTGGAATAAGATACACAGAAGAAGGTGAATCATCCAAGCAAGGAGCTCAAAAGAATCAAAGGCCTACTTGAAATCATTATGGTAAGTTAGGTCATACATCAAAAAAATGTTGGAGTAATGTCAAAGAAAAACTAAGTGATTGTAGAAATTCAAGACCTTATTGAGCTAGGTCATGTTGAAAGACCCTACTGAGCTTGGTCGAGACACACTAAAACATTGTGTGGACACCGAGCTATGAATGACTCTTTTGAGCATTAAGGTTGAACTGAGTGAAAGATAGTCTGTCACCGAATAAGCAAACATACCAAGCATTTATGGTGTTTGTAAAGTGAAAATTTTTAAAAGGAAGGAAATTGAATTCATTTTTCACCATGAATTTTTGAAGAGCTATTTGCAAAGAGAAAATTTTGTGCTTCCAAGTGATCTGTGTGTTTTTTGCTAAAGATTTTTGTGTTTTCATAAACCCTACTGAGCATGGTGTCTTCCAACAAAAAAACTAGGAAAGGATCTGAGATGGTGGTTCGTGGAATTGAATGGAAGGTACTAGACTTCAAGTCGAGTCTAACAATTGTAGAAGTGCTTGATCCAACTGGAGCTCAGTCACATATTCCACCCAAGGTATTACTTGTTAATGATATCCATTCACATTTTCACTATTCAATTCAAGAAGAACTTGGAACCCTAGAGATGGATGAATCTTTGAAGAAGTTATGTGTGAATGGTTTGTTGAAACCCACACATCAACATTTGGAGACCAAGGGTTTAACACACATTCCACATATGTCCCAAGATTATCAAATTAAATGGACCAGGTGTATTCTTAGTCATGTACATAATGGGTAGTTATGGTTGGAGTAGCCTATTAAAATCTCAAAGAAAATGATTCACAGAATAATAGGGTTCTCGATGTTGAACAAAGCTAAGACTACCAAAACCCTAAGTTGGGTAGAACTGGAAAACAAGACTCTTGCCAAGTGGGATGGAAGAGCAATAAAGATAAAAAACGTAACTGACATGAAGCTAAAATTTGGAATTCATGTGATCACCCATAAGATCTATAGCTCTAGTCATCTCAATAGTATGTCATGTGAGGCAATTGATCTGGCTCTCAAGGTCGTGAAGAACAACATGTCCTTTTGCCTTACCGTGTTGATGCTGAATCAATTCAACAAGAACATGGAGAGCATCAAGACTTCAAAGAAAAATCCTTGTAAGTTTGGTTCACTCTTGACTTTTTTATTCTTCTATGTGCAAAAGTCTTTCCCTTATAAAGGCTTAGTTGTATGGAGAAAAGATGTACCAGTGTTATATTAGATTAATGAATATATAGCAGAGATGGGTGAGAACTTTGTCAATATTGTGGACAACTATTTTGATCCATTCAAGGAAAAGATGAATAGAAAATATAGAATTTCTAAGAAACTTGTAGAAGATTACAAGGATGATGTTTGTTTCATGGTAGACTATGACAAAGTGTACATTCAACTAGTCAAACCTAGAGTGGTGTGAGTTAAGCTTCTAAGCTATGAGGTTAACATTGATGACACCAAGGATATCATTTAGGCACTATTGAATGAACCTATGGATCCCAAGGCCATGTATTTTGGTACTTATGATGAAGCCAAGGCAAGAATCAAACTTGAAATTAAGCTTCCTCAAGCAGTTAGCAAAGGATAGAAGAGGATAGCAAAACTGAGGCAAGCACGTTCTACTCTCTTATTGACTGAAGGAAAAGGAGATGCTGTGGAAGAAGATGAAGCAGAGGATGAAGTAGAAGAAAAAAAGTCTGAATAAGTAGAGCCAATTAGGAAGAGAGGTAAGGTTATCATAACCAGACCTACTAAGTCATCTACTGCAATATTCACTAGAAGAGCATCAAGGTCTAGAAAGAAATTGAAGTTAGGTGAGGAGGATGGAGAAGAAATTATTTTTAAAAAGCCTCCACCTACATTCCAAGAAAAGTTAAATAAAATAGAAAGAAGTTACGGAATGGAAAACTTCAAAGCACTCAGATATTAAACTAGGACTGCAGATGAGAAAAAGCAACTTGAAGACATGATGATGTCAAAGTTGGGTAAATGGAAATACTCTCTTGATCAACTTGTACAAAAAATTCCAAAAGAGCTTATGCAAGAAATCAAGCCAAGATGGGAAAATGCTAAGAAAATTGCTAAAGACATATATGAACAGACTCTGAGACAACTCATGCCAAGTCTTGGTAACAAAGAGGTAAAAGATTCCATGAAGAAAACTGAGGAGAAGCTCACTCTAAAATTTAATACATGTCTTGTGCTAATGAAAGACATAGAATCCATAGTGAAGATAGCTACTACCACATGGAAGAAGATTTACAACCTTCATCACTTGAGTGACTTCATTGTTCATGTTAGTGATAAGCAAGATGATGACATTGATGATGAAGAAGATATAGAAACAAAAGATGATGAGGAGAAAGAATAGGAAGCTACCGAGGAGAATCTCCTTGAGATTCAAACTATTGAGGAAATTGACCTAGAGAAGATAGTGGCAGTAGTTATGACCTCATTTCCTCATTCTTCAAGAAAAGCTTTAATGCCATCAAGCTCAAAGAAATCTTTTGTCAAGTTGGTTGAGGTAACCACTGCAACACCTAGCACCGAACTAATCTTTGCACCTGTTTAGCTGAGTACCATATTGACTGAAGTGGTTGACACTTCATCTACCAAGAAACTAGTGCCTCCACCATCATCACATTTGGCTACACAACAACAAGGTATTTCTATTGTCAGTGCAATATCTACTTTTTTGGCTAGCCCCTCTATTTCTACTATTGTTACAATTCCAAGTGTGCATATAAATTATCTAAGATAGATGAAGACTTGAAGGCAAGTGCACACCAGTTGTCACTTGACCCAAGCTATAGTTTTGGTCGCTATTCAATTATCAGATATCTAACAAATTTGCAAGCAAAATTGCTAAGGGAAGAAGCTAGGATAACGACCACACTTGCATACATCCAAGGCACGATTCTCCCAAACATGAATGCATTTCAGAAATGCATTGCACATGATGGAGTTATTAGCAGAAGTACAGATTACATTTCATGCAAGTAAGGTGTTGTAGGAAAATTGGGACAAGATAATGGCACTGATTTTCAAGGTACATTCTGACTTCTTGTCACATTTTGACATCAATATGTAGTATACACCTTTGGCATTTATGTCAAAAAGGGGGAGAAGATGTGATATATAAAAGGGGGAGAAGATGAGATAGAATATATATATATATAAGAGGGGAGAAGTATGTATATATATTGAAGAAATGTGTATATATGTGATATATGTATGGGTAAGCAGCATAATATTATACATATACATGTACAAATAATCAGAAAACATATTTTACAAAAGCAATTTTGAAAATTTCAAAAACAAAGTATTTTACTAAGTTGAAGACACAGGATGGAGATAAAATGAATGTTTTGACCTGAAAATATTGAGTATTCAATTTTGGATTGATAAGTGTTTTTGTCACTAATGCCAAAGGGGGAGATTGTTGACATTGAGGTCAAGTTTGTTTATTAGTGACTCACACTCAGTCAATTAGTTAGCAGCTATCGAGCTTATCTTATAGTTTGCAGTGTTAACCAAGCAATCCAGTTACTAACAAGTTCTATAATTGCTACCAAGTTTTAGAATCTACATTTAGTTCACATTGAGCAACATCTACCAAGTTCACCAATGATAGTATAAATTGAGCTTCACAATACTAACCGAGTTGCACAGTGTCAACCATGTTCTCCAGTGTGTACAAAGTTCATAGTGTCAGTAATGTGAATCTAGTGTTGACCAAGCCAAGGAGTATCAACCAAGTGATTCAGTTTATATTGAGCTCGCAATGTTAGTGTTGACTGAGCCATGCATTTTCAACGAAGTGATTCAGTTTATATGTCAATTTTTGTAGTGTTTACCGAGTCATAAGTGTTGACCAAGTTCAGACTACTTGGAAGTGATTAGTATGAGTCGAGCTTCTACGTCTACCAAAAGCATGATGATGTCAAGTGTTGACAATGGTTTCCAAGTATCTGAACCTCATTGAGTTTGTCTTTAGAACGTGAGTACCAACAGTTGAGCCAACTTTGTGATTTGTGGTAAAACTTGTATTGTAGCCAACTTTGTTGAATTATATTTTGGATTGATATATATGTATTGTATTCTATCACATCCAAACAAGATATATGAAGCATATGAAGAGAAGAAGTGTGAATTAAGAAGGCTACAAGTAGTATAAGGGATGAAAAAGTTTTATCTATCACCTCAAGGTGATCTTTACATTTCAAAGGAATCTCAACTAGAAAATCAGAGTTGCAGATTAGAGATTAGCCACTAGTTCATCCTAACAGGTGTATCAGCTAAATCATTTAGCAGGGTAGACTTAACAATCTTTTGCAAATCTCTTTACCGAGTGCATAATTTATTGTATATTTTGTAAATCCTTTCACAAGGTGGACCTAGCAGTCCTTATTGCTCCTAATAGGGTAGATCATCAGAAGTGATCAAGTGTAAGCCTTAACATGCCAACTTTATACTACAGTACTAAAGCTTTTGGGTATCATCCCCACCCCAATTTTACTTTCTATTTGAAATGTTTCTAGGTCACCATATCTTGTGTCAAAGTGTTATGAATGTTTTACTACTTTCATTCTTTCATGCATGCAATTAGATCAAAATATTTTATGAAGGATTAATTGGTGAAATAAGTTGAAGTTTTATTGGTTCCTGATTCACCCCCCCACCCCTAGTAACCTTTCCTACCTCATATTTCCAACAGTTTATTGGGCCAAATATTAGAGAAATATTTTCTTAGAAAATATGGTAAGAAAGTAGAGAAATCATGATATGAAAAGTTTTTTATTCTTGAAAATAATCCCCTTTAACTTTATCTTCGAAACCTTTTATGATACTTGATAAAAATTGGAAAATACTTATTTGTTGATGGAATTCCTCTTCATTTTGATCTAATTCATCTCTCTTGCTAGGAAATTCACCTTGATCTTGATATAAATTTGCCTCTAATGCTAGAAATTCACATAGAATAATTAGTATCAGGATTTTAAAGGGGCAGTGACTACTGATGGTTTTTGTACAACTACAACTACTACAAACTTTATTTTATATTCAATTCTTAGTAGAATACTTATCACCAAATCACTCTAAATTTATTGCGTGGTTCAGAGAAAATCAACTAGATGATTATTTTATTCATATATGATAAATTAAATATAAATAAAGAATATGTTTTAGTCTATTTGAAAAAATGATTTTTATTGTACTTAAATTGAAAATTAACTATAATTTAATTTACTCAAATTATATTATATTTTTTAAAAATTATTATCGAACACCTATCGACTCATCGTTGTAAGCACAAAAGCATGCAACAACTAGTTTAAAAAATATTTTGTAATAGTCTTTGCTAGTAAATACTCCAAGAAGAGAGGAATTATTGATTATTCTCCTCCTTTGTATAAATGATGACCTGCAACAAGTCATGGAACATGCATTGAACATAATGCAAATAAAGAGAATCCTTTCGTACACACACCATTGAGAGATGACATCAAATACTAAAATTGAAGACTTCAATTTCTAATAAAAAACATCTTATTAGTCCTCTTATGCCAATGATAAAATATCATTACTTGTAACATTTGATGCCCAAATAAATGATTGTGAACCAAAACCAAGTCCCAAATTGACAATCTTATCTGTAAGCACATTGGCTTCTCTATAAATATGGATGATGGTATAATTTTCCAACTTTGAGAAAAATTCTAAAATGATAGAGTCATTTCTTAAATTTTTTATCTTTTAATAGTTTTCTCAACTAATGAATTGATACAAATTGTGAAATCCCCTTCTTCATCCATATGCTTGATGCCCTTATTTATGCACAAACCCATACTACATGCAAGTGCTTCAAACTCTAGTTCATTATTTGTAGCATATCTAAGTTTCCTTGTCATTTCCTAGATGCATATACCTTTATCATATCTAATAAGATTTTTCTCATGCTTCTCATGAGATCCCATGGGAAGCCCATAAAAATTGAGCCTCATTCTACCCTTTGTTGGGGGTTTCCATTTTACATGACTCTTCCTCTATTAGAGGAATAGGGGGATTGAGGCTACTCCATTTTTTTTGGAAATATAAGAGGAGTAATTGAGAGGGGAGGGGTGAACTAGTTACCACAAAAATATTTCCCAGATCCCTTAGATGTCAATACAAAACATAAACTTTGTTGAAACTGATGTTACTCGGTTAACACATAGGCACTCAGTTAACACTAAAAATATGTTGTAACTCACAAGCACTATAATATCAACTGTTACTTAGAAAATACTAAACATGAAAATCTTAAGATATTAACTGTGGTTAACCTTAATTAGCTTAGTTGCATAAATAAAAGAAATAGCATGAACACAAGTGACACTAATATTTAACTTGGAAACTCAATTTGGAAAAAATGACCAATTGCAACTAGTTATTGTTTGTCACTCTTCTAAAGTGAGCCCTGTTAGGAGCCAACCCTATTAAAGGTTACAAAACACACTCTTAGGTATGACCTTGTTAGAGGATTTAATCACCCTATTAGGAGTGGCTTTGTTAGAGTTCTTTAGAAACTTCAATCTAGAAATGCCACCTTGTTAGAGGATTTACAAATAGCTATTAAGCCAACTCTGTTAAGAGATTTGATACACTACTGCAATGGTTAGAGAGTAACAATGATATGACCTAATTGTTGATGCAATTGTATTGTTGATTTTAGATCTCAATTCTGGTTTGAATACTTGATCCTTCCTGACCAAATTAATCTTTGCTACCCAACAAGGATATTATGCTTATCCTTCCAATTCACTTCCTCTAAGTATCTTCTTATCTTCCACACATTCTCACACATTCAATCCTCAGCTTGACCTTATACTTATATCATATACATTTTCAAGTCGACTTGAATACAACTTAAAATAATTAATATTCATCTCCTGAGTTGGCTAGAACCAACAAACAAATCCATTAAACTCAATATGCTAAAACAAGAAAATCCTTTGTTAGCCAACCCTGCTTAGTAGACACTAACACTAAAATGATTTTCCTATGTTAACTAAGTGAACTTGGTTAACACTCCATCTTTGCAAACTTCCTTTGGTAACTGAGTGAGCTTGATTAACACTCAATTTCTGCGAACTTCTCTTCAACACCTAAGTGAAGTCAGTAGATACTGTCTTTTGAACTTGGAAAATAGTGGAATTCTCGACAAACATAGGAAACTGTCTTCATTGCCCAAGTGAGGTTGACATACACTGATTGGTAAAGCTATGAGATTTTATGTAACATGAAAGACAATATAGAATTGATCAATTATTTTCAACAATCTCCCTCTTTGGCATTGATGGCAACACAAAATGTCATAATACAATGAAATTTCATAGCAAAATAAAGTAAGGAAAATATCCTTAGTTTCATTCTAATTCTCATCCATGAGAACTCCCTTTATTAGTATGAACTCCCTTTGACTTTATTTTCTCCCTCTGTCACCAAACTCTTATGTCTTTAACATCTTCTTCTGATAGCAAACTCCCCCTCTTTGATATCAGGCCAAGTTCTTCCTCTTTGACATCTTCAAACAAAATTTTTGTTATATGACACAAACTCTCCCTCTTTGACATCTTATGCCAAAGACAACATGCAGTGAATATCAAGGTATCTGATGTATGGATTCATATGCAATCTGCCCTTTCATTACTACATCAACTAGACTAATCTTCAACATGCTTTGGTTGATGCATCACTAAATGATGTTTAGTGAGCTTTAGATAGGGGAATAACCCCTAATTTATCTCTTAGATACAATAATGCATCCTTAGGTAATGGCTTGGTGAATATGTCTACAATTTGTTCTTTAGTATTCACATATTCCAATCTCACCTCTTTGTCTTGCACCAATTCTCTCAAAGAATGATATTTTATTGAAATATTCTAGGTCTTGGTATGCATCACATGATTCTTTGATATATTGATTGCACTGGTGTTATCACAAAAGATAACCACTAGATCTTTGATTTCTACCTTCATACCTACCAACAATTGCTTGAACCAAAAAACATTGGAACAATTAACTATTTCTACAACATACTCTGCCTCTTCTATAGACTGATAAATGTAATTTTGCTTCTTACTTATCCAAGACACTAGTCTCTTACCAAGAAAGAATGCTCCACCACTGGTGCTCTTCCTGTGATCAACACTTCCTCCCCAATCTACATCAGTGAAGGCTTTCAAATCCAAATTGCATCCTTTCTTGTACCATAATCCATAGTCTTTAGTACCCTTCAGATACCTCATGATTCTCTTTATTGCCATCATATGATTTTCTTTAGGATTAGCTGAAAATCTTGCCACCATACCAACTGCAAGAGCAATATCAGGCCTAGTATGTACAACATACTAAAGTTTTCCAATCATTGATCTATATGTGGTCTAATCTACCTCCTCGGAATCATCATTTTGGAAAACCTATGTCTAGTAGACATAGGTGTTCCAACTGGTCGTGAATCCTCCATTCCAAATTTCTTTAGTATCTCCTTGATATACTTAGATTGAGTAATGTAGATACCATCTTTCTTTTGTTGAATCTACAAGAGAACAAAGCATTTTATTTCTCCAAACATTGACATTTCAAATTCCTTACTTAGTTCCTTTGAAAAAGCTTTCTACAAGTCATCCTTTCTAGTAAACAATGTATCATCCATAAATATTTCTACCAATACAATCTTCTTGTCTGGTCCTTCTTTGATGTATAGGATTTTTTTATCATTTGTTCTTTGAAAACAAATCTTCATCAAATAATTATGAAGTCTTTCATACCAAGCTCTGGGAGATTGCTTGAGACCATACAATGCTTTGTGCAGTTTACACTCTTTTATGCAAACTCATCAATCTTCACATGCACACTTTCTATGATCTTATGAGTGGTTAGATTCAAACATTTTTATGCTTTACTTTTGCTAGAGTATCCTAGGAATATGTGTTCATCACTTTTGACATCAAATTTATCTTTCCTAGTCTCCTTCAAAATATAACATTTCTACCAAATACTTTCAAGTAACTTACATTAGGTTTGTAGCCATACCATAGTTCATAAGGAGTCTGATTTGAGTCTTTCTTCAACTATACTTTGTTTAAGGTATGAACTACTATACTGATTGCTTCCTTCCAGTATTTGATTGCAACATTCTTTTCTATCATCAAGGTTCTTGCACAATCCATGATTGATCTGTTCCTTATTTTTGCTATACCATTCTGCCGAGGTGTACTAGGGGTTGATACTTATCTTTTGATTCCTCTTTCAGTGTAAAATTCTTTGAATTTATTAGAAATGAATTCACCTCCTCTATATGATCTCAAACATTTTAGCTTCTTTCATGTTTCCTTCTCTACTCTAGCCAAATACCACTTAAACTTTTGAAAAGCTTCAGACTTATCTTTTAGATACATTACTATCATCATCCTAGAATAATCATCAACAAATAAAATAAATTACTTATCTCCACTATAGATCTCAATGCCAATATGTCCACAAAGGTCTGTATGAACCAGCTCCAAGACTTCTTTAGAATGATAGTTCTTGCTCTTGAAACTTGTCTTGCCCATCTTACCAATTTGAAAAATTTTGCATAGACTCATATCAAGTTTCCTCAAACTAGGAATACCTCTTATGCTTTTATTTTTGCTTATCTTGACTAGGTTATCAAAGTTCACATGACATAACCTTTTATGCCATAACTAGCTTTCTTCTACTTGAGCAATGAAACATGAACTTTTACTAAGATCTAGTTAGAATAATTTGCCTTTTGTTTGGTTACCAGACCCAATGAGACTTCCTTTTCCATCTAGCAACTTGGCCTTCCCATTCATAAATTCTACATTGAATCCAATGTTATATGCCACACTCAGTAGATTATGTTTCAATCCTTCAACCCAATAAGAATTATCACATTTGAGTTCATGGTTAGAGAAATACAACCTTTTCCTTTTATGCAACATGGTTCATTATTTCCAAATCTTACACTTCCACCATCATAGTGTTCCACATGTTCAAACTTTTTTTTATCACCAATCATATGATTAGAACAACAACTATCAATAATCCATGTATCATTTTTGCTAACATGAGAAATAAGTGTCATTTTATCTTCTTCATCATCAGATTCATCTTTTACAACAATATAGACCATTTCATCATCATCACTACTATTTGAATCTTTAGCCATGACATAGGACTTGTTACCTTTTTCCTTGTAGTTCTTTAAATCCTTCTTTCCTTTGTACTTTCTATTCTTCTTTTCATCTTTGTCTTCTTTGTTTGGACACCTTGCAACAATGTGACCAACTTCTTCACAAGAAAAATAGATTAGAGGAATTTTACCTTTGTACTTTTCTTTGCCTTTAGGATATCTTATTCCAAGTAGTGCTTCAATGGCTTCAAGATCACTGTTAGAATTGTCTTCCTCTTCACTTTCAAATTATTTTCCTTTAAAATTTTCCACTTTATTCTTGAGTGACAACTTTGCTTCAAATGCAAACTCAAGATTGCAAAAACTAGGAACATAATTATCATAGTTATCTAGCTCAAATGTTTTGAATCTTCCCACTAGAGCATCCAAGGTTATCTTATTATTTGGATCACATCTCATCTCTTGAATAGTTGATACTCTGATTGCATAGATAGGAAGAAGGGTTCTAAGTACCTTGTTGACCACTATCACATCATCAATTTTCCCTCTAGAGGCTTTGACTGTACTGACACTAGCTTTGATTCTCTCAACATATTTTGCAATGTTTTCATCCTCTCTCATATTCATCTCATCAAACTGACCTCTCAAGCTTTCTACCTTGGCTCTTCTCACATTATCATCACCTCCATAGATATCTTTCAGTTTGGTCCACATCTCATGAGCAGTAGCACATTCTTTGACCTCATCAAATTCATCATAGTTAAGAGTTGATGCAATGTCAATCATCATAATATTATGATTCTTCTTTTTAACAATCGGCTCCATAGTCATTGTTCTAGTAGGAGCCTTACATTGAGCATTCAAATATTTTAGACCTAAATAACTGATGGTTTCCATATGTAGCTTCATAAGTTCCTACCATGCCTCAAAGTTATCTTTGTTCAACTTGGGAACCTCTCTTCTATAAGACATCTTGATCTTTAACTTAGGTCCTTGAAACCTTATCTACAAGCACCAAAAGATCTGATACCAATTGTTGGAAATATAAGAGGAGTAACTAAGAGGGGAGGGGTGAATCAATTACCACAAAAATATTTCCTAGATCCCTTAAATGTCAATACAAAACACAAACTCTGTTGAAACTATTGTTACTCAGTTAACACACAGGCACTCGATTAACAGTAACAATATGTTATAACTCAGCAAGCACTATAATATCAACTGTTACTCAAAAAATATTGAACATGAAGATCTTAATATATTAACTATGATTCACCTTAATTAACTTAGTTGCATACATAAAAGAAATAACATGAACACAAGTGACACCAAGATTTAATGTAGAAACCCAATTTGGAAAAAACCACCAATTGCAACTAGTTACTATTTTTCATTCTTGTGAAGTGAGCCTTGTTATGAGCCAACCCTGTAAAAGGTTACAAAACACACTGTTAGGTGTGACCTTATTAGAGGATTTAATCACCCTGTTAGGAGTGGCCTTGTTAGAGGTCTTTAGACACTTCAATCTAGAAATGCCACCTTGTTAGAGGATCTACAAATAACTATTAAGCCAACTCTGTTAAGAGATTTGATACACTGCTACAATGGTTAGAGAGTAATAATGATATAACTTGATTGTTGATCCAACTATATTGCTGATTTTAGATCTCAATTCTGGCTTGAATACTTGATCCCTCCTGATCAAATTAATCTATGCCACCCAACAAGGATATTTTTCTTATCCTTCCAATTCACTTCCTTTAAGCATCTTCTTATCTTCCACACATTCTCACACATTCAATCCTCAACTTGACCTTATACTTATATCATATGCATTTTCAAGTAAGCTTGAATACAACTTAGAATAATTAATATTCATCTCCTAAGTTGACTAGAATCAACAAACAAATCCATTAAACTCAATATGCCAAAACAAGAAAATCCTTGGTTCACCGACCCTACTCAGTAGACACTAACACTAAAATGATTTTACAGTGTTAACTAAGTGAAATTGGTTAATGCTCCATCTTCATAAACTTCCTTTGGTAACTGAGTGAGCTTGGTTAACACAAAATTTTGTGAACTTCTCTTTGACACCCGAGTGAACTCGGTAGATACTATCTTCTAAACTTGGAAAACACTAGAATGCTCGGCAAACACAGGAAACTGTCTTCATCACCCAAGTGAGCTTGGCATATGATGACTGGTAAAGATATGACATTTTGTGTAACATCAAAGACAATATACAATCTATCAATTATTTGAACAACAATTTTATCTATAGATATGTATCTTAAGAGGTCACATACTAGTTCTTCCATTTTTAATTGACTCTCCCTTTGATAATGTTTTTTGCTAAAAAAAATTAGCAAATTCTCTCCTTCCAAAAATGCCAAACTAGCATTGAGGGGGAAATGAAGCAAAAATTGCTCCTGAAAAATAATGATCTTTGGTTGACCAACTTTTAAAAGAACTGATAAAGTTTATTATGCCTACCCCTTTGCTAGTTTAATGACTAGTCAACCAAATATTATTTGAAGTTTCACAACTATTGAAAAATAAGAAGCATACATTAAACCCTACAATCCCCAAATTTTGTAATCTATCTCCTATTAAGATACAATAGTGCATGACAATCCATAAGAAAGTACCTGCCTTCAAAAGTGTGAAAGTATACCAACACAAACTCCTTGGCCATTCTGAGTTTAAACAATGAGAAGTCTAAATTTAATAACCTAGTTTGGTTAGGTAATTGCCAAACATTTCCCCAAACTACAAAAAATAATCTTCTCCCATTAAGGGCACAATCTTTCTCTTAATCAATGCATTCTTAACTACCTAAAATTTATTCTCATGAATTCCTATACCCTCCAAATCTATAGATGTAAAGGAAAATCCAGCTACATTATACCCCTTATGCACATGGTTTGCAACCATATCCCCTTTTTTTTAATAACCTTTGGAATCCAATCAATCTATTGGACTACATTTAATAAAGACTATTCATCATTCCAAGATGCTAACCAAAATTTGGATTTTCTCCCATTGTCGATTTTACAATAAATGTGATTGGAGGTAATCATGATACATTCCCAAATAAACTTTCAAGTGGTTGAACCACCCCTTGAATTTTCTTGTATCAAGATTCTCAATGGGTCATGCTACTATTTTCCCCTAAGATTCTAGTTTATATTTTGTTAGGATTATTATGCACACATGCACGCGCACACACACACACACACAAAGAAATTCCACACTAGCTTTACCCTAGGAGCCAAAATTTTCTTTTTTAAGACCAATACTCCATGATCTTTATGCAGAAAAGTCGTATCTGATCCAATTAGAGGAAGTTTTATATGATTTATAGAGCCTTCCCAAATAAATTTCTTCTTTATTCCTTTCATATCATTCACTAAAATGAAATTTTAAAGCAAGACATAACATAAATTGGAATAGATGTTAAAACAAATTTAACTAGTAGTCACATCTTTTGTGCATGCAATAATTAATCGATAGAAAAATTGATTTTATAGACAATTTAAAATTGACACATTAAATGTTGTGATTTATATCATAAAATAATTCAACAACCAATTGTAATTATTTTTCAAGACCAAAAAATCATGAGACAATATTTTAACCTATTTATACAATTTTCATCTTTGTATTCCACATTGTACAACTATCAATACAATTTTTTGTTTAAATTTATGTCAGATGTCTTTCTATATGCTTTGTTATTTTTTATATTTCCTTTCCAACCATGGTGGCCTTCACTAAAATGAATGATTAAATAAAATTAAAATGAATAAAAATTCTCTAAACAAATCATTAGAAAAGAATTTCCAGTTCATAATATTCAAGCTAAAGAGAGTGCACCACAAAGTACCTTGTACTACCTACTTTTATGCAATGAAACTTTGTGAAATAAAATAATAGAATAAAAATAATTAATTTATTTATTAAATATTTTATTAATCAAAATAATAACATAATATAATGTTGAACTTTTCAGTGAACTTTGGCTACATTTTTCATGCTTTTTCACTATGTCATTTGGCCTTCCCTTTCCCCTATTCCATCACAATGCTCCATACCCTTATAGGGAGAATGAAGAAAACTATGTTTTTCCCACCCTAAAATTCTTCCTCTCAAATCCACAACACTTGGTTCTAGGTAATAGGAAAATAGAAGAAAATTCTTCTCTTCAAGAACACTCAAAGTGCCTTTCTTAGATTGGGCATGGCTCACATGAAGAATTTCCCCATGTTAATGTCCAAACGGGCACAACGGGATCAAACAATAAGTTTTAGAAGAAATAATTTGGCCCCTTTGATCCCCATCAACCAAACAACCCCTCACAAAGTGGTTGGGGTTTGGTTCATTCCCATCTCATCTTCCACCCCTTCCTTTATCACCAGAGAGAATGATTCCTCTAGAAAGATAGGGACTCGATGTAAATAGTTCTCAGATGGTTGATAATTTTTTAGATGCTCCAAACCCTAACATCCCCATTAGGTTACCAACACACATTGGCTTTTAGATCCTATCCTCATCAAGTTAATTTAAGCATTTGGTACGCTAGAGTGAGAAAGATTGATTAAAAAAAATGATGGATTGGTGGGCCTCAACTTCCTCTAGATAGATAAGTATCTCTTGCATTTATTGTGACTTCTATTGAATTAAATGTGACTCATTTTATTATAAAATTTTCTTATAGAAGAAGGTAAGATTTTCTTCAAGGGTTCTCCCTTTCTCTTCTTTTAATTAGAACCCAATTTCAATCCCCATTTCTATGTTCTTTATAGGAAGGCAATATAATTTAATTTGGGGTCTCCTCCATTATCCCTTCTTAACAAAGATGTTATTGAGAGTTTAGGGGATTGCTTTGGCTCTTTCCTAGGGTTTGAAAACCCTAATTACCCTTAAGAAGAGTTAAATATTCTCATCCTTATCAATCTATGCTTTAAGTTATCAAAGTTAACAAATTTTAATGTTAATACCTCTTTCTCCATTTTTTGAAAACCTTATCACAAGGTCATTGATGATAGTAGGGTTCTCTCATAAAGGAGTTCATCTCTTTGCAATAAATTGATTTTTTTAAAATTAGACCCTCCTACGCCCTCCCACTCCCCCTCCCCAGGCCCAAGCTCCCATGATCAATTTTAGTAGCAATGGGGGTTTTGTCTTCCCTACCCCACATTCCTTTACCTATATTTCCCCATAGCAGGTAACACCTTTGGCCTACCATCAATCTTCTGTTCCAATAATTTTCTTGGTTATTATTTCTAACAATAACCTGGAGATATCTACTCCCTCTCCACCCCCCCTGCCCTCATTGATCTCAACAACAACAAAGCTAACATCTTCTCTAATACAAAATATTAACCCGTTTCATTTGGGTTGTCCCTCCTCAACATGGAGCAAGTTTCTCCCCCTTTACAAATCAACTCCACCCAGGCCCCCCCACCTTACTATCAATAACCTAGATAATGTCACCAAAGAGGAAGCTAGAGATATTATAAATTTTCTTCAAACACGACTTATGCAACTTAATAACGTAATGGTGGTAGAATTCACTTATACCCTCAAAGAAGTCCAACATGAACTTCTTAGGTGGCAGGACCTGTAATCTTGCATATTTTCTGTCCATCATGCAATAGATCCTACCTCTCGAGAGCATAATGATATTGAAAAAATTCTAATAGAATTATAGTTGGTCTATAATATGCTTGGTATAAATTAAATGGCTGATTATGTTGAAGTTTTGTGTTCCCCTCAATTTAATTTCAATTCCAATCCATGTCATCTAGATGTGTAATTATCCTCTGGCTCACATTTGGCTTTAGATCCCATGGAATTAAATGATTCTTTCCCTCTTCCATGCCTTGGCTTAGCTAACAACCTATAAGGGGAGAAATCTCCTAATTGTGGCAAAATTTATAAGAAAAGAGGTAGAAAATCTAAATAAGGAAACAAGATGGTGAGGTTGGGAACCAATCCAAACTCACTTCACTTTTTCAAAATGGGAAGGGGAAGGGCCTTCCACCCTCTTAATTAAGATTATGTCCTAGAATATTAGGGGATGCAATACCCCTTGCAAGAAATGCTTGCTAAAGTGATGCCTTCAAATTATAGCCTCAAACATAATCCTTATCCAAGAATCTAAGTTGCAAGTAGATGAACTTTAAAGACTCGATAGAAAAATGGGCATATGGAAGGTTTGGGAACATCAAATTCTCTTAACCTATAGAGGCCTTTCTTGTTTGTGGAACCCAAAATTGGTTCACTTCACTCCTATTTAAAGTCATCCAAGCTAGACTAGTGGATGGGTAAAGAGCTCCTCCTCCCCTTGTCACTTATTTTAATCAACATCTACAACCCTATCTCATCCTCTAGGAAGCTTGAATTATGGGGAAAGTTATCCAACTTTCTCTTGACACACCAAGATTGCAATATCATTCTAGGGGTGGACTTTAATTCCATTTCTAATCTAGATGAAAATATAGGAGGTATTAGGACCCTAAACCCACCATCTTGAGACTTCAATTAGTGGATCTTATCTTGTAACCTCTTGGATATTTACACATCTAATGGGGTATGCACTTGGAACAACATGAGATTTAGTTTGGAGCTCATAGCTAAAAGGATGGATAGATTTTTCATTTGGGGATATAGCCTCCTTTAAAAAAAAAAAATTCTATAAAAACCAAGCCCCTTTTAGGGTCAGATCACTTCCTCATCAAGCTCAATGTCTCTAAAGATGCCAAACCAAATAGAAACCCTTTCAAGTATGAAAACACATGGTTTCAAGACAAGAACTTCATCTCCCTCTAATAAATTTGGTGGAATGTGGTCTCTTTCCAAGGCTCTAAGATGTTTTGTTTTGTATCACAACTAAAGCACCTATAATTGAAGATCAAAGAGTGGAATAAACTCTCCTTACACATCAGTTTTGAAGAACTTAATAAAGTAGACCTAAACATCATGGATTTAAATGGGGAAGTTCTAAGTAAAGGTATGGATAATGACCTTTATTTTTGGTAAGAATATTTCCTTAGAAAACAAGAAGATCTCCTATGAAAAGAAGATATATTCTATAAACAAAAATTGAGAGAAACGTGGGTTTCAATGAGGGATAGAAATATCAAGTTCTTCATAATTGTTCCAAAATGAGATAATTGATAAATAAAATCACTAGAATTAGAAACTCCCAAGGAATTATGGTGGAAGACTTTAAAGCTATAGTTGTTGAGGCTATTAACTACTTTGAGGAGGTTCTCAATAACTAGAATTTCTCTAACCTTCAGGACCAATCAACCCTATTGAACAATATTCCTTGAGTAGTTACTAATGAACAAAATGTTGTTCTAAATAAGAAATTTACCAAAGAAGAAGTTAGATTGACTCTTTTTTCAAATGCACCCAAATAAGGCCCTTGGCTCTTATAGTTTCCAAGATGGCTTCTTGAAAAAGTGTTAGCATTTCTTGGGTGATGAGTTGTGGCAAGCCATTGAGGGCATCAAAAACTTGGGCAATATTCTAAGAGAAATATATCACACTTTCCTTACCCTCATTTCAAAAAATGATAAAGCACTTCACTTTTTAGATTTTAGGCCTATAGCCCTATGTAAAACAATCTATAAGATCATCACTAAAGCCTTAGCCAATAGGTTGAAACCCATACTCCCTCTCATTATCTTAGAAGAGAAAATATGATTCATCCTAGGTATATATATATCATGGATGGAATAATCATCATTAAGGAACTCATTCATTCAGTTCAAGCCAATAAAGCCTCATGTATGCTAGTTAAGTTAGGCATTCAAAAAGTATATGACAAGGTGGATGGGAGATTCTTATGTAGATGCATGGAGGCATTTGGTTTCTCTAGACAATGGATTCATTTAATCTTTAGTTGTATCTAATCCCCTAAGATGTCTATCCTCATTAATGAGTTACCCAAAGGATTCTTTGATGTGTCTAGAGGTCTTAGGCAAGGAGACCATATCTCCCCTTTCTTATTTGTAATTATAAAAAATGCCTTTGATAGACTTATCAATACATCCCATGATTAGGGAACCTTACATGGTATTAGAGTCACTAATAGAATCCCAAATAGCACCCACCAACAATTAGGTGATGATACTATTATGCCTACTAATTTCTCTATAAATGAAGCAACCTCTCTCAATAACACCTTTGAGATTTATATGAGAGCCTCAAGATAGATTATTAATGTAGAAAAATATGAAATCTTCTTCAATAATTTAGATCCCCATCTTGAAAATAGGATATGCAACATCTTAGGGTTTAAGAGAGGGGATTTTCCTTGTAAATACCTTGGAATGCCCGTGGATAAGGGAACTAAGTCAAACAAATGCTTCTCCCAAACTATCTTGAACATGGACAACAAGATGGATAACTGGACATTGAGATGACTATCTAATGTTAGTCATTGACCATGATCAAATATGTCCTCTCAACCCTGTCATCCTACCAAATGTCCTATCTCCCTCTGACCTCCAAAGCTAATTCAGTAGTGGAGAAGAAGACAAGAACATTTTAATGGAAAGGGGTCTCCAACAGAAAAAGTTGGCTCTTATCAATTGAGATAACATATGTAAGCATATCTCATTTGGAGGCCTTGAAATTAAAAAAATTCTATGGTAGAGAAAAGCTTTTGGTGCTAAACTAGTTTGGAGGTTATTCAAAGAATCCAGTAAGAAATGGGCCTAGATAATTTATCATAAATACCTCTCCCCTCAAGATCGACTCAATATTTTTAGAAAAAACTCCCCTCCTAGAGGATCTAGAGTTTGGAATTATATCCTAGACAATAGACATATCATTAGCCAACATCTCACTTGGGATATTGGGAATGACCAATCAAATCTATTCTAGAAAGACTCTTTGGCAGGGTACCCACCCCTTAAACCACTCATACCTGCCAATAATGTTAACACCTTGATAACATCTTGGGACCATATTTCAGTGATTATATTAATTCAACTAATAACGACCTAGTTCTTGAGTGGAGCTATAAATCATGGGAAAGTGCCTCCATTTTCCTAGAGGAAAGAACTTTCCTCATATCAACTCTTAAGGATAGATAGATCTTCCCTAAAGCCTTAAAGGATTCATTAATTTGGACTATTTCCAAATGTAGATATTATTGTGGGAAAGATAGATATAAGGCCATATCCTCTCATATGCAGTTGACCCTAACAAAGCTCCCTTTAGATTTATGTTGGGAAAAATATGACTTCCCAAAGGTTGGAATGTTCCTTTGGGATGCAACCCAAAAGAGAATCTCGATAACAAATTGATTGAAGAAAATTTGTTTTGAACGTCCCTCCTAATGTGTCCTCTTTAAAAAAGATGAGGAATTAGTGGATCACTTACTTCTTCATTTCCCTTATACTGATAAATCTTGGACATGGCTCTGTAACTAGTTGCATTTCCAATCAACCTTATCATTAAATCTCTTAAAGACATCTCAAAGATTGGCCTGCCAAGTCTATCAATAATACTTATGGTGCTCTTTGGAGATCTGTGCAGTTAACCTTAATGTGTGAAATATGGAAGGAACAAAATCAAAGAATCTTTCAAGACACTACAATGAGCATTTTCTCTCTTTCTAACAAGATTGAGGCTAGTATTGTGGAGAATATTAATAATAGGCTACACTCTATTACTAATTATAAAGATATTTTTTTGGATTGGGATGCTCTTATGAAGAAAGAATGGTTTGGCCTCATTACCCCAGCTTGTGTGAGAAAGGGTGGATCTTCCACTAAGGTCAATTAACAAAATTGCACCTAGACCCCTCCCTCCCTCTTCATGGATTAAACTTAACTTTGATGGAGCATCTAGGGGTAATATTGGGATTGTTGGAATAGGCTTCATTATACATGGTTAGAATGGTAAAGTTTGTGCTCATGCCGCTAAACCTATATTTCCCTCCACTAAAATAGTTGTTGAAATAGAGGCTCTTATGAAAGGTTTAAAATCTTTTAGGTCCCTAAACATTGAAAATTTTATTATAGAAGGGAACTCTCATATCATTTTAAATGCACTCTAAAAAAATCTACCGCTAATTCATCCCTTAATTCTAGATTAACAAGAGCATTAATTTATTTAGACCTTCTCAACACTTAAAAAATCACTTATATAATAATATATAGTGGCACATCCACTTTTTCTTTAAATAAAAACAAACACTTATAAAATCATCCATATTTATTGAGAAGGCAATAATCAAGTGCACTCCCTAGCCAATTTAGGGGCTGATGGCACCCATTTTCTTGAGTACTCCTAAACTTTAGTCTCTGAAGATTAATTATGTTTTTTAACCCCCTAACCGTTACCCCTTATTATTGTCATTTCTGATCCTTTTGCATAATTAATCTTAATCATTGATTTGAGAGGATTTAATTACTATTGGGAATTATGATTTATTTCCTTCCTTCTTAGTGGTACAAAGATCTATGCAATCCCCCTCTTCAGCATTAATTGTTTATCTCAATAAGTCATCATATCCCTTGGCTCTTGAGTGTATTTAGACAACTCACACACTTTTTGGGAAAAATTTCTTTATATATCCCTTCTAATTTCCACTATGCGCACCTCTAAAAATGGACACCAACATAAGGATGAAGTCAGGTAAGAAACTTTTACAATTCTAGGGAAGAATTTTGGAGAGGAGACTTAGATTGATGATGCGTGATTATTTTGCTCATAGTTTTATTTTGAGGGAAGTAAAGAAATTTTTGGGAAATGAATTTTCCTTGTTGGATGAAATTCCTAAATCCAACACATAAATAGTATCAATGTTTGTCTCTATCATTCTCGATATTGGTGGGGATAAAGGGGCAATTCTGAAGCTATGCAATAGTCTCTTTAAGGCTGACTTGGTGGTCAAATTGGGGTTTAATCTTCAACAACATAGACGCCAACCTTTGCATTCCAAACCTTAGTAACTTTGGGGTGGTAAACAAGATTGTAGAAGTCAAGCCCATCCTCTTAATCAAGAATGAGAAAGAATCCAACTCAATAATTCCTTCCATCTACTTAAATTGGTGGTTCCTTCTAGATGTTATGAATATGCACAATCCTCTTGAATGACACAAAATTTCTTGATTCCTCTTGGCTGACCATGTGGAAAACAAAAAGGTGGAGGCAAAATCTTCTTCTGATGAAGAGTAATGGATATTAGTAGCTATTTTTTGGTTTTTGGTTTTACTCTCAACAAATTTTTAATCTTCAACAAGATGTTTTTGTCTTTAAACATTATTTCAGTAACTTTATATTAGTACTTAATGACACCTTATATGTTAATATTGGATATCCTAATATTACATGCCCATTATGTTATAAGTTTAAATTTGAAATTCACTCATTATGCTAAGTTATTTTTTACTTTCTATCATTGAATGGGGTAATTGTGGTTATTGCTAGGTACTAACTTTGTATGGCTTTGCATTTTGTTAGGTTTTCTGAAAACCCACATGCCTCAATTTTGATTTTTCATATAAATAAGTGATGAATTCTCTTTTATTTAGGCTATGGTATTATATTTGGTTGACTATGTATTCTCTCCCTAATTTGTGGTGAGGTTTAAGGAGGAAGGTTTTTTTGAAAACAATTATTCAATTGTATATTTTCATTGATGATTACACAAATGTCACACTCTAACTAAGAACAACTAGTGTTAACCGAGATTAGTCGGGCACTATAGAAGACTTCAGTATCAACCGAGTAGAATTTAGTAGGAACCAAGTTTAGTTGGTCATTAAAGAAAGTTAGTGTAAACCAAGTTAGGTTAGTCATTGAAGGGAGTTAGTATTAACCAAGTTTAGTCAGTTACCAAAGGAATTTGATATTAACCGAGTGACTCATCTCAGTGTTAGCCGACTTTTAGCATATTAATTTTGTTAATTAGATGGTTAATACAAGCTAACCTAGTGGATGTTAAATGTTTGTTTGTAAGAGTATTCAAGCTAACTTGACATTGAGTTTCATACATATGAAAGGTCAGTTTTTTGATTGAAATGTGGAACAAGGAAGAATGAGAAATATGTGAAATAAGAAGGATATATGATTAAAGATAGAACATACAAGGAGCTACAAAGAATATTATGATCAAGGAGGATCAAGAGGATAACCAGAATAATGATATGAATTTGAAAATTTAGTTGCTTCATCAATTAGGTTAGTCATTGTTACTCCATAAGAATTGTAGCAGTGAAGAAATTATTTAATAGAGTTGACTTACAATCATTTTGTAAATCCTCTAACAAGGTGGCATTTCTAGATTACTCAAATGTCACACTCTAATCGAGCATGACTAGTGTTAACTAATCTTAGTCGGGCATTCTAGAAGACTCCAATATCAACCAAGCAAAATTAAGTAGGAACCAAGATCAGTTGGTCATCAAAGAAAGTTAGTGTAAATCGAGTTAGGTCAGTCAATGAGGGAGTTAGTATTAATCGAGTCTAGTTAGTTACCAAAGGAATTATATATTAACTAAGGGACTCATTTTAGTGTTAGCCGACTGTCAGCAAATTACTTTTGTTAACTAAATGGTTAATACAAGATGACCTAGTGGATGTTAAATGTTTGTTTGAAAGAGTATTCAAGCTGACTTAACATTGAGTTTCATATATATGAAAGGTCAAGTTGTAGATTGAAATGTGGAACAAGGAAGAATAAGAAAGATGTCAAATAAGAAGCATATTTGATTAAAGAAAGAACATCCAAGGACTTGCAAAGAATATTTTGATCAAGGAGGATGAAGAGGATAAACTAGAACAATGATCTAAATCTAAAAATTTATTACTTCATCAATTAGGTCAATCATTTTTACTCTCTAACAATTATAGAAGTGATGAAATCTCTTAATAGAGTTGACTTAACAATCATTTAAAAAAAATCCTCTAACAAGGTGACATTTCTAGATTGAAGTGTTTGAAGACCTCTAACAAGGCTACTCCTAATAGGGTGATTCAAATCCTCTAACAATGTCACACTTAACCGTGTGTTTTCTAACCTTTAACAAGGTTGGCTCTTAATAGGGCTCACTTCATAAGAGTGAAAAGTTGTAACTAGTTGCATTGGTGGTTTTCCCAAATTGGGTTTCCATGTTAAATCTTGGTGTCTCATGTGTTCATATTGTTTTCTAAATGCTTTATGTTTCTACAGCTAAATTACTAATGGGTAAGACACATTAAATATTAAGACTACTTTGTTAATCGAGTTACAATGTATATCTAGTTCTAACTGAGCAGTGCAAGGATTTGGCTTAGTGAGAAGTTTGTATTGACATCTAAGGGACATAGAATTGTTTTTGTGGTAACTAATTCACCCCTCCCCTCTTAGTTACTCCTCTTATATTTTCAATAGGTTCAACAGTAATATTTCTAATTTTGGATACATATTTTGGCTTCTCCATGATCTCTGATTGGGATATTTGCCAAATTTTTTAGTTGGGTTAACAAAATTATTATTATCCTTGACTGTTTTGGTCTGAGCTAGGTCAAGTTTTTTGGAAATTCTTAAATGATTTCAGTTTGGTAAGCATGTTATTTATCACAACCCATCTTTTTCTAAAATTGTCTTAGAAGGATCTATTATGTTGATAATATATTGACAATGAGATCTCTTTTAATTTTAATGGGGGATAAATCCATATATTTTGGCCTGTCTCTTGCATAACATTGACTACTCTTTAATGGAAAACATGGTTGTGTGTGAGGTAATGTGAGGCTCACTGTGAAATTACCTATTCTTTATTATGAGGACTTGTTATTTTCAGCATTTCAGTGGAAATGATGTTCTTCTATAAAAATCACTAGAATTATTTAATTTAAACATTTATGAATAAGGGATCTTGCTCCCCATACCCCTTCCCCCACCCTAACCCCTCCTCATTGCTTAAATTCAGGACCCACTGGACTTGTGGAATTCATTACTAAATTGTTATAAAGGTAGAATGCTCTCACTTGATTTTACTTGGTTATAGACCATATATTTTGAGCTCCTCTCCTTATGCCTTGGAAGGATCTTTATGAGTCACCCCATCATATTTTCAAGTATCAACCTTCTCCATAAGGGCCTTTTTTTCCTTCTCAAACGGCTCTACTGTGTCCATATTTAAGCATGAGGGTATCTTACCCTCAACTTGTTAGGTTCTTATGCATAAATTATGACTTCTCTTGATCTATGCTATGATTCCAAGAGTTTATTTTATGGGTCGTAGTTCTCCCTTTGTCAATAAATCCTTCTTATTGATCAATAGATGGGTTATGGACACTTAGTGGAGCTCTGGTATTTAATTATGAATACATGTACGATGTTGTCTTTTCATGATAAGCTCTAGTCTTTTCATGCCTCCCTCTCTTATATTGGTTCCTTATGAGTTTCTTAAAAATATCTTTGTGGCATGGTAATCTTTAATCTACTCCTTAGTGAATAAGTCTCAGATATAGAAGCTCTTTTATATATAGGTTCTTTTATTGATTCTCCCGCTCCTCGCTCCCCATTTACCCTTCTTATATTGAAGAATATAGTGATTGAGAATCTTTGAGAAGAATATGGGGCTAAAATTTTCTTATATATGATGTTAATGGCTCCTCTCTCTTTTTTCTTAAGCTCCTCTCTATTAACAAGGTCATTTTTCCTTCTCAGTAATGTATTTAGTTTTATTTTTTGGTAATGAGAAAGGTGAACATGAAGTTTTTATCCCAATCAATGGTCTCTTGGATTGGGCAAGGCCTTGATTTATACTTGGGCTAAGAACTCTTGTTGGTGAGTTGATGGTATTTTTTTCTGTGAAAATATATGAAATGATAACATCTAAAAAGGCATGTGATTCCATTCTTTGCTCAATATCTCTATAAATTGGGAACTTAGGGTAGGCATATTCCTTTTTATATATGGCTTCATGGGGTTACAATGTCTAGGTAGTATATGGGGATTGATTCTTTATTACCCATTTTAAGAATTTTCTTATGTTACATTATGCAAGTTCAATTCTCTATAATGGCTTCATGATAATATCCTCAACTTTGAAGGCTTTGTTCCCATGGCTCTTATGTCAGTTTTATTTCTTGCAAGTTTAAGATGAAGGGTTAAGGGTCTGATTTTTATGTGTAGATTCTCATTTATCAATCATATGAGCAAGCTAGTCTCTCTCATTTCTAGAGATATCATATCAGGTGTCAAAGCTAATATGAAGATATTCTACTCTGTATCCTTTTTGGTATCTTGTTTTGAGCTCTTTATCATTATTATTTCGATTAACAAATGCTCTCATATTTTTTTGGGTAGAGGAACCCTCTAACCCCACCCCCCCCCCCACCCCCCGCCCCCCCCCCCCCCACCCCCCCCCCCCCCCCCCTCCTCCCCGACCTCCCCCACACCACTACTATGTATGGTTTCTTTAGTCTTAGTTTTGCATGGTCCTAGATGTGATGAAGCTTTGACAATTAAAAGCTAACTTTACATCCAATGCCCTCACTTTCTTACTTTCTTCTCACCTCTTCAATTCTTTCTGATGTAAGGGGTTGTATGCCACCTCAAAGCCCTCACTTGGAGTCATATGTAAAGGGTGGTATTGCCATCTGTCATGGCTTCTGTAAACTAAGGATGTGCCCTCTCATTTTTGTACTAGAGGAACCTCACCCTCCTTTGTATACAAGACCATGGTCCCAAGCTAGACTAGGGGTTTTCTGTCCCCTTCTTTTTCCCCTAGTCCCTGTGCTTTAAATGGGGCTAAAATTGTGTAATTATCTGATAATATTAATAAAATTCTGTAATAGCCTTTTATTGATAAATATAGTATTTTGTTTGTCAAGAAAAAAATTGCAATAATTGTTAATGTAATAATATCATAATCTATTACCCAAAATATATTGTTGGAAGTTAATTTTATAAAAAATAATTAGTAAATACTAAAAAAAACTTAATGATAAAATTGTAAATTCAAAACTTCTAGGCAAGTGATTCTACATAGGAAAGTTGGTCAATAAAAAAATAAAATAAGAATGGAAATAGGAAAAATATTAAATAAGTTAGTAAAATGTATATTAAAAAGTTATTTTTTATTAGAAATAATTTTTAAAGTTTTTTTTGTAAGGAACCTTCTATTATTTTTTCTTCTTTTTTTATTCTAATTATTTAAATGATAAGCAATAATAAACTTTTCTTTCTATTTTTTGATATGTTCACACGAAAATAAATAGTTCATTTTTATTTATTTGTCAATAATAAAGTCTACAACCTCTTCATTCTATTTTTCTTTACTTTATTCAAATCATTTATATTGTAAAAAATAAAATTTCCAACACTCAAATGATTAGAATTAAAATATATTCCTTTTTAAATAATATAAATCATGCACAAAAAATTAATATTATTACAGTAAATAAAAACTCTATAAATATGATTACTTATAAACTAATAGTAGCAAAAGCAACCATTAAAAAATCAAGGGAACCCATTAGAACTATTAAAACTTTAAAGTGACACACAAACAACCAAATTACAATAGATAAAATTTCACAGATAATCAAAATTATTGAGAATGGAGATTTTAAAATAGTTTGCCAATATGAAGTTGGCTCAAAAAAATGGCTTTGAGTTTTTTTGACTAAGATTCAAAAGTACTTGAAATGTCAACCCTAAAAAGAAAACCAATTGTGTCTCAAATATCAAATGGAAAATAAAATCAATTAGAAATATTTATTAATCAGAATGTAATGGATTTTTAAATTATGTTTAGATCATGAAAAAGCCTTCAATAGTTTATAATTTTAAATGTTAATAAAAGATCCTAAAAAAAACTATAGTCCTGAGAAAAATAGGGATAATAATGGAGAAAAAAAGTAACTTACCAAATTAAAAGGAAATAAAGTCAAAGTAAATTTCATAGCCTAAAAAAAAAAAAAATGATAAAGAGGTTGAAAATGTTTTGGTAGGAAAAAAAAAAAGCTAACTAACAACAATTAACACTAAAATGCTTGACAAGATAAGCCACTTATATTTTCGATGATTAATTTTTTGTTTACATTTATCCAATGATAAAAACTACAACTTCCCTTAAAAATTGGAGCCCCCAAATATTTGGGTGGTAGAGAAACAGTTGGGAATCCTAATTATTTTATTTTTCTTTGCACGATAAAAATTAGATTTATCTTTATGTCACATTTGTCTGGAAGTTGTAGCATTTTAAATCAATAGAGAATTTTACTATCTCACACTATAAAATGTATGCCTCCCTGCATAAAATTATATTATCTACAAATTAGAAATAAAATATCACAAATAATCTATTCTCTCTCAGATTTTATATGAATATACTCATAGTCGATGTCATAGTGGCAAAATAAATGGACAAATAGGATATCCTTGACCAATCCTATTAGAAGCATTAAAAAAACTTTGTTCATATCCATTAACCATAATAGAGAAATATGGGAGAAGATATACATGAATTAATTATGCCAATCCACTCAAGATGAAAACCAAATCTTTTCAATGTTGGCATAACTATGAAAATGACTATGGAACAAGACTAGTGGAGCTTACTGGTGTGACCAGATATGATTTGGTTATCATTTATTTCAAAGACTAAGGTATGGTATCAACTAGTACAAGGTTGTGATCAGTGATGTAGTGTGTGTCCACAGGTGGCTAGAGACAAGATACAATTATGTCAAGCAAAGAAAGTCATCAGAATTTCACACTTAGACAAATTGAGCCAAGTATGTAAGTACAAGTTACAAGAAGTCAAGGAAGCATGAAGGGTGAAGTGACTAGTGGTCATGATGAAAGGTTTGGGCCAAGGAAATTAGGTGAAAGTACATTAAAAAATTACTGACATGTCACGAAGCAGGTATATCACACTTGACATTTCATTTAACAAAATTAGTAACTATCACATTGGTGGGAGATGAAAGAATTATAATTTTGAATTTTTTCCAAATGGTCAAGCTATCAAAGTTATACAATATCTATGGCTTTTGGTTATACAAGGTATGTTTGAAAATAAAGATGTATGGCAGTGACATGATTACACGCTAAGCATATGGGGTGAATTAAAATTATGAATTCTTGAAGAATAGATTGTAACTGAGTGATCAAGGATCATATTTAAATGACTATTGTTTCAAGTAATAAGGTTATATTACATATTACCAAGAAAAATGATAGAAATCCAAGCTATGTGTAATATTTAAGGGAAAAAAAAGAGAAAGGGAGAGGAAAAAATTGTAAGGGTGAAGTGTTGTTGATAAAAGATATCATGTCGATCAAAAAAGTCATAAAGTATGTTGTAGCCAATGGAGTTGAGAACATTAATGATTGTATCTGAGAGAGAGAGAGAGAGAGAGAGAGAGAGAGAGAGAGAGAGAGAGAGAGAGAGAGAGAGAGAGAGAGAGAGAGAGAGAGAGAGAGAGAGAAGTTACACACAAGTCTAAAGAGTATCAAGGTGATCTATATCAAGCTAAGTGGAGAAACCATTCCATTTAAATCATTTCTCTATTGTTTTATAATTACTACAACAAGAAATCTAGTTGAGGGTGAACTTTAAAAAGTTCTTTATATCAAATCCCCTAATAAGGCAATACTTTACTCTATGTTCTAAGTCCTTTAACAAAATTTCTTATAACTAGGCAAGACTCTCACAAGTCTATACCAAATCCCTTAATTGGGTAATACTTGACAATATCTTTGTAATCTTTTAACAAAGATAAGCTCTTAACTAAGTGTACTTCAAGAGAGTGAAATCTTTGTGAGGATTATCTCACACACCATGGTTTTCACCCTTGTTAAGTTTTCATAAGATAAATCTGTGTTATGTGGTCCTATTTGTGCCTTAATTATTTTTCTTAATCCTAATTGATTAAGTTGTAGCTACACATTTCAAATAGGCCAGTGTGAGGTAGGTTTGGAAGAAATTTTTAAAGGTTAATAGAAACATAAAAATTCTTAGTTTATTCATCAGTGAGTGGACCACTATTTGGTATCAGAGTTTGGTCCTCTAAAACTGGGAGTTTAAAATCTTGAAGAAAATATCAAAATGAGGAAGAGGGAAGCACAAAATTTTTCAAAGGAAAACTATGATCTATGGCGTGTAAAGATGAGGATTCATCTTAGAACACTTGGAGATGCATATTGGAAGCATGTTGAAACCAAATATGTTAAACATATAGGAGTCTTCGATGCAAATCAAACAAAGGAGAAGGAAGTTCATATTGCTGCTATGGAAGCACTAGTAAGTACTATTTCATATGTTGAGTATATTGTTGTAGAAGATCTTAAGACTACCTATGAAATCTGAGAGAATATTAAGATTGTATATGGATAGTTAAATCATGTAAAAATATAAAAGTCCATTAGTCTAAGAGGAAAATATGATGACACGAGGATGCACGAAGGAGAAAACATTGATCAATATAGCAAAAGAATTAAAGATATAGTGATTAGTATAAGAGTTGTTGGAGACAGACTTGATGTTGGACTATTTAGAATAATTGAGAGGGGGTTGAATCAATCATCCAAGTTCCAAATGTACAAATAAAAAATTTCAACACTTAACTGATCCATATTCATATAACCACATCATGCACGTATCCATTAGATCATCTTGTTAGAGTTCTTTCTAGTAAGGAACATATTAGGTAGATTTAAACCCAACACGAGGAAGCATAAGATAGGGACAAGCCTAAGGATCATCTAAATCTTATATTCAGTAGGGTTAAATCTTATTTTTGGGCCAACTTCAATAAAATCACTAGGATTCTCTTCACTTTAGGCTTTACAGGGCCAAGGTGGGAAAACCTTAGGGATTGATATGACTACTTCTATGATACTCTTCTCTTTAAAACTATCCCTTATAGTAGAAAGTGGCCAATGTTCTTCTATGATTCACCAATAACTTCCTTATCACAATAGCTAACTATAATTAAGAAGATATTGCAAACAAGTAATGACCAAGAGTTTTAGTTCTTCATTATATAAAATGGTAAATTGATTTTGATTGATGTGTGCATTTTGCAACTATATAAACCATCACCTTGCAGCTAAAATTAATTGATCATTACCTTATCCATTGTTATATAGAGTAAAAACCAACAATCTTAGACCTATTCAATTGACTTGCAATTAAATTTGTCAATAGTGGACTTTGAATCTCATTCTTATCATATCCTCCTTATATACCCAAAACCCTACCACATACTAAAAGCAATTACTTAATTATTTGAACTAGAAGCAATCAATAAGAGATATACAACTTATTTAAATTGTATTAAACTGAAAGAATATTGCTCATTTCAATCTCAAGATCACATATATGCAAGGGAGGAGACAAAATTTAGATACACAGATATGAAATTCCTTTTGTATTATTTTCTTTGAAAATGAACACAATATTGAAATAAACTCATAGTATAACTCAAAACTTGGCAATTTGATCATTCATATTCACTGTTCTTTCAAATTCACAAGCCTAAACACATTCATACAATCACAAAAGCTAGACGGACTGTATAATAACATAAGACTAAAAAATATACAGACTTCTGGCCTCAACTCCTCATCTAAGAAATCCTTATATAGGATTGCAACAAGCTACGGATGGGAGGAGGACACATGTCAACACCTTAATGGAAGAGAAAAAGGCAAGGCATATACAAAAAAGATATACAAAAAAATTTCTACAAGTGATCCAAAAATTAGGAAGGTAGTTGAAAAGTTAGCCAGTGGCACTTCACTGCAGCAACTTCAACTTTAATCCACTTTGTCTTCTTTGGCCCTCCATTTCCTCAAAAGTCTCAAAATTTGAAAGGAGTATTTATGAGAGATTCATCATTCTGATGAACTACTCAATGCATCGGATCTTATCCTTAATCTCTCGTTGCATTTAATCTCAATTATTTCTTAGTTGCTTCCTGCTGATAAAGCCTTTATTTCTCCCACCACTTCCCAAACATAAATCTCTTGCTTGGTTGGCTACTCTGTGGTTTTAACCTCTTCTAGGTCCTTCATGGCTTTTGTCCACCTAGAATCTATTATGGATTTAGACTCCACTATGAATTTATTCAAGTCTATCTCTATTCTGAACAAGGAGTCAACTAAATTATCAAAAGGTGTATCACCGTTGTCTTCAAAAATTGCCATTGTGGCCTCTTGAGTCAATATTGCACCGAATGCATAAGACCATTCATGTTATTCTTTCAACATGTTACTATTATCCAAAATTGGTGGTATTCAAGGCTCAATTTCCTGAGATAAAACTTTTAGCTTTCCTTATATAATTTGTAATATCCCAATGAAGGAACCAATTAATTCCTTAAGTATCTCCAGGCTTTCCTTCACTATGATTATCTTATCAGGAAAATCTGACTTCTTAGCTATTAACATAATAAGCCTCTCTAAGATCTGAGTATATGGATCCCACAAATTGAATGTAAGTGATAGCCATGCAAGTGCTTCATTGCAAAATTGCTCAACATCTTTTAAAGAAACATATAATGTATGAGCCTGTTGTGATATAATATTTAGGGTTTCCACCCTATGGCCAATCATACACCTAAGGAAAAATGTCCTTACCTCATCTCCTTGCTGAGTTGGTGGAGCATCAATGCTCATTCTCCTAGGCTCTATTGTATCCTCTGCCTCCAACTCATCTATCTATGTTGTGGTCTCTATTATGACCTTAGATGGCTACTCTTGACTGTCTTGCTCTTTGCTCTATTCTACAATAGCCACTTGCTCTGTATTGGATGATTTCTCTTTGAGAGATACAACCTCAACCTCTGACACTTGAACCTTGACCTCAACTTCTTCAATCTTTCCTTTGTAGACATGGCTCTTCTTGAGCTCATCCTCATAGAGATTTCTTACATCAATGTAATCATGCACTGACTTGGAAACTCTTGTTTCTATCTCCTCTACCTTGGCCTCATTCATGAATGAGAAATGCTTCAAGGCCTTTGAGATTTCTATACCTAAAATACCTTGCAAAGTCCATACAATCATGTTACCTTGTTCTATTCTCTGCATATCTATTATCTTAGGTTTGTTTCATGAAGGAGCCATGCTCCATACTACCAGAGATTTGGTGTCAGTGTTGAATCCTGATCCTCTCTGCAGACCACCAACACCATATGCCTCATATGAGATGGCATTTTCCTATCTTCCAATCTGATCAAGCATAAATGCTTGCTCAAAATCCCACCCTAGTACCAACAACATCCCACTCCTCTACACAAGATCTCTTTCCTCCTTTGAAGTTGTGACTTCACTCTCAGGATCATAGGCTTGCAATTTCTCAACCATTTCTAGCTTATGTTCATCTGATTCTCTTGTTTTCATCTTAAGCACCAACTCACTTTGTTTTACCTCATACACAAAACATTTGAACTATGTTGACTTGATGAATTCATCATCCTCTATAAATTGTTGGGCTTGGATGATCTTATCATCCAACCTTGTTGTAGCTAGTTCTAAGTCAATAAGTGTACTCTTAGTTGCATTGACCTTTTCTTGTATATAGCTTTGCCTCAAGTCAACAAAGTACTAACTCTTACCAAGTAGTATTTGTAGTGTCCTTTGTTTAACCTTTTCAAGAATATGGACAACCTTTTTCCTCGTATTCCCCTTGGTGACCCATGATGTCTCAGTAGGCTCATCTTCTTCTAATTCCAAGGTTACATTAGGCTCAGGGCTATTAGGGTATACCCTCTCTTCTTCTCCTATGGATCCCTCTGGCATTTGGGCCATAATTTCAGCATTATCAGTGACCATCTTCCTAATCCTATGAGGATAGGGAATATCCATATAAAATCCCTTAAAATTGCGATCTACTTTTTTCATTTCCCTCTCTACCCTTAGAACATCATCAAGCTTAGCTAGCTTGTTAGTTGCCTCCCCCTCTACAACAATATTAGGATTAACATCTTCATTGGGTACTTCTTTGGTAGTAGGTAACACATAGTTCCTAATTTCTTTGAGAGTGGTTCTCATCCAATTATCAGGGTCATACATTGTATATGGACCTATTGATATATTGTAGTGGTGGAGGAAAGAATGAATCTAATTTAGGGCCTCTTTTCAAATTGAAAAGTCCCCCACCTTGAAACATCTACATAAGAATGTACATATATGTACCTTAGGCCCTAGATACTCCCTGTTAACCATAAACAACTACCACATGAATTCAATAATAGCCAGTCTAGGAGGAATGAATTTTGGCAAAATATGTGGGGGTTAGGGACAACCATAAAACCTCATCAGAGAAAAGGTTGGAAATAGGAAGATATCTCCCCAATTGTGGTCTATTATTTTTCTTTCTGGGAGGAGGATTGGTCTCAAAAGACCCTTCAAGATATTAGGTGCCCTAAAGTAACCTAGGTCTAGCATTTTCATAATGACAGAACTAAAATTATTGAAAAATGAGGCAGAATCAAAATAATGGTAAGAAGTGTCCCATACCCATGTACATAATTAGACTAGAAGCTCTCCATTAGCATCAGTTTTATGATCAATGAAATCTAAGCTTATATATCCCACATTATTGTATAGGATCAAGTGCATCAACAGTGAGTAATGAAAGAAACTAAAATTCTCGATTTCTCCATTCTAGGCACATCCAATATTTTCCTTCATCTTTGCCAGAATGAATTCAACATAATCACATTCTCCTCTATGGTAGGAGTCTTGCACATCTCTGACAATGATGAATTCTGATCCATATACCATGTTAGTTCCATCCTTGCCCACCACCTTGTGGACACCATATACTGTTTTCACAAAATAATTCTCAAATTTATCTAGTGGCATTTTCTTGTCCACTTTCTTTGGATAGTCTCCCACTTACTTTAGGTCCATGGGAATATGTTGTAGCATTGACTTCCTAGTATATGCCTTAGTGTTCCTTTCAAATTTTCCTTGTAGGTCAATTAGGTCCATTGGTTCACTCATGGCACCATCCAATTTGAATGCTTCAATGAAAGAAGCCATGTCCAATGTACACAGAATAGTTCCATCTCTCCTATGGAATGATTTGTGTTAGGAATAAGGTGTCTCAACCTTGTATAATTCCTATTCTTATTATTTTTTTTGTAAAATGTATTTCTTGCAAATAATGTTGATGTGTCAACATCTTGAATTGTGTGTAAGGAGATCATGACTAAAATGGTTATGATAGATTCCTATAACACATAAGAGCTATGTTAGGAAGATTCAATGATAGGTGAAGACATGTGGCAACTAAGATATTTGGGTACTATACACTCTACCCCAATAGTGGGGTTCAAATTTTTTTTTGGGGTTCCTATTTTCTCGGAGAATGGTAAAAACCCTAATACAGTTTACCTTTTGGGAGTAGCCCTAAAGTGAAGCACATGTTATAAGCATTTTTAGGGTTGTGAAGAGATGCGATGCGAAAAAGGTGTATTGTTGGTACTGCAAGTAGCTACTGGAGTCTTCTGTTGTTGATGTTGAACTTGCATTGCAAGTGTATTGTAACCTCATGTTGAAGATAATACATTGTGTAGGTTCTGAAGGGGTGAGGTTATTTTACTGAAAGGTTTTTCCCCATTGGAAAATCCTTGTGTTATGTGTTTCCTTTCTCTATCTATTTTCTGTATGCATGGTTGGCTACAATATTGTTGTTTACATGCTATTGAATATGTAAGTGTAGAAGATTTTAATAGGATTTGCATCATACTTTCCTTATGAGATTAGTGTAGGAAGTTGTTTCTGCACCCGAGTTTCCTTACAATTGGTATTAGAGCTTGATCAACTTTTGATCCTAGTTGTTGGGTAGGGTTTTTTGAGCTAATCTCAAGTTGAGTGGGAGTCTTATGCAGAGCATCCTGAATCTTATTTGTAGATTGAGATGGTGAGTTCATCATAAGGAAGAATGGAGGTGGAGAAATTTAATGGCACTAATTTTGAGCTATGGAAACTCAAGATGGAAGACATGTTGGAAGATCGTGACCTATGGGAAGTGACTACAAGTGCTACAAGACCAGCAACTATAGCTTAAGCAGATTGGGATATCAAAGACCGTAAAGCTAAGGGTCTCATAAGACTCTGTTTAACCGATGCAGCCCTTCTGAATGTTCTAGATGAGAAAACCGCATATAGTTTGTGGGGGAGACTTGGGGTCGTGTATCAGGCCAAATATTTGGCGAACAAGTTCTTCCTGAGGAAGAAGTTGTATTCTTTGTGAATGGAGGAAGGTGGATCCTTAACGGATCATTTAAATGCATTTAATCTGTTGGCTGCACAGTTGACATCAACTGGTGTCAAGTTAGAGGAGGAGGATCATTGCTACACACTTTTGTGTTCTTTACCGGATTCATGGGACCATCTTGTGATGGCTCTTAGAAGCACATTAGTCACCTTCAAAATGTATGATGTGGTGTCTTCGCTACTATCAGAAGAGATGCGGAGAAAGGCTTTCGTTTCGAAAAAAGAAGCCCTTGCTATTCATGGTAGATTCACGGAAAGAGGAAAGAAAAATGACAATAAGTCTGACAAGGAGGGTAGATCCAAATCCCATAGGAAGTCAAAGACTTCCAATAAGTCCAAGACAAAATGTTAGAACTATGATAAGACTGGGCACTTCCGTAAAGACTGTAAAGAGCCTAAGAAGAAGAAGAAAGCCTCAGATTCTGGTTCTGAAAAATCTCAAGAAGATGGTGATGCATTCATCGTAGCTTTGGTAGCCCATGCATCTGATGATGTTTGGTTGGTTGACTTGGGTGCATCTTTTCACATGACCTCTCATCAAAACTGGTTCTCAAGATATGAAGAGTTCGATGGTGGAAAGGTGTACTTGGGTGATGATTCTCACCTAAAGATAGTTGGACATGGAAGGGTCATTATCAAATTTTCTGATGGACGAGTAAAGGGAATCAATGGAGTTATGCACATTCCAAGTTTGGCATGAAACCTATTATCTATAGGTATGTTGAATGATGTAGGTGTGCAAGTTGTTTTTTTCTAAAGATGGATGTAAGATGACGAGAGGAGCTATGGTGCTTGCTAAGGGTACTAGGAGAGGTACTTTGTTTTAGCTTGATGCACACATTTCTCAGTGTAATAGTTCTTTTGTTTCAAAGAAGAGAGCAGCTATCACTTCATCCCCACCATCTAAACGAGCAGTAAAGAAGACTGTGGTTAGTGGTTCTGATGGTAGTGCAACAAGTGTACCTAAGGGTGCAAACACTTTGGAAGGAAAGCTTCCTGCAGAAAAGACAATGTTATGGCATATGAGATTTGGCCACATTGGTGAGAAGGGTCTCAGAACCCTAAAAAATAAAAATCTCATTGAGGGGTTAAATGATTGCAATCTCGAGTTCAACTTTTGTGAACACTATGTATATGGTAACAAAATCGTGTTTAGTTTTACTCTAGTTCTCACAAATCTTTTGATGTTTTGGATCTTATTCATTCTGATGTATTTGGTCCTGTAAAAGTTCCTTCAATCTCCAAGTCTGTATTTTTTGTATCTTTCATAGATGATTAAAGTAGAAGGACATGGATTTATTTCCTTAAAAGTAAGACACAAGTCTTTAGTCAATTCAAGGAATTTAAAACCCTTGTAGAGAATTAGACTAGTAAGAAGATTAAGTGTGTGAGAACTGACAATGGTGGTGAGTTTTTCTCAACAGAGTTTGAATAGTTCTATAAAGAACAAGGTATCGAGAGGCATAAGACAACTTCATATACCCCATAGAAAAATGGAGTTTCAAAGAGAATGAACAGGACACTGATGGAGAAGGCTAGGAGTATGCTTAGTGGAGCTAGTTTAGAACAAAGGTTCTGGGCTGAAGCTGTGGCCACTACTTGCTATCTAGTTAACAGATCTCCTACATCAACCCTTGTTGGTAAGACACCCATGGAGGTGTGGTCTGGTAAGAAGCCTTCAATTAGACATCTTCATGTTTTTGGTTGTGAAGCTTATGCACATGTTCCAATGGAGAAAAGATCTAAGTTGGAAAACAAAGTTGTTAAATGTATTTTCATCGGGTACAATGCTGGTGTGAAAGGATACAAGCTTTGGGATCTTGTGACTAGTAAGGTGTTGTATAGTAGAAATGTTATTTTTAGAGAGCTAACATCTTCTCCTATTGTGCTACAACCAGATGAAAAAGAAAAGGAAAAAGATGTTATTCAGTTGCCTCCTACCCCTGAGAAGACTGAACAGAGAGACCATGATGGGTCTAATGATGAGGAGAGATCTTGCAGCTCTGATAGTTTAGAAGAAGAGGAAGAACAACCTCAACCTCAGCCCTTGAGGAGATCCATGAGAGAAAGAAAGCAACCAGAAAGGTTTGGTTATTCTATGTTAGATTCTAGTTGTGCTTTTGCTTTGATTACTAACACTGATGAGCCTAGATCTGTGAAAGAGGCTTTGGGTATGGAAGATGCAGGTTCCTAGATTGAGGCTATGGATGATGAGATAGCTTCTTTAGAGAAAAACAAAACTTGGGACCTTGTACCTTTGCCTAAAGGGATCAAATCTGTTGGGTGTAAATGGGTGTTCAAGAAGAAATTCTGTGCAGATGGCAGTGTTGAAAGGTACAAAGCTAGATTGGTTGCAAAGGGGTATTCAGAGGTAGAGGGAATAGATTATGGTGAAATATTCTCTCCTGTTGCAAAGTTGACATCCATTAGATTTTTGTTATCTCTTGCTGCATCATATGGTTTAGAGATAGAACATATGGATGTGAAGACAACTTTCCTTCATGGTGATTTGGAGGAAGAGATTTATATGTCACAGCCTGAGCACTACATTGTTAAAGGTAAAGAATCCTTAGTTTGCAGATTAAAGAAATCTCTATATGGTTTGAAGCAATCTCCTAGGATGTGGTACCTTAAGTTTGATGCCTTTGTGTTGTCAATTGGATTTGTAAGATCAAAATCAGATCATTGTGTTTATTTTAGAATTGAAAATAATCGCCTTCTTATTGTTGCATTATATGTTGATGATATGTTGCTGTTTGGGAAGGGTAAGGGTATGATTTCTGATTTTAAATCTCAGTTGTCAGCACAGTTTGAGATGAAAATTTTTGGGTAGCTAGGTACATCTTGGGTATGGAAATTAGTAGAGACAGGTCTAACAAAAAACTTTGGTTGAGTCAGAGTAAGTATGTGAAGTCTGTGTTGGACAGGTTCAGCATGGAAGATTGTAGACCACTATGTGTTCCTATTCCTGTGGGAACAAAGTTATCTGTAGATGATTGTCCAAAATCTTCTAGTGAGGTGGAGGACATGAGTAGAGTACCTTATGCTAGTGCAGTTGGCAGTCTTATGTATGCTACGGTCTATACTAGACCATACATTGCCCAAGCAGTGGGAGTCCTGAGTCAATTTATGGCTAATCTTGGACGGATACATTGGGATGCAGTTAAGCAAGTATTCAAATATTTGAGGGGTACATCAAATTACTCCATATGTTATCATGGTAACTCTTTTGGATCTCAGCATTTAGTTTGTATTCATGAGTTTGTGGATTCAGATTGGGCAGGTGATATTGACCGCAGGAGATCCACCAGTGCTTATGTGTTCACTATGTTTGGTGGTGCCATTAGTTGGATGAGCAAGCAACAACTTGTGGTTTCTTTGTCCACTATAGAAGTTGAGTACATGGCTGCTACTCATGCTTGTAAGGAAGCCATTTGGCTTAAGAGATTGTGTTCTGATGTTGGTGTTGATGCAAAACATATTACTATTTGGTGTGACAGTCAGAGTGCTACTTGCCTTGCAAAGAATCCAACTTTCCATACCAGAATGAAGCACATTGATGTGCAGTATCACTTTGTGAGAGATATGGTGGAAGATGGAAAGGTAAATTTGGAAAAGGTAGTTACTATGAAGAATTTTGTAGATGCATTAACGAAACCAGTGGGCACTGAGAAGTTTAGATGGTGTTCAGGGTCTGTGGGCCTTTCGGCCTATCGCAGTTAGTTCCTGTTATGTTCTTGTTGCTCTTACAAGGTGTTCGACAAGTGGGAGAATGTTAGGAATAAGGTGTCTCAACCTTGTATAATTCCTATTCTTATTTTCTTTTTGTAAAATGTATTTCTTGCAAATAATGTTGATTAGTCAACATCTTGAATTGTGTGTAAGGAGATCATGACTAAAACGGTTATGACGGATTCTTATGACATGAAAGAGCTATGTTAGGAAGATTCAATGATAGGTGAAGACATGTGGCAACTAAGATATTTGGGTACTATACACTCTACCCCAATAGTGGGGCCAAAATTTTTTTGTGGTTCCTATTTTCTCATTGAATGGTAAAAACCCTAATACGGTTTACCTTTTGGGAGTAGCCCTAAAGTAAAGTGCATGTTATAAGCATTTTTAGGGTTGCAAAGAGATGTGATGCAAAAAAGGTGTATTGTTGGTACTGTGAGTAGCTAGTGGAGTCTTCTGTTGTTGATGTTGAACTTGCATTGCAAGTGTATTGTAACCTCATGTTGAAGATAATACACTGTACAGGTTTTGAAGGGGTGGGGTTGTTTTACCGAAAGGTTTTTCCCCATCGGCAAATCCTTGTGTTATGTGTTTCCTTTCTCTGTCTATTTTCTGTATGCATGGTTGGCTGCAATATTGTTGTTTACATGCTATTGAATCTGTAAGTGTAGAAGATTTTAATAAGATTTGCATCATACTTTCCTTATGAGATTAGTGTAGGAAGCTGTTTCCACACCCGAGTTTCCTTACAATTTGGTGGTTGGATTGTATGATTTGATTAGGGCCTTTACCAAATCAACATCAACAAAAACTTCTGGAAAGATTAACTTTACCAGGTTCTTTTTCCATGGATTGCAAAGAGGGGTCTTCTTTTCTTTGTTGTTGTAGAAATATTTGAAAAGCTCATAGTCAAAGACTCCCAGACAAGTAGCATCTCTGCATAGAGTATACGGGTCCACAATCATTAGCAGCATTAGCAGTTGAGGATCTTGGGAAAAGATGAATCCATTCCTCAACAAACCTATTAGGTTTCTTTTGTCTTATTTTTCCTCCCTTAGAAGTGGAGGTCTCTATAATTTCCATGTCTGTCACTTGAATCTCTTCAACTTCCTTGCCAGATATTCTAATTGTATGCTGGAAAACACTAGGCAAAACTATACTTAGGCACTGAAAACTTTCAAACTCTTTGGATTTTCTTCTCTTTGAAAATGGTAAACTATAACTAATCAACAGAAAATCTTTATAGTTCAATGTACATCATCAACACCCCTTTGCATTGATTTCAACATGCTCAAGCCTTAAAATCAATTTCTTCTATCACCTCAAGGGAGCGTCACCATTACTATCTACTATTACACTTTTTGTACATTACTCAAATCTCACTGGTCAAGAATCGCTTGTCATTTCCATCTCAGAAAAAGTGAAAAGCATTTTTTTCAAGTCAAACCTAGGGTTTACGATCCTACGATCGACTTAGAAGTCAAATACTTAGTAACATCTTAGGCGAGGAACATTTGATCTACGATCTTATGATCTCATAAAATTAGACCCTTTATCACATTATCGTAACCCTTGAGAAAACCCTTTACATAACATCGAAGCCTCCCTTTATATCTTTTATGATCTTACAAGAGGTAGCTTATACTCACAAGCATAACATCTTATCTCACTTTCCTTTTCCTTATAATTTTATGATCTTGGTTTAGTGGACCATTTCATAACTTTGGCAATCATCCTGCTCATTCTTATGATGTTATGAGAAATTGCTACCTTTCTTCATCATAGCATCATTGGCATTAACTTTTCACTTTACAATCTCACAATACACTACTTCATAGCATCATAACTCTTTTTCCATGCCCTTGAGATCTTATGATATATTGTTTGTCGTGAGATCAGAGAACAGGATCTATCATTTTGCTATAAAACTTATGCAAAGACATCTTTGGCCCCACCAGCCTGACATGGCATCCATATTTTATGCATTGTAGTTCTGACGAATTAGGATAGAACACATGTCATTTTTCTGACACTAAATTGTCACCTTTCTTTGTCAATTATTACCTTATGGTCTTACAATCATCATCCCCCGTAGCATCGTAAACTTCAAATTCTTTTCCCCCAATCTTACGATTAGGGCCTTAGCATAACATCGAAAAACTTCACAAAGACCGTTATGATGCCTCGACCACCCCTTTATCATAAGATCGTAAGAGATGATTCAAATTACAAACAATCTCCTACTTAGAAATAAAACCTAGGGTAAGGGCCAGATTGCGATTTTTTATGAATTTTTTTGTGAGAAAGATGAAAACATAGTCCTAGGGCATTACTTCATCAAACCTAAAACAAGAATATCATACTAGGTTGGGGAAAAAATACCATGTTAGGGCCCTTCTCTAGAAATGAAAATAAATAAAACATAAACCCTAACACAGAACATTTTTTCAAAAAAACATTTTCACCATAAAATTTGAAAATTTTATGGTGAAAATAGGGGCTATCACATCTAATACTTAAACTTTGTAAGCTACTATCCTAGGTCAAAACAAATTTGCATAAATATAAACATGAAACATAACAGATTCAATAACACATTTGACACAAATATTTAACGTGGAAACCCAATTTGGGAAAAACCATTAGTAACATGCTACCAATTTTCACTATTTTGAAGTGAACCATGTTAAGAGCCAACCTTGTTAAAGGTTACAATGCACACTATTAAATGTGACCTGGTTAGAGGATTTCAATCGCCTTGTTAGGAGTGAGCCTTGTTAGAGCACTTTAAAATATTCCATTAGAATTTCACCCTATTAAAGGATTTACTAATGACTGTTAGGCCAACCTTATTCTAAAGGATTTATCCAAACTGATACAATTGTTAGAGAGTAGCAGTAGGACTTGATCTTAGAACAAAAAAAGTCACTTGTAGACTATAGATCTATTTTTAGGTATCCATTCTTCTTTGGCTTTCAATTTACTTCATCTATGATATATTTTTCACCCCTTCAAGCTTTAACCTCCTTAAGCCTTCATGCTTAGTATGTCATTTGAAGATTCATCCCCTCTTCTCTATCTGTCTTGGCTCCTCTAACTCTTCCTTAGCTTCAACAACCATTGCTTCTGGCTTAGTATCCTCTTAAATAAAGAATTTAGATCTTTTTTCATTTAACCACAACCATCCATTTTAGGGTTAGGTAAGATTCATTGAATCTAACCATTTTTCTATTTTGTTCTTCCTCTAGAAACTTCTTTTACAATCCTTATCAAATTTTCCTCAAAATAGTTTATCTTGAATTATGTGCCACCAGCTCATGAAGCTTATCTTCCACATGCTTCACACAATCTAAGAAATAAAATTTTTTGGCTTTGATTTAGTGAATCTTCAATCTAACTCTTATTGTTGTCACTCGGCAATAACTTTCTTCTTATGCTTGACACACACTGGGTTTCTCGTCACCCACTTAACTTTACTCAACACATAATATCTTTTTACTATCACTCGATACACACTAAAGTTTCTTGGAATACATTATTTCTTCACTTTTCTCAACACCTACTAATTTTCTACTCAGCTTGAACTAACATCACTCGGCTCCTACTGTTTACTCTGTCAAGCTTAGGAAACACATTTTGCTTTCCTTCTTCTTCTTGACTTAGCTAGTGTATCCATCCACTGTAGCCTTAAGTAGATAAACAATACACTATATTATCAATGTCTTATATAGTCTTGGTGCTCCTTTTATACACCATATAACTCAACCTTTCTCTAGGTACTCTTATTATTTTTCTTCTTCCAATCCTCTTCATCAATCAATATGATAGCATTTAGACCAAAATAAGCAATTGTCTCACCAACAAGTAGTAGTTTTGACATCAATGATAAAATAATGATTGTTCCACATTATCATACCTTCAAAAATATTCTTTTCTCAACAATCTCCCTCTTTGGCATTGATGGATAACTAATACAATACCAAAAACAATACCAAAAAGAAAATAATACTTTGTATTGAAATCTCTCCCTCTATCAGTGTCATTTCTTCTTCTGTATAGGCTACAATCAAACACTTTTCTGATCAACTCTGTAGATATCACTCTCCTTGCTTTGTCTTCTTATGACTCCCTCTTTGACAAAAAAATCATTCTTCACATCTTCCTCTTTCTAAATATATCTCTCAAGTTATATCTCCCTTAATATGTGTAGGAACAATTTCTCCCTCTTTATCTCTTAAGGTATCTCTCCCTCTTTGACAATAATTACAAAGACTTTCCATCTCATCATGTAGATATCATAAATTTAGGTTCTCCCTCTGTCACCCTGCATGTTGTTGTAATCCTTCTATTTCAGCTCCTTCTTTACTTTAGGAAGATCCTAAAGTAAGATCCTTTGTATCAATTTGTAAGATGTGTCATTCAACTCAGTTGATGCAGGGCACTACTTATGTTTCTTAACTAGCTTGGGATAGGGTATCACCCCTAATTTACCTCTTATATACTCATAAGCATCCTTAGGTAAGGCCTTTGTGAATATATTAGCTATTTGTTCCTTTGTATTCACATATTCCATTCTCACTTCCTTGTCTTGAACCAACTCTCTCAAGTAATTATACTTGATAGAAATGTGTTTTGTCTTTGTATGCATCACAAGGTTCTTAGATATATTTATGGCACTAGTATTGTCACAGTAGATTACAACAGGTTTAGTAATTTCCTCCTTCATTTCTTTGATTAATAGTTTAATCCACATAACATTTATACAATACACTACAACAACCATATATTCAGCTTCAGTAGTAGATTGTGAAATACAATTATGTTTCTTACGAGTCTAGCTAACTAGTCTCTTTCCCAAGAAAAATGCTCCACCACTTGTACTTTTCATGTCATCAATGTTTCTAACCCAATCGACATCTGTCTAGGCTCTCAACTCAAATTTGTCATTCTTCTTGTAGTATAAACCATAGTCTTCTATCCCTTTCAAATATCTAATTATCCTTTTGACAACCATTAAGCGATTTTCTTTAGGATTTGTAGAAAACCTTGCAACAATCCCAATAGCTAATGCAATATCAGGTCTACTATGAACAACATACTGTAGTTTGCCAATCATAGACCTATACAATGTTTGATTAACCTAAGGAGAATCATCAGTCTTAGATAGTTTGTGTCCTATCGCCATAGGTGTACTAACTGGTCTTGAATCTTCCATACCAAAAGTTTACAATATCTCCTTTACATACTTAGACTAAGTAATGTAAATACCATATTTCATTTGATAAACTTGCAATTCAACAAATAATTTTATTTCTCCAAACATAGACATCTCAAATTATTTCATCATTTCATCAATAAATGTCTTGCATTGTGCATTTTGTCCTCCAAATATGATATCATCAACAAATATTTCAGCCAGTAAAATTCCTTTACCTCCTCTAGTCTTCAAATATAGGTTGTTGTTGTCATCAGTCTTCTCAAAACCAATCTTCATAAGATAATTATGCAATCTTTCATACCATGCTTTGGGAGCTTGTTTTAAACCATATAAAGCTTTATGCAATCTACATACCATGTTCTTGTTGTTGGGATCAACAAATCCTTCAAGTTGTTCAATGTAAACCTCCTCTTCTAGTATACCATTCAAAAATGTTGACTTAACATCCATTTGATAAACTTTAAAACCTTTGTATCCAGAGTAAGCAAGTAGAGTTCTCAATCCTTCCAATCTTAAAACTTGGGGAAATGTCTCCCCATAGTCAATTCCTTCTTCTTGAACATAACCTTTGCAAACTAGCCTTTCCTTATTTCTTGTTACTTCACCATTCTCATCCAATTTGTTTCTCTACACCCACTCAGTTCCAATAACATTCTTATCCTTTGGTCTAGGTACAAGTGACCAGGTTTTGTTTTTCTCAATTTGATCAATTTTTTCATTTATAACTTTGATCCAATCTTCATTTTCTAATGCATCCTTCATTGATCTGGGTTCATGTACACTTAGAAAATATGTATCATGTTTTAATCTATTCCTTGTCATTGGTCCATTGTCTATTCCACCAATAATTTGTTCAATAGTGTGATGTCTTCTGATATATTTTGACTATCTTGGCTCTATTCTTCTTTCTTCAACAATAGGTCTTTCAGGTAATTCAACCTCAGGTTCACTATGTTCTTCTTTATTAGGTAGTTCATCATTCCTCTCTTGTAAATTGTTCTTAGCATCAGTCTACAACTCACTTCTGAATGCAACTCAACAATCATCGGTGGTGACTTGATAGTCACTGATTCCTGTAGATTAGCATCTTAAATTTCAGAATCATCAACAATCGTGCCTTTGTAGTAATATACAATTTTTTTTGTAATCTTCATGTTCCTTTTTTTATTCATCCTTGTGTGTATTTGTATACTCATCAAGTTTTACATTTGCACTTTCCACAATTTTGTTAGTATTAGTATTTAAACACTTGTAAGATTTGCTTCTTGTGAAATAACTAAGAAATATGCCTTCTTCACTTTTAGCATCAAATTTACCTTTCATTTTATCCTTTAGAATGTAACATTTTCTTCCAAATATCTTAAAATAATTAACATCAGGTGAGTATCCATACCATAATTCAAAAGGTGTGATATTGGCACCTTCCTTCACTTGTACTTAGTTTAGAGTATAGATAGATGTGCTAACAAATTCTCTCCAGTATTTTAAAGCAACATTCTTGTCCATCATCAATGTTCTAGAACAATCTATCACATATTTATTCCTCCTTTTAGCTATCCCATTTTGTGGAGGGATTCTTGGTGCAAAGGTATGTCTCTTGATTCCTCTATCATCATAGAAAACTTCAAATTCATTTGATGTAAACTCTCCACCTCTATCAAATCTTAAACACTTTAGACTCTTACTAGTTTCCTTCTCAACTCTAGCCAAATACCACTTAAACATTTGAAAAGAATCATATTTCTCTCTAAAAAACATAGCAATCATCATTCTTGAATAGTCATCAACAAATAGCATGAAGTATTTGTCACCTTTGTAAATTTTCACATTAATTGGTCCACAAATATCAGTATGAACTAATTCCAAAATTTCTTTAGAATTTTGAGTCTTACTCTTAAAACTAAACTTTGTCATCTTGCCTAACTGACATTGTTTGCAAATCACATTATCAATTTTCTTTATTTTTGGAAAACTTCTAACTCTCTTCATCTTACTGATACTAACCAAATTATCAAGATTAACATTACATAACCTTTTGTGCCAAAGCCACATGTCATCAGTATGTATAACAAGACAAGTAGCTTCACTCATGTCAAGATAAAATAGATTACCTATTGTCTGATCACCATTACCAATGATTTCACCATCAGCATCATAGATCTTGGCCTTTCTATTTCCAAACTCAACCTTACATCCTAAACTATTCAGTTGTGACATACTCAAAAGATTATAGTTAAGTCCTTCCACATAGTAAGCATTGTCACACATGATCTTGTCTGCCAATTTTATTAATCCTTTGTCTTTTATCAAACATGGTGCATCATTACCAAACCTAACACTATTTCCATCATAATACACAAGAGAGTTGAACTTACTTTTATCTCCAGTCATGTGATTGGAGCAACCACTATCAATGATTCATCTATCACTCTTGTTCACATAAGACACTAATGCAATTGCCTCATCCTTGTCTAAATCATCTTTCATAGCAACATAGACAACTTCATCATCACAATCATCTGATTCTTCATTAGACTCTTCTTTAGCAATGTAGCAAGCCTTCTTTCCTTTGTCTTTATAATATTTGTTACTCTCATCTTTTTTACCTCTATACTTGTCTCCACTTCGATTGTTATTTTTCTCTAGACATTTTGCAGAAATATGACTAACCTCATTGCAATTGAAACATATGATAGGTAACTTACTTTTGTACTTTCCTTTACCTCTATGAAATCTCCTAGCCTATAATTCTTCAAGCTCTTTTACATCATCTTCATCTATATCACTATCACTAGAAGCATGTTTGATCTTTTTCTTTTTCTTTTCCTATGGTTCTTCCAATAATAGTTTAGCTTTGAAGGCAGATTCAACACTCTCTGTCTTGAAATTATGAAAATTTGAAAGCTCAAAAGCAGTAAGTCTGCCAACCAATCCTTCAAGTATTAGATTGTTACCAGGAGTGCATCTCAATTCTTTTATACCAGAGACTCTAATAACATAGATAGGCAACAAGGTTCTCAAGTCTCATCTTCAATCTTTCCATTGGATCCTCCGATGGAATTGACAACTTCTTTGACTCTTGCACAATACTAAACAATAGTTTCACCTTCTTGCATTTTCATATCATCAAAATTTCCTTTGAGACTTTCTAATTTGGCTCTTAGCACATTCTTATCTCCTCCATAGATCTTCTGTATGGCATCCCACATTTTATTTGAAGTGTTACATCCCTTGATGTCTTCAAACTTTAAGCAGCTTAGGGCAGATACAACCTCTAGCATTGCTTGATTGTCTTCCTTATTATCTTTCAGTTGTTGAGTAGAGATGGGTCCAACAACATCGACATACTCTGTAGTAATGGTTGAATGGGAAAAATCTCCAAGTCCTCCTAGATGCAACTTCATCAAACTTTGGCATACTGGAAAGTTTTCCTTATTTAGCTTGGGAACCTCCTTTCTATACATCTTGATCTTTAGCTTCAATTGTTGAAGTTGATGAAAGATCAACCCCATAGCTCCCAAGAATCACCTACATGCAACCACCTCTCACAAGAGAGAAAAGAAAAAGCTATGGAGGCTAGAATTCCCAGATCCATAGATGAAACATTATTGATGAGAAAAAAGAGAGATTGTTATATCAAAAGTGAATGAATAAATTACAAAGAGAGATCAATCCTTATAAAGGATATCAAAACCCTAACAAGAATCTAACCTAGGTTGCATGATAATAATTAATAATAACATGTTGAATTTGATGATAGATCAACCCCACAACTCCCAAAAATCACCTGCATGCAAACACTTGTCACAAAAGAGAAAAATAAAAGCTATGGAGACTAGAATTTCTAGATTCATAGATGAGACATTCTTGATGAGAAAAAAGAGAGATTGCTATTATCAAAAGTGAATGATTAAATTACAAAGAGAGATCAATCAATCCTTATAAAGGAGATCAAAACCCTAACAAGAATCTAACATAGGTTGCATGATAATAATTAATAAAAGAATTAATTATTATATGCCCAAAGTTTAGCTTAAGTAAAATAGAGATAATAAGTGACTTAATAATTAAATAAATATGGTTTAATTAATAAGTAAATACTTTGTTACTCTAACATCAAGTACCTTCAAACTTGTTCCTCACAAGCACCAATTTATCTGATACCAATTGTTGGAATATTTAGAATAACTAAGAGGGGGGTGAATCAATTATCCAACGTCCAAATGTAAAAATAAAACTTTTTAACACTTAATTGATCCATATTCCTATAACCATATCATGCATGTATCCATTAGATCATCTAATACTTAAACTTTGTAAGTTACTATCCTAGGTCAAAACAAATTTGTAAAAATGTAAGCATGAAACATAATAGATTCAATAACACATTTGACACAAGGATTTAACATGGAAACCCAATTTGGAAAAAACCACCAGTAACATGCTACTAATTTTCACTCTTATGAAGTGAGCCATGTTAAGAGCCAACCCTGTTAAAGGTTACAATGCACATTGTTAAATGTGACCTAGTTAGAAGATTTCAATCACCATGTTAGGAGTGAACCTTGTTAGAGGACTTTAAAACATTCCATTAGAATGTCACCGTATTGAAGGATTTATTAATGCCTATTAGGTCAACCTTAATCCAAAGAATTTATCCAAACTGATATAATTATTAGAGAGTAGTAGTAGAACTTGATTTGATAACAAAACAACTCATTTGTAGATTATAGATCTATGTTTAGGTCTCCATTCTACTTTGGCTTTCAATCTCCTTCATCTTTGATAGCTTTTTTAGCCTTCAAGATTTGACCTCCTTAAGCCTTCATGCTTAATATGCCATTTGTAGATTCATCCCTTAAGCCCTCATATGAAGCAATACAATCAAATCTCTTCTCTATCTCTCTTCGCTCCTCTAACTCTTCCTTAGGCTTCAACAACCATTGCTTTTGGCTTAGTATCCTTGTAAATAGAGAATTTAGATCTTTTTTCACTAAACCACAACCATCCATTTTAGGGTTAGGTAAGATTCATTAAATCTAATCATTTTTCTATTTTATTCTTCCTCTAGAAACTTCCTTTACAATCCTAATTAGATTTACCTCAAAATGGTTTATCTTGAATTCTATGCCACCATCTCATGAAGCGTATCTTCCACACACTTCACACAATCCAAGAAATCAACTTTATCAGCTCAGATTCAATAAATCTTTGATCAAATTCTTATTGCTATCACTTAGAAATAACTTGCTTTTGATTCTCGACACACACTGGGTTACTCGGCATCCACTAAAATTTACTTGGCACATACTGTCTTTTTACTGTCACTTGACACACACTAAATTTTCTTGGCATGCACTATTTCTTCACTTTTCTCAGCACCTACTAATTTTATACTCATCTTGAACTAACATTGCTCGGCTTCTACTATTTACTTAGTGAAACTTAGCATAAACATTTTGCTTTCCTTCTTCTTCTTAACTTATCTAGTGTATCCATCCATTGTAGCCTTAAGTAGATAAACAATACACAATATCATCAACGTCTTATCTAGTCTTAGTGCTCCTTTTATACACCATATAACTCAACCTTTCTCTAGGTACTCTTTTTATTTTTCTTCTTCAAATCATTTTCATCAATCAATATGATAGCATTCAGACCAAAATAAACAATTGTCTCACCAGCAAGTAGCAGGTTTGACATCAGTGACAAAATAATGATTGTTCCACAGTCTCATACCTTCAACAATATTCTTTTCTCAACACTTGAAGAGGATGATGTGGTAAGAAAATAATTGAGAAATCTATACCCTATGTGTTTCATAAGGGTCTCTTCCATTCAGGAAGTTGGAGAATGATGAGGTGTCTCTTGATGCCTTGATGAGAAAGTTGATTGCATTCAAGTTGAGCAACTTTGACAACAATCAACCCAAGGTTGAATTTGCATTCAAATATTTAGTTGCACCTATAGTACCTATCAAAGGAAAAGAAGTGGAAATCACTTCTAGATAAAAAAGAGATCTTTAAAGTATCTTTGCCAAGGAAGTCAAAAAAGAAGAGATAGAGGCTTTGATCACAAAAAAATACCAAGAGGTAAAGATAAGTAAAAAGGTAAACTTCATTTCAAAAAAATTAACTACAGCAAGATAGGTAACATAGCTGCAAGATGGAAAAGCCTCAAAGGAAAAGAGAAGAAGCATGGTTACATTGTTGAAGAAGGTTTGATTAATGAGGAGTCAACCTACTTTGATAATGACAAGGAGGAGATACCATTTGATACTATAAAGGAAGAAATGGTGGAGAGAGCTCTAATATCAAGCACCACCCATAATAAAATGGAATCATAGATAGTGGTTATTCTAATCACTTGACTAGTGATCAAAGCAAGTTCCATGAAGTGGAAGAATGTTATAGAGGAATGGTGAAATTTGGAAAAAATTATCTATATATGGTAATAGGTAAGGGTACCATATCCCTAAATGACTCCACTAATTGTGGATATGTTTACCTAGTGGAAGGCCTAAAATATAACCTGTTTAGTGTGGCTCAAGTGAGCAATAAAGGTTATAATTTTTAATTTAACAAGGGGTCTTGTAGGATACTATATAAGATAGGTAAACTACTGGCTATGAGTGAGCAAAGTAGAGGTAATATATTTTACTTCAATAATTCTATAAATAATTATTTGATAACTAAGTTTGATAATAGTTGGATGATGCATAAAAGATTACATCCTATAAATTTTGAAAGCATTGTTAAGGGACAAAAGAAAAACTGTGTAAGAGGTTTGCCTCCAATCATGAATCCTAAAAATGTCATGTGTAAAGAATCTCAACTAGGTAAGTTGGCTACTTCTAATTTTTCCAACAACCTATTTTCTTCTAAAAATATATTAGAATTAATATACTCTAACATGTGTAGTCCAATAAGGACTAAGAGTGTATCATGTGATAGATATTTCATGGTGTTCATAGATAATTTTGTAGAAAATAGATTGATACAAGTATGAGAATGTGTTTCAATCATTGTTTTGTCACTGATGTCAAACCTGCTACTTGTTGGTAAGATAATTGTTTAGTTGATTTGAGTACTATCATTTGTTTAATTAATGAGGAGGTTTTGATCAAATGAGATAACAAAAGCACCTATATGAAAGGTTGAGTTATGGTATGTAAAAATGAGTACAAAGATTAGCTAAGATGATGATGATATAATGCATTGATTATCTACTTAAGGTTTCCAAGGTTGGATACACTCATTAACTCTAGAAGAACAAGTAAGAAGAATTGAGTTTACCAAGCTTGACTGAGTGGACAGTAGGTGCCGAGAAAAGTTAGTGCAACTCAAGCAAAAAATTAGTCAAAGCAAAGCAAAGTTAAACTTCAATGTATGTCGAGTGATATATTGTAAGCTGAGTAAAGTTTAGTTGATACCAAGCACTAGTAAACTTTAGTGTTTTTCGAGTTATATAGTTGATGTTGAGTAGAAGAATAGTATGGAAGTCGAGTGACATCATATTGATGTTGAGTGCCAGTATTCATGTTAAATCATGAATTTGATGAATCTGAGATGAGTATTTTATTTTCTTGAATTCTGTGAAGTGTGTGGAAGATAACTATGATGAGTTGGTGGCACAGAATTTATGGTAAACCATTTTGAGGAGAATTCAAAGAGGATTGAAGAAGAAGTTTCTAGAAGGGACTAAAATGAAAAGATGGGTAGATTCATTGAATCCTACGTAATCCTACATAACCCTAAAATGGACAATATAGGATGAACGACAAAATATCTTAATTTTCTATTTATAAAGATGGCTAGTTAGAAGGAAGGGTGGTCAATATTCAAGAATCTAAGTTAGAGAAGAAGTCTAAGGTATTGCTTCATTCAGAGACCAAACATAAAAGACTACTATTAGAAAGCAAGAAGGCTTAAGGGTATGGATGCTTGAAGGGTGAACAAGCTATCAAAGATGAAGTGTGTGAAAGCCAAGAAGAATGGAGGATTGAAACAAAGATCTGTAATCTACAAGTGAGTTATAATTTATTATCAGATCAAGTCTTACTATTACTTTTTAATCATTGTACCAGTCTAGGATAAATCCTTTGGATTAATTGTTGACCTAATAGTTATTTGTAAATCCCTTAATTATGTGACATTCCAAGTGAATGATCTAAAGTCAACTAACAAGGCTCACTCCTAACAAGGTGATTGAAATCCTCTAATTGGGTTACATTTAACAGTGTGCATTGTAACCTTTAATAGGGTTGACCTTTCACAGGGCATCACTTCAAAAGAGTGAGAATGAATAGCATGTTATTGGTGGTTTTTCCCAAATTGGGTTTCCACTTAAAATCATTGTGTCAAATGTGTTACTGAATCTATTATATTTCATGCTTACATTTCCGCAAAGTTGATTTGACAGTAACCTACAAATTTTAAGTGATTGTATGATCTAATGGATGCATGCATGAATATGTTATATGGATATGGGTTCACTAAGCTATGAAAAGTTTTATTTGTACATCTGGACCTTGGATAACTGATTCACCCCCACTCTCATTTATTCTAAAGAATTCCAATAGATTTTTCTAAGATGATGTGGATTGTCTATTGGAAGGAAAATTTAGAAGTTTTTCACATGTTTAAATAATTTATAGACAAAATAAAATGGGATACCAATAAGGAATTCAAGTTCCTAAGATCATACTAGGGAGGTGAGTTCAACTCATAAAAACTTGAAAGCTATTGAGGAACACAACATGAAAAGGAAGATGTCAACTCAAAGGCACCATGACATAATGGTGTTGTAGAAAGAAGAAACTAGAAAATTATAGACTGTGCCATAACATTAATGATCTAGAATAATGTTTCAAAGATATATTGGAGAGAATCAATGAGCACAACTATGTACACCTTGAATAGGGCAAAAGTCAAGAAAAGTATAAACGAACACCATATGAGCTATAGTTTGGACACTCACCCTCAGTGAGTTATTTCAAAGTGTTTGGATGTAAGTGATACATAAAGAGAGATGATTACCAAGGTAATTTTGAGCCAAAAAGTGATGAAGATATCTTTTTGGGATGTTCTACAAAGAGTAAATCTTACCAATGTTTGAACACCCAAACCAATAAGATTGTGGAATTTGCTAATGTAAGGGTAGATGAGTTCTCTAAGAATAAAGAAGAAGAAAGAAAGAAAGAATACAATAATTATAAGAAATTTGTATACTCTTCATTGACTAATTTGAGTGGAAGAGGCACTGGTAGAGATAGTACAAGAAGATGCACCAACACTAGCTAAAGCAGTTTAGTTTGAAGAACAAGTAACTAAAGCATTAAGAGAGGAACTAGTGTTAGAAAAGTATGTAAGGATTCGCCACTTAGTAGATCAAATGATTAAAGAAAAAGATGTTGGATTTATGAAAAGGAAAATGGTGAGAGAGAAAGTCTATCTGCTCTCATTATTGAACCAAAAACCACAATGAGAGCTTTAAAGGATGAAGACTGGAGAAAGGCCATGGAAGAGATTGGCCAAATAGAGAAAAATGAAACATGGACCTTATTAGCCTAACGAAACGATAAAAATTTCATTGGTATAAAGTGGTTATTTAGGAACAAGATGAATGAGGATGGCGAAGTAATAAGAAACAAAGCTAGACTTTTTTTCAAAGGATATGCACAAGAGGGAGGAATAGACTATGGAGAAACTTTTTCACCGATGGCAAGATTGGAAGGAGTCGGGATACTCCTAGCCTTCATTGCACATAAGAGATTCAAAGTATAGAAAATGGATGTAAGGTCTAAAATCTTGAATTGAGTACTAGAGGAAGAAGTGTACATAGAAAAACTAAGAGGATTTGAGACAAAATAGTCAAGAATTAATTATATAGACTAGCGAAAGCCCTATATATATTGAAATAGGCACCAAGAACTTGATATAAGAAATTGCACTCATACTTGATTAAGATTGGATTTGTGAGACTAAGTGACAATAAAAACATCTAACTAGAGAAGGAGACAAGAGTTTGAATTCTTGTCTATATAAATATTTGTGGATGGCATCATCTTTGGAGAAGATGACAAGATGTTAGTGATCTATGAAACCATGTTATTAATTGGATTATAAGTATCCCAACTAAAAAGAAGAATCTTCATGGGATAGACAAAATATGTGAAGGAGATTATGAAGACAATCGGTTAGGAGGAGGCCAAAGCAATGGGCATCTCAATAGTGACTGATTTTAAATTATCAATGGAGGATGAGTTCCCAGAAGTGAATGAGACTCTTTACTAATCTATGATTTTAAAACTATAGTATGTAGTACATAGTAGATGAGATATTACACAAATGTTTGGATAGTGGCTATATTCTTAGCCAATCTAAAGGAATCATGCTTTTTTGTAAAAAAAATCTTTAGATAACTTAAGGGTACAAAAGAATAAGGTTTTTTATCCCCACATGGTAAAATTTGAGCTAAGTGTCTTCACCAATGTAGACTGGGCAGGGAACATAGGTTGCGAAATTATTTCTCAAAGGAAGATTAGTGTCATGCACTAGTAAGAAGAAGAATTGCATATCAAAGTCAACGAGAGAAGCAGAGTATATAGAAGCAACATTGAACTCCACTCAAGTTGTCTGGATCAAACAACTACTTGAAGGAATTCAAGAGAAAGTAGAAGAATCATTGATTATCAACTGTGATAACACAAGTATGATAAACATATCAAAGAATCTAGTTATGCACTCTAAGACAAAGAAAATATCAATCAAATATCATTTTATTAGGGAGAAAGGGTAGGAGAAAGAGGTAAGTTTGGAATATATACCAACCAAATAACACTGGTAGACATATTCACAAAACCTCTTCAAAAGGATACCTTTGAGTCTCTTAAAGAAAAGCTAGAGATATTGCCCTTGTCAAGCCTGAAGCAGAACACAAGGTTAAGCATCAATACATGGTCTCCAATGACTAATCATAAAGTGGATTGATGAAAAATGTGGGACTAATCCATAGGGGAGTACTCACTAAGACAAATATGCACCTTTGTCATTTTTGTCAAAGGGGGAGAAGTAAGCAAGACAGAAAGCATTAAATAAGGTAGAACAAGATAGTGAAGGGGAGAAGTTGAGATACCAATTCTCAACAAGAAGAGAGTGTCAAACTATAGAAGAAACATAAGAGGAACCCGATAAAAGAAAGGGGTGAAGTAAGCAAGGGAAAAGCATAAACAGGCAAGAACAAGTCAATGGGCATAGTGACAAGAAATGCAAAAATAGAAAGCAAGGAACTTGAAAAAAGTAGCATCATCCTAGGGGGAGAGGTAGATCAAGAAAAAAATAAGGTAAAGCCATGAATTAATTTTCTAAGTATGAAATAGTTACATATATGATAAGGGATAGTCATCAACATATAAGTGTTGAAAGTGCTAATTATTTCCATCAATGCCAAAGGGGGAGATTGTTGGCATAACCATCAAATGAATAAGGAACAAGACTGGTTAAGCTTACTAGTGTGACTAGTTATGAGTTGGTTACCATTGATTTCAAAGACTAAGGCATGGTATTAACCAATAAAATTTTGTGACCAGTGATGTAGTGTGTGTCCATAGATGACCAGAGACAAGACAATGTTATCTCTAGCAAAGGAAATCATAGGATTTTCACACTTTAACAAATTGGGTCATGTATGCCAATACAAGTTGTAAGAATTCAAGGAAGCATGAAGGGTGAAGTGATTTGTAATCACAAAGACAGGTTTGAGCCAATGTAGCCAAATGAAAGTACTAAATAAAGATACATGTGACTAACATGTCATGAAGTAGGTAGATCATGCCTAACACTCCATTTAATGAAGTTAGCAACTATCACATCAGTGGGAGATGAAAGAATTTGAACTTGAGTTATTTCCAAATGGTCAAGTTATTGAAGTCATAAAGAATTGGTGACTTGTGTTTGTAGAAGGTATGTCTAACGAGAATGGAGCATGACAATGACATTAGTACATGCTAAGCCTAGGGTGGTGAATTCAAAATTTGAATTCTCAAAGAACGGAATGTAGCCAAGTGATCAAGGATCATATAAATTACTATTATTTAAGGAAGAATGTTAGATTACAGATTGACAAGAAAAATGCTAGAAGTTGAGTTATGTGTAATCTCTAAGGAAAAGAGAAGAGAAAGTGAGAAGAGTGGAGTGTAAGGGTAAAGTGTTGATTATAAGAGCTAGTGTGTCAAATAACAAAGAGAAAAAGTGTGTTGTAGACAATAGAGATGACCATATTAGCGGTTGTATATAAGTTGCAAAGGAAAAAGAGAGTAGAGAAAGTTGTAGATAATTCCAAGGAGCATCAAGTTGATCTATATCAAGATAAGTGAATTATCTATTTCATTTATATCAATCTCTTTGTTGTTTTCTAATCACTATAACATCAAATCCTGTCGAGGGTGAAATTTAACAATTTCTTTTTATTGAATCCCTTAATAGGCAAACACATTAATTTTTTCTATAAGTCCTTTAACTGGGCTTCTCATAACTGGGCAACATTCGCATAGGTCTATACCAAATCCTTTAATTGGGTGACACTTGATAATATCCTTGTAATCGTTTAACAAAGATAAGATCTTGACTAGGTGCACTTCAGGAGACTGCAAGCTTTGTGAGGATCATCTCATATCTTGTTCTTCTCACCCTAGTTAGATTTCCACGAGATAAATATTTAGGTTACATGATGTTATTTTTGTCTTAATTTATTTTTTCTTAATCCTAATTGGTTAAGTTATAACTACACATTTCAAGCAGATTGGTAAGAGGTAGGTTGAGAAGAAAGTTTTTGAAGTTATTAGCAATATACTAATTCACCCCCCACTCTTAGTATATTCATTAATGATTAGACAAAAATCCAAGAGAGATTGTCAAAAAAAAAACTAAACCTATCATAAGCTTTACCAATTTCCATTTTAATTAGTATAATTCAAATTTTCTCCTTGTTTATAGTAAGGATAACCTCATATGCAACAATGATTCTTTAAATAAAATCCCCTAAGAAGAAAACCGTTTTGTTCCCTTGAAATAATTTTATCCAACATGTTTTATATTTATTTTTTCAAAGTCTTATGAGTTATTTTTGAAATAGTATTACAAAGAGAAATAGGCTTATAATCTTGAAGTCCTTAAAACCCAAAACCTCCCAAATGAGAGGCTCGCAACTTACCATCATTTTTTAGGTTGTTGCCTAAGAACAACAATTGTATTATAAAATCGTTTAAAAAATCACTTTTTCAAGATCTTTTGCTACTCTTTTCACATCCTCTCCAATGAAATCTCAACACTTTTGGAAAACCTTTATGACCTATATTTTTTTTGGATGTGGTTTTCCTTTATCACTTCTTCCAAAGAGAATTATTTCATTACCATTTGTTTATCCTCATCTATAATATGTTCAAGGATATAATTTAGAATATATCTCTTATCCATATTATCCATTAGATGTGGATTATCAAGAATATCTTTAAAATATTTAACCACTTATTCCTAATTTGTCATGCATCAAAATAAATTGTCCTTCCCCAGAGTATATCTCATCAATCATGTTCCTATATCTTTTACATTAAAAGAAAGCATGAAAAAAAAAATGTTTTAAGATCCCTTGCTTCTAGAAAAGTTTCCTTCACCTTCTCATGCTAGTAAAAACTTTTTCAAACCAAAATTTTAGAGATTCTTTCTTTTAACTTTTTTTCTCTATAAAAATCTTTAGCAAGCATGCCCCTCAAAATGACTTCATCGTTGTTTTTCCTTGATAATTTATTTCTCAATAAAATATTTTTTAAATTGTCTAGATTTAGATTAATTAATTTGTCTTGTATAAAATGTATCACCCTTATGGGAAAAAGGGAGGTAAATTAAAAATGTTTCCATTAGACCACTAAATCCATAACTGGTCCATTATAGAGGCTTCCCTCCACAACATATTAAAAAACACAAAAAATCATTTCTTAGGAATTACACTCTTTTTTATTTATAATTTCACTATCTTAAATTGGAAGCACTGCAAGTTAACGATGGTTTAGCACCCATTTAATGTGATTTCATGATTCATGTTCATTTCTCCCCTTTCTTATCATTTATTCTCATTTCTCCTAGATGGAATTAGGGTAGGACCCAATAGATCCTCCTTAGTATTCCTATTTCATGGTGCAAAAATTGAGGTAGGATCTATCCACTTGGATCCTCCCTTACTTTCTACCATTCACTCGGGATCTATTTTTCACACTGAAATTGACTTTTCTCAAAAATTATGCCTAATTTGCAAAGATCGGGACTAATCTTGAGAGCTTGAGGGAATCTCAGGGATTTATGGGCTATGTTAGTAGGGATGTGGTGTGTCCCTTCTCAATCAGGGATGTAGTGCATCCCTTCTTACAAAATCATGGATGTGGTGCATCCCTTCTTCAGACCTATTTTGGATCCTCTTCTCAGGCCCTGGTTTTGGGTTAATCCAAGGTGGAAAATTCAAGGAACCATTCCACTGAAGGGAGAAAAATTATTCTAATCCCTTTATAAGCCCACCTACTTGCCTCATTTTTCATCATGAATTTACAATATCACCTCATGTGCATTAGCACTCAAGCACCCAAGCCTTAAAGTCTCCAAGTATCTAAGTGTTCAAGCATTCAAGCTATCTTCAAGTACATTCAAGGAGATCCTTTTGCAAGCCATTGGAGATGAAATGTCATGTATTCAAGGTGTTTTATAAGAACTTCAAGGATTTCATATGTGGGATTCATCATCTATCTTTCATGTTCATGCTACAACTTTCAATATTTAGCTTCCTTTATTGGTGATAGAGGAGCTTGTCATTTAGAGAGGGTTTCTACTTTCATTCATCCTTCTTCCACTTCTCTTGATCCAATTCAATTGGTTAAGTGAACTCCTTACATTCTATTTGAGGGATCCTATTATTTTAAGGTAAATTTATGCATTTACCTTACATTTGTAAACCCCCCATCAACAAAATAAAACCTTTTTTATTGTATGTTGTAGATCTTAGAAGGAAAAACAAGTTAAAAATTGGATAGCTATTTTCCCATACTTCAAAGATTCAAAAATTGTTTCACAATCAAGCACTATTGACTACCAAGTTGACCTTTTTTTTAAAGTCAACCCTACTAACAAAAGTTGACTCCTCCATAAAAGTAAATATTCTATGGGTTCCGAAGGCCTCACACTTTCAAGTTTGGGGCTTTAATTTTTCATTGATTAGAGTTATACAAACATAAGAGAATCAAATTCAACATTCCTCCTCATTTTCAAGGTGAGTCATTTAATTGCTTTATTTATCTGAGTGCATATAATTTCTAAATCTATAACCTTAATTACATTTCATAGCTTTAAGTTATAATTAGGATTTAATAAATTTGCATTCTTTCTTTAATTCTATAACCATTAGATCTTTGTTTGCATTAGTGGCCCTTCATCATTTGGTTGGCATTAATCTTCTTAGATATAATCACCTTAGAGTTAGAATTGAAAGGATAGATCTCCTTAACTTCTCTTTTGAGGTGTTATCTTATGTGATAAAATTAGGTTTATTTCTTGGCTTCACATTCCCCCCTATACATATGTGGTGAACCTAACTTATTTCCCCCTTCTTTTCTTTTTAGAGTTAGATTATTGCATTCAATTGTATGTTATCTCGTGTTATATTTTTAAATATATCTATTATTTACTTTTACATTATATTCTTTTTTATTTAGTTCATACCTTAGGTTAAATTTTCTTCATGGGATCTTTCTCTTTCCTTTCTTGGTGTATGATCTCGTTACCTTAAGCCCTACCTATAGCATTCTCATTAGGTTAGGTTGTAGACTAATGGATTCCTTTGATCCAAAATATTCTTCCTCTCTTTAATAACCTTAGTGAAACTATGGTTTTCCATGATCCTAATCCTTCCATGGAGAATGACTATTATGATTCATCTTATGATGAAGATGAGGTCGTAAGAGTTCCTCTCGAATAATTTCATAAGATTTCTATTGATATTGACAAGATACATGATTAGCTTATCCAAGAGACTCACAATATTGATACTATTACTATTTTTTATTCTCTTAATAAAGTGATCGATAATGATGAACATGGTGTCAATATTTTGTGTGGTTGTACTTTCCTTGTCAATTCACATGTTAAGCCTTTGGCTCAAGCCACGTCCAAAACAAGAATGGTTTCACCTATCACTCATTTTGAGCCTTCCTTTCCTATTTCCACACCTATTTATTTAATTCCTATATATATTCCTCCTATTGTTACTACTTCTCTTCCACCATCTAATCCTCCTATAATGGGTCTTCCTATCTGTTCTCTTCTTGTGAGAGTTTTGCCTACTTATTTTCATATCTCACAACCTTCATACAATAGTGTTCCTTACACTTATGCTAACCCTCCTACTATTTTGGTTCCTAGTGTCCCACCCATACCACCTTTCCTTCCAGATAATTCCAATTCACTTCCTAGTGTATCACATATGTAGCCTACCAAGGCTCAGTAGAGATTCTCTACTATAACTCGATAGTGCCTCTCTGTTGAAACTCAATAGTCTCCTTCTCTAGTTTTGGTAAAGTACTTAGTTATATTTTATAGATGTATACAAAAGTTTTTTAATCTTCAAGTTCCTTCTTGCATTCTTTTTCATTCTTTTCTACAAATTCATCAACTCTAACATTTGCACTTTCCACAGTTTTGTTAGTGTTAGATTTCAAATGCTTGTATGTCTTTCTTTTAGTCGAATATCCTAAGAATATACCTTCATCACTCTTTGCATCAATTTTTTTTTGAAAATAGATTGATATAAGTATGAGAATCTGTTTCAATCATTATTTTGTTACTTATGTCAAACCTACTACTTGTTGGTAAGACAACTTCTTAGTTGATTTGAATACTATCATTTATTTGATTGATGAGGAGGTTTTGATCAAATGAGATTAAAAAACACCTAGAGGAAAGGTTGAGTTATGATATGAAAAAGGAGTACAAAGATCAGTTAAGACAATGGTGTTATAGTGCATTGATTATCTACTTAAGGTTGTAAACGTTGGATACACTGACTAAGTCTATAAGAACAAGTAAGAAGAATTGAGTTTTCCAAGCTTGACCAAGTAGACAATAGGTGTCGAGAAAAGTTAGTGCAAGCTGAGTAGAAAATTATTTGGAGCTAAGAAAATTCAAAGTTTAGTGTATCTTGAGTGATACAGTGTAAGCCGAGTAAAGTTTAGTTGATGCCAAGCACTAGTAAAATTTAGTGTTTGCCAATTGATCTAGTTGAAGATGAGTGGAAGAATAGTTTGGAAGCTGAGTGATAATATATTGATGTCGAGTGCTAGTATTTACGTTAAATTGTATATTTAACAAATCTGAGCTGACTATTTTGTTTTCTTGAATTTTTTGAAGTGTGTGGAAGATAATTATGATGAGTTGGTGGCACAGAATTCATCGTAAACCATTTTGAGGAAAATTCAAAGAGGATTGAAGGGGAAGTTTCTAAAAGGGACTCAAATGAAAAGATGGGTAGACTCATTGAATCTTACCTAATCCTACCTAACCCTAAAATGGACGATAGAGGATGAACGAAAAAAAATCTTAATTTTCTATTTATAGAGATGGCTGGTCAGAAGAAAGGTTAGTCAATGTTCAAGAACTAAGTTAGACAAGAGGTCTAAGGTATTGCTTCATTCAAAGACCAAATAGAAGAGACTGTTATTGGAAAGCAAGGCAAGAAGTCTTAAGAGTATTAATGATTAAAGGATGAAGAAGCTATCAGAGCTCAAGTGTGTGAAAGCCAAGTAGACTAAAGGACTGAAACAAAGATTTGTAATCTACAAGTGAGTCATAATTTGTTATCAGATCAAGCCTTACTGTTACTTTCTAATCATTGTACTAGTCTCAGGTAAATCCTTTGGATTAAGGTTGACCTAGCAATAATTTGTAAATCCTTTAACCAAGTCACATTCCAAGTGAATGATCTAAATTCCTATAACAAGGCTCACTCCTAACAAGGTGATTGAAATCCTCTAATTGGGTCACATTTATAAGTGTGTATTGTAACCTTTAACAGGGTTGGCATTTCACAAGGCATCACTTCAAAAGAGTGAGAATAAGTAGCATGTTATTGGTGGTTTTTCCCAAATTGGGTTTCTACGTAAAATCCTAGTGTCAAATGTGTTATTGAATCTATTGTGTTTCATGTTTACATTTCTGCAAAGTTGTTTTGACCTAGAACAATAATCTACAAGTTTAAGTGATTGTATGATCTAATGGATGCATGCATGAATATGTTTTATGGATATGGGATCACTAAGCTGTGAAAATTTTTATTTGTACATCTAGACCTTGGATAACTGATTCATGCCCCTCTTAGTTATCCTAAAGAATTCCAACACTTTTCCCTTCCTTAAATATTTCAATATATAACACTTTCTTCCAAATACTTTAAAATATTTGACATTAGGTGCATAGCCATACCACACTTCAAAAGAGGTTTTATTTGTACGCTTTTTTTACTTGAACTCAATTAAGTGTATAAACAAAAATACTTACTTCTCTCCAATAATGTTTTGAAACATTCTTTTCCATCATTAGTATTCTTGCACAGTCCATGATTGATTTGCTTCTTCTTTCAGTTATCATGTTTGTGGTGGATTCCTTAGTGCAGATATTTGTCTTTTGATCCCTTTGTCATTGTAGAATGTATTGAACTCCTATTATATAAATTCATCTCCTCTATCAGATCTCAAGCATTTTAGACTTTTACCTATTTCCTTTTAAACTCTGGCCAAATACCACTTAAACATTTGAAAAGCATCAGATTTTTCTTTAAGAAACATCATAGTCATCATTCTGGAGAAATCATCAACAAATAGGATAAAGTACTTGTCACCATAATAGCTATGCACTCTTATAGGACCACATAAATTAGTATAAACCAATTACATAGAGGTTGGACACAATGATAGAGTCAAATTTGACCAATGATAGTGATACATATGAGGTGGATGTAGAACAACTTAAAGCACTTCTAGCAAGGAGATTTCAAAGAGGTAAAGGCAAGTTCAAAGGTAAGTCACCTATCATGTGTTTCAATTGCAATGAGGTTGGTCATATTGTTGCTAGATGTCCAGAGAAGAAGAATTATAGAGGTGGAAACAAGTGTAAAAGTAGAAGAGATGAAGACAACAAAGATTACAAAGACAAAGGCAAGAAGTCTTGCTACATTACAAAAGAAGAAACAAAAGATGGATCTCATGATCATGATAATGAAGCGGTGTATGTTGAAATGAAGGATGAATCTAATGAGGATGAGGCAATTGCACTAGTTTCTTGTGTAAACAAGAATGACAGATGGATCATTGACAGTGGATGTTCACATCACATGACTGGAGATAAAAGTATGTTCATTACCTTGAATTATTATGATGGAAATAGTGTAAGGTTTGGTAATGATGCACCCTATCTAATAAAAGGAAAAGGTTCTATCAAACTCACATAAAATATTTTATATCACAATGCTTATCATGTTGAAGGACTTAACTATAATTTGTTGAATATGTCACAACTGAGTAATTCAGGTTGTAAGGTTGAGTATTAGAAAAAGATTGCTAAGATATAAGATACTAGTGGGAAACTAATTAGAAAGGGTGATCAAACTAGAGGTAATCTATTCTACCTTGATATAGAGGATGCTACTTGTTTAATTGTAGAATTTGATGATGTGTGGCTATGGCACAAGAGGTTATCTCATGTTAATTTTGATAACTTGGTTAGTATTAGTAACATGAGAAGAGATAGAGGTTTGCCTAAATTGAAGAAGCCTAACAATATAATTTGCAAACAATGTCAGTTAGGCAAAATGACAAAGTCAAGTTTTAAGATTAAGACTCGTACCTCTAAAGGAATATTAGATATTGTTTATACTGACTTGTGTGAACCAATTGATGTGGAAAGCTACAAAGGAGATAAGTATATTATGTTATTTGTTGATGACTATTCTAGAATGATGACTATTATGTTTCTGAAACAAAAATATGATGCTTTCCAAATGTTTAAGTGGTACTTAGCAAGAGTTGAGAAGGAAACAAGTAAAAGTATGACATGTTTGAGATCTGACAAAGGAGGAGAATTTACATCAAATGAGTTTGAGATGTTTTGTAATGATAGAGGAATTAAAAGACAAACATCTTCTCCTAGCACCCCTCCACAAAATGGAATTGTTGAAAGGAGGAACAGATCTATAATGGACTTTTTTAGGACACTCATGATGGAGAAAAATGTTGCTTTGAAATATTGGAGAGAAATTGTAAGTACAGTTGTCTATACCTTGAACTATGTACAAGTCAAGAAAGGTATTCATTCAACACCTTTTGAACTATGGTATGGATACTCACCTAATGTAAAATATTTTTAAGGTATTTGAAATTAAGTGTTATATTCTCAAAGATTTTAGGAATGGTAAATTAGATGCAAAAAGTGAAGAAGGTACATTCCTTGGTTATTCCACAAGAAGTAAATATTATAAGTGTTTAAATACTAACACTAACAAAGTTGTGGAAAGTGAAAATGTGAAATTTTATGAATATATAGAAGTACATGAGGTTGAACCTATGAAGGAACCAGAATAATAAAAATCATTTGTATAATTTTATGAAGGTATTTCTGTTGAAGAAGATGTTGTAAATCAAGTTGCAAACCAACAACAAGTTTCAGTGACTGTCGAGTCACATTCTATGAATGTCAAGTTGCATTCAGGAACCAAGCTACATTCAGGTGCCGAGTTACAGAATGAAGTTGAGGCATATTCTAATTTTAAGATTAGTGTACATGAAAGAGATGTTGAACTACTTGATAGAGATGTAAATAGTGATTCACAAGTTGAGAGACCAAATGAGGAAAATAGAGCAGAACCAAGATTGTCTAAGTATGTCAAGAGACATCACCCTGTTGCATAAATCATTGGACATAAAGATCTAGACCAATGATAAGGAACAAGTTGAGAAATGATACATGTTTTTTGAGCATGCAAGAACCTAAAAAAGTGAAAGATCTCTTAGAAGATGTGGATTGGAGTAAAGCCATGAAAGATGAGATTGAACAAATTGAGAAAAATAAGACATGGACTCTAGTTCCTAGACTAGAAGATGAAAATGTGATTGGCACCAAGTGGGTGTACAAAAACAAGTTAGATGAAAATGGTGAAGTCATAAGGAACAAGGTAAGATTATTTTGTAAAGGGTATGCACAAGAAGGGATAGACTATGGAGAAACATTCACTCCTATTGCAAGATTGGAAGGAGTAAGAACTCTATTTGCTTACTCTACATACAAAGGTTTCAAAGTTTATAAAATGGATGTTAAGTCTGCATTTCTGAATGATATATTGGAGGAAGATGTTTCTATAGAACAGCTAGAAGGATTTGTTGATGCTGACAAAAAAAACATGGTATTTATACTACACAAAGCTTTATATGGATTGAAGCAAGCACCAAGAGCATGGTATGAAAGGCTTCATAATTATCTTGTGAAGATTGGATTTGAGAGGACTGATGATAACAACAATTTGTACTTGAAGATAGAGAAAGGAAAAGGTATTTTATTATCTGAAATTTTTGTTGATGATATCATATTTGGAGGTCAAGATACTTTATGTAAGGCTTTTGGAAATGAAATGAAGAAATAATTTGAGATGTCTTTGTTTGGAGAGATCAAGTTCTTTGTGTGTTTGCAAGTACATCAGATGAAATATGGTATATACATCACTCAGTTAAAATATGTGAAGGAGATATTGAAAACTTTTGGATTGGAAGATTCAAAGCTAGTAAGCACATGAATGGTGATAGGACATAAATTTTCTAAGAATGATGATTCAGTTGAGGTGAATCAAACATTGCGCAAGTCTATGATTGGAAAATTATAATATATAGTACATAGCAGACTTGATATTGTATTATCTATTAGGATAGTTGCAAGATTCTCTACTAATCCTAGGGAGAATCGTTTGATGGATGTTAAGAGAATAATGAGATATCTGAAAGGAACAAAAGACTATGGTCTATACTACAAGAAAAATAAGAAATTTGAATTGAGAGCCTACATTGATGTTGATTGGGTTGAAAATATTGATGATAGAAAGAGCACTAGTGGAGGAGCATTTTTATTAGGCAAAAGGTTGGTTACATGGACTAGTAAGAAACAAAACTACATCTCTTAATCTACTGTTGAAGCTTAATATGTTGTTGCTATAGTAAATTGTACAAACATTGTATGGATCAAACAACTACTCAAAGGTATGAAGGAGGAAATCACTAAACATGTGATACTTTATTGTGATAATACAAGTGCTATAAATATATCAAAGAACCCTATCAATAGTACATTAGGCCCCCATTTTTTACCAAAGGCTTATTTGGGTTGTTAAATTTTTTTTAAAGAAATTGGCCTGATATCGTCAAAATTTTGACCATGGTTAAATTGAAGGTCAAAATTTTGACCTTCCAAACATATGATGTAATAATAAAAAGGGCATGCGACAGTGCTCATTTTTCTTTTGTGCACATGACTGCAGCGGGCGGGTATTTAATCCTTATGTCTTTCAAGCGTGCCTTTTCTGCGAGCTCTCTAAATTATCTATTCAATGGGCTACTCATCAATTGCACTACAATTGGATGGTTATTGTCTTCTCTTCTCATCATCAACGTATGGTTTCTTTGAGTCTCACCGGTATGTCATTGCAAGGCCTGATTTCTCCTTGTCTCGACAATTTCTCTTTTCTTAGAATGCTTTCTCTCAAGAATAACAACACTAGGTTTACATTTCTCTCAAGAATAACAACATTAGGTTAACATTTCTCTCAAGAATAACAACATTTAATGGAATCCACTAAATGGTTTTGTAGAGGTTTTTTATATTGCATAAACAAGAATAGAAAGATGTAGTAGAGTCCTACGCACTTTGTAAAAGCTGAAATTATGCTTTCCACAACCATTTGAAAATGATTATGGGAAAAATTTTAGAAGTTGTATTCCTCTTCTTGTCTTATATATCGATGCTCTTCTTGTGACTCCCCCCAAAAAATTCAATTCAATTCAATTGGGTTTCAAGACTAAAAAATGTTGAAACAACAAATTATAATTGTTGTTGTTCTTGGTGTGTTATTCACATTTGTAGTGGAAGGCAATGCAAGAGTGCACAAAGAAAAGTATGTCCATACAAGTGCATTGAATATAGAGAATGAGTACACCAAATGGATAAGATGGATGGGTACTCTGAGCCATTCATTGTATCAACTAGCAAAGAACAAGATTCTTCCTTCCTCTTACATTGTGGTGGATCCTACAGATGGAGTAAGGGACTTCACTTCTATTTAGGAAGCCATTGATTCTCTACCTTTCTTCAATATTGTTAGAGTTGTTATCAAAATAAATGCAGGAGTATATAAGTAAGTATGTGTAAATTAATGATGTTTTGAAAATAATTGTGTGAGTTTATTTTCATCAATGCTTATGCTCAGTGATATATTAATAAGATGATGAAATATAATTTGAAGATTGAAAAGTTAGCTGAGTTTGAAGATTAAAGAGTTGGCTTACTTCAAAAAGGATAAAATGGCACAATTTTATCTCTTGATCTGTTAAGATTGTAGTTTAAAATTTTGGATTGGATCAACCTTGTGGGTTAGCTAAAAATATTTGGTTTTGGTATTTATTTTGGTGTTTGACAGGGAGAAGGTGAACATACTAATGACAAAAGAATTTGTAACTCTTGAAGGAGCAGGGGCAGACTCCACAGTCATACAATGGGGAGACATGGCAGGAACTTTAGGGCCAGATGGAAGGCCATTGGGCATGTACAATAGTGCCACTGTAGCAATTAATTCTCCTTATTTCATTGCCATGAACATTACTTTTAAGGTGAGATTTGTGATTTCTTACTTCAAATGCTTTCTATTCAGAATTGGCTTGTATCTAATTTTTGTGCTTGGAATCTTGGATGATTTTGAGAAATATCACAATGTATAATTGATTCATAAGTGATAATTTTAATAGGTATTTGAATATATTTGTGGGTGTTCAATTTGATATTAGTATGGTTTAATGGCTAAATTGTAGTGTTGTTCTTATTAATAAAGTTCAAATTCTATGAAAGAACATTTGTTGATGTTGAATATTTTTTTGAAAACATAGAATATAGAACCTATTCCTCCAACAAGGGCAATAGGGAGGCAAGCAGTAGCTCTAAGAATAATAGGGGACACAACAACTTTATTTGGGTGTAGCTTCCTTGGAGCTCAAGACACCATTTATGATCACACTGGACGCCACTATTTCAAAGACCGTTATATCGAAGGCTCTGTGGATTTTATCTTTGGGAATGGCCTTTCACTCTATAAGGTACATAACCTTTTTGTAATTTGTGAGAAAGATTCTTAAAACAATTTTTCATATTGACCATTTGAAATAGTAGATTCTAAAGTTTCATGAGGTACACTCTAACATTTTATTTGTTTTAAGTGATTCATTTGACGTCATAGTAATGATGAATCTTATTTAAAAAATTTAGTGATTTCTTATGAACATCATAAATAGATTAGGTAGTAAACCTAAAATAGTACTAACTATTATGATTTATATGAACAACACACTAAGTCCTATTCAGAAACTATTATGGTTTATGTGAACATCATACTCTTTATGGACTATCTGAAATTATATTAATAAATAGGTCTTATTGGAGAGTTTATACCAATAAATGTATATTATTGGAGAAGTTAAACATCATACTCTTTAATTAATTAGATTAAGTGGAACATCTGAAATTATATTAATAGATAGGTCTTATTGAAGAGCCTAGACCAATAATCAAATTGTCTTATCAAATTTTCAAATATAATTTGTCATTTTATCATATGGTCATTGTGTCTTATAGAGAGAATGTATATATTCAAAACCAGATAGGTCAGTCTTATATGAGGTACCTCGTTCTTGAATCCAAATATCATTATCATTATCAAACATAACATAGACATAAAATCATTTTGGTTATTCACTTGTTAGACAAGTTAGTCTTATCTTTTTGGTTTTCACAAGTCATGCACTTATGCATCTTTGGGATATCCACAAGCTATTAGAGATGTCTAGATTGTTCATGGCCTTATTTTTTTGTCTGTTGTTTGTAGGGTTTTTGCCATGAAGTCTAAGGACAGGCATGTTGGATGTTTGTGATAGACATGTTCATCTATAAGAAAAGTATCAAATGCAGAAAAAATACAAAGAAAAAACAATGTTCATGGCTACCGCTACACATATCTCGACCCTTAATACCCATATGCTGAGATGGATTGGCTAACATTCCTAGTCTATTATAAGTGCTTGTTAAATGAAAAGGGAATATTCCATCTTGATATGTCAATATCTTGACCTGGACATACCCACTTTTAAAAATAAAATGGCTCAATGATGAAAAATAATTGCTCAAAAGGAATTGTTGAATTATGGTTAATAATATCTTATTTGCAAGTTCTTTCAGTGTGACTAGTTTGATTGAGGACCACTTGATTAGTTTCCTTTTACATCCAGACCTTTCTCGTCCAACCAAACTTTTTATTTACTTTTTGCTTATCATGTTGCAGTTCCTATTCATCCTATTGCCACTTACCTTGTTTTCAATCCTATTTGCATCCATAGTTTACTGAAGTGCAAAATGTGGAAAACTGGTCTTAACTCAGCTTGTAGGGAATGTGTATAGCAGATTTGCATGATATAGGAAAAATGGATTTGTTGAAAGGGCATTCCACAACTTTCAAGAAAAGTTAATCTGCATGCAAAGCAATTTGGATTCTTTCATCACAACATTTCTAGATTTTTGAGTTTGGTGTAGAGATCAAGCTCATTCAAACCCACCGAAGTATTGGAAACTGTGATTCTATGATCTACCTCTGTCATAGAGGAAGCTCAAAATCTACTTTGTTTGGCATGAAATATATTTGTGCGTAGATCTGCTAATGGAAGTGGGGATACTATCTTTTATATGTTTAGAACTCCGTCTCAGAAGCTCCAAAATTATATGGGCTTTGTTCAATCCTCTGATAACTTAGAGATATAAATGCTTCTTTTTCTATTTTTAAGTCCAATCCCTCTTAATACAATCTTTTTTGTCAATCTCTCTATATAGTGTCTGTTAAACCCTCACAAGTAGCTTTAGGACCTTCTTATTACTATCTTTAAAAATTGTTATTACGTGCAGGATAGAATTTATGGGAAACATGGAATTAGTGCACAATTATGTATTATATTAAATCCTTTTTTTACAAACAACATCCAGATTTTAAAGTAATTAAATAGTTATGGTCCATATAAATTTTGATACAAAAGATAATATTGATATGTGGAAACTCATAAATGAAGTGGATTCAGTAAGTTTATGCTTTTTGGCAAATTACATGCAACAGTCCAGTAGCTCTCTTTGTACTGTCCTATTTGTGCTTATGGGTATGTCAAAAGTACAAGAAAAAAACAATAGTAGCTCTAGCTGAAACTATAGATTATCAAATTTCATACAATCAAAGAGAAACCTTTTTGAGGGATAATGCACATAGATTGAAAATCTTGAGATTTTATGGCATGAAAGGCAAGATTGGTGTTATATGGTGAAGTATTGTAGGCATTATTACATCATCAATTGGAAAAATGTGTAGAAACACATGGTGATATTCATGAAATATTATCTTTGTTCAGAGTCTTCTTACAATGTCATGTTCATTGGCAGTGCGTAAGAAGATATCACACACAAAGAGTTATCAGTTAAGAAGAGGAGTTGTTTTATCTAGAGCTGGTTTATTTATGCCCATGTGGTATGATCATGTTGATTTGAGTTGCATGGTGTGGGGGGTTTGAGCAATCTTCCTATATTGTTTCCGGCTAGAGATTATATCAAGCTTTCTAATTATTGGGTTTTGTTATTATTCTATTGGATTTCAATAGATATAGGAGAGGATAAAGGAGGTAAGAATCAACCACCCTGTAGTTTATGGCCACCAAGATCATCTATTTGGAATGCATTTGTTTTGCTTTTGGGTCTTTCAAACCACCATCTATATATGGTGCCTGTCGATAAAATCTTTTAGTATCTTAAACCATGTCATTAGAGTCACCTCTTCTTTGGAGACAGCCTTTGAAGTTAACATCACCATTTTCAAGAGCAACACCAGATCTTGGGTATGTTCTCTTCTTCTTTCTCTATAAACACTTTTTTATTAGGGAAGCACTAGTTTTTGTCTCTTCTTCTTTCTCATTATGCATGATAATGAGCACCTCTTTGTCATACATGGAGAAACCCTTTTTTAAGTCTTTCAATTTTCTAGAATCATATCAGTTATCTCTTATAATGCATCACACTATACAACAAATGGTTGTGAGAAATTTGGATGGTAATCGTGATATAGAGCACGAATTCATTACCTCCATGAGCTTCTTGAAGACCTCTTGGGAAATGTCACTTCCATGAGAATTTTCACTTTCTAATCATATTAGTTATGGGAGTTTTTGGTTGAGAGTCAAAACCTAACAAACCTCCTACATTAACTATAAAGGACAAAGCATCCCCTTAACCATGTCAATTCAATTAGTAAGAGGCCAATCCAAAATGCTTTGGATTTTTTATTGATCCACCTAAAAACTTTGAGCACTAATAACAAGGCACAAGTAGAGAAAATTTATAACCCCAACCTAGCACTAGCCCACTTCTTTAAAAATATCCTATTGCTCTACTATTCCAAGAGCTATATTCAAATGCTTTAGATGGTATAGCTATGTTATGTGTAAATCAATATATCATTAAAAAAAAATATCTTGATTATTGATTGGCAATGGGTACATGACAAGAAAGTCGTTAGAGTATTTATCAGCCATAAGGCATGACCAAAACTCGTAGTACCCAAAACAGAATCTGAATGTTTTCTTGTGCACATCCTCGTTGCACACATGGATTTAATGATATCCTAACTTGAGATCAATATTTAAAAAATAGATTGCTCCATGCAACTCATCAATAATTGCTCCATGCAACTCATCAATAAGCCATCCATCATGAGAGATAGATGCCTATTCTTGATGTTAGATAGATACCTATTCTTGATGATTCTTTTGCTCAAGGTTCTATGGTCTATGCACATATCACATACCATCTTTTCTCTTTACAAGCACCACATATGATTCAAAAGAGCTAGAACTTGGCCTGATGTCATCTCCATCAATTCCTTTGTAATGTTTTCTTTTTCTTCTTTGTACATCTGTGGATGTTAGTAAAGGATGTTCATGACAAGCTTAGAACCTATTTCCAACTCTATGATGCATTGAAATACCCTATCCAACAGTAATCCTGGAGACAAATTACTAAATAGCACATTATGGCTATCCAAAATTATATAAATGTTATCATGAAAAATGAAGCTTACCCAATAGGCATGTCTTTTACTAGAGAGCAGTTGGCTACCCATGCAATTTGTCCCTTGTGGAGATTCCTTTCCATCCCCTAAGAGTGACCACTCATACTGATTAATCAAAAATGCCTTTAGCATGTCTTTCCCTTTATATTTGAATTTTAATTCCATAAATTGATAATATTGTGTAAATTCTTTGATGAATGCAATCATTGGCCAGTTCTACAAAAAAAAAGTTTATAAATAACTCACCACACTGAAACTGTTGGATTCTTATTGACAAAACATGATGGGCTACATTAATCAACAATAGCATGCAACCGCTTGCAAATAACCTACAGCAATATGTAGTAGCCGATGAGTAGTTCTCTAAAATTGACCCAATGTTTACTCTCTATTGCTATTTAAGTCCGAAAAAACAACTAGCCAAAAAGACTGAATAGATTTAGCACAAATCAACAGCTAAGCAATAAGCCTGACAAACATATCAAAAAAAGGGCAGTCTTCTAATGGCCATATGCCTCAATTTATAGCACAAAGGAGGTCTCAAATCCTAGTGATGCACATAAGCTAACATCATTACCAAAATAGCAAGTGTTATTAAAGGTTCCAGTCCAAAGTAGCACTCCACTTTTTCAACATAAAATTGTCTTAGAAGTCACCCTATAATTCCCTCATTGTGTGTTGTTGGAAACTGACATAATTAAATTGAAAATAACTTTATAGAAAAACACAACCATATTCAGAGATGCTAAGAATTAGATATTATTTAACCATCTTAACAAATTTATTTCCACAACCTAGATTGAGAACAAAGGAATATGCTTTGGTTCCAAACCTATCTCACCACGGGGTTCCACGAAGGGGAGATGGGGGAATAGGAAAATGGATTTTTGGGATGGATTTTAATCCTGGAGCAGAGAACAGCAAGGGATTTTAGTGGGGACAACTGTATTAAAAGTAGGGAAACTTTATAATATATAGGGAAACTTAAAATATAAGCATGGAAACATGGATAAAGTATGCTTTTATATATATATATTATATAACCTTAATACATGATATTTGTGTTAGATAAATCAAATTGAAAGTTCACGTGGGGGTGGAGATCAAAATAATTATCAAAATTCAAACATTAATTTTAAGGAACACTAGATTCCATGCTTCCACATAGGGAATCCCATATGCTATCTGGGCATCTAGTTTGAGTCTGACGATAAAAAGTAGCCATCGCCATACATAACTACTTCCTAGCATCCCTTACCTATGTCTAGGCTTTCCAAATGTAGGCAAAAATATTGGATCCAAAAACCTTGATTTTAAAATTACCAAGAATAATATCAGCAAAGTCCATCAATATTCTGTCAAGCTTTTCAATCTGACAACTGTTAAAGAGCCAAGCAAAAGAAAAATATATTGATTGTGAGGAGAGCACCTTTTGAACAATTTGTGCTCTTCTAGCTAATGATAAAAGATGATACTCTCCTCTGAGTACTTGGTACTTGGGGTACTTGTACCTAGTACTTGTGTATGGATACTTGGGTACTTGCACTCTACAAGTTCTATGAGTGGTAGAGTTTTTTGTTAATCAGTATTGTATCAAAGTTTCAAACTGATTATGTATTGAATTAAGCTTGATAAACAATAGGTTGATGTGAAAACAAGAAACTGAAACAAAATTAGAAATCTTAATTGAGGTCCTTATATAGCTATGATGCTCTCCAATGAGTACTTGGTACTTGAGGTACATGTACCTAGTACTTGGGTATGCGTACCCATGCAACCAAGTTAGATTTATATTGGAGAAAATGAGTTGGGAGGTCTAAATATTTCACAACATTTGGTAGCATCCTCGTTATTTGTACCAAAATTTGAGCTTTAGTTTGAGTATGGATGTCCCTCAAAGCATAAATAATAAAGATTTTGTTGCATGTTGTAGCTGCCACTAGCCTGGTGGACATGTATGCAAGTTGTGGAAGACATGGCATGTATGTGCATGTGTATATATGCATTTTTTTTATGTATGTACATATATAATATCTATATGTATGTATATAGTTGTCTATACATGGATGTATACCATTTTTAATGGAATGCCTCAAAGAAATGTGGTTTTATAGCATTCCATAATTGTAGGATATGCAGAAATTGGGATATATATGTGGATACATGCATGCACTACAATCACATGTACGTATGTAGATTTATATGGGCATGTGTGTTGCATCTATGTATAAATATGTGCATGCATACACACATAAATATATACGTATATGTATGCCCACATATATATAGAATTTTTGTGTTTATAATTATATTCAAGCAAATGCAATTGGTAGATGTGAAGCTTAATTCCACAATCTCTACCAACATTCATCCAGTTTATGCGAAGCTAAATTCAACAATCTCTACCAGCATTCTTCCAGTTTATGCGAAGCTAAATTTCATAATCTCTGCCAGCAATATCAACACTGCAAGCCCGCATATGATCTACACTACCTAGGTAAGAATGTAAACTGCTTGAAGTTTATGTGATTTGAAAATGAAATTGTTTGAAACTTGATTTTATTTGAAAATGAAATTGCTTGAAATAGTAAAAAATCTGTGCAAAAACACCATCAATTACACCCTAAGAACACTATAACCCTTGTCACATTTGAGCAGCACAATTTGTGGCACCAATCTTTTTGGTATTGACTTCCTGTCAGCACTAAGTTGCAACACAATTGCAACCCCTTGCCCCAACCATACAACATTCCCATGGCATTCATATATTCATTTAGTATATATGCTGACACTGATTATGGTTTTTGTTTTCCTGGTTTGTGAGGTTTTAATGTATAAAGCTAGGTGGGATTTGATGAGAAATAGCTAGGATTTTTCCAAGTTGGGTAAGAATATAAAGTCATGAATGACCAAGCACTGAATAGTGCAATTCATTGTTGTACATGGATTTGATGTGATGTTTTGATCGCAAGCTCTTCTATCTCTCCTTTTTGCATACACACAAATCAATGATAAAGAGAAACCAGGGGGCTACACAATGGAAGCTTTTGTTGAGATGGGGGAATGGAACGGGCATTAAAAGTCATTAAATTTTGATTGATTGTGTTATAACTTATGCCACCACCTAGTTTTTCCCTTCATTCATTCATTTATGATTCAAAAGTGGATATATATTTTGTCTTTTGTTGTGCCCTTGTGATCTATGTTTCTATAGTGATCTTTTTCAATGGAGAAGTAAGAAAGGGAAAAGGAAAAGGAAGGGTCTTGTATACACTGTGTAGTAAAAGTGGCTTACATACAATACTTTAGTTGCTAACAGGAGCAGCAAGAGGCTAGGTCAATCAGTAGTAGTGGTAGTAGTAGTAACAGTACTAACTATACCATGCTATACTATGTAGAGGTAGACTATGATTCCACATTTTGCATGCATGTCTACCAAGCTAATGGCAACAACATCCAACAATAGTTCTCTATCATTTATGCTTTGAGAGATGTCTATAACCCATTTCAAAGGTTCCATTTTGGCACAGACAAGAGATGTTGGGAAAACACATTTATTTAACTCATTTTCTCTTATATAAATATACATACGCATATGTGCATACATGTGTGTGTGTGTGTGTGTGTGTGTGTGTGTGTGTGTGTGTGTGTGTGTGTGTGTGTATGTGTGCAGATCTATTCAACAAATCAATATGCATATCCTACAATATTGGCTTGCCATTAGACGACATTTCATGGAGGCAGTCAATAAAATAGTTCAAATGCCTTACCTATGATTCCACATTTTGCATGCATGTCTACCAGGGCAGTTGCAACTTAAACAAATATATTCTCTTAATATATCTATTTTGTGCATATCCAACAACCATGGGTTTTGATGACCACATTACATTCAGGCATCTTGTTAAATAGTTCACATGACTTATCTATGCTTCCATTTTGCAAGCATATACACTAAATACAGACACACAATCAGACTAAGGCCAAAATGGAGATGTAGAAGTATTTAATTTCATCTAAAAGCACTATATCCTTTTCTATAGGGTTGTTTACCCAAATTTCACTCATTATTTCTAATGATTGAATGATTCTAAGGTACAAGGTGAAGAAATATGGTCCTCATGATTGGTAAACAATTCCATAATTCCTAAATTATACTATCTTGGATACATGATTCACATTGGTGGAATGCCATTCTTTCCTATTGTCAATTCTTTTACCCCAGAAAGGAATATTTGTGCTTGCTCTATAGTGGATATTTTCTTAGTGTTACTGTATTATGCTCAATAATTTATGAACAAAGAGATTTAGGATTTTTCTGATACCAATTATTCTGGATATATGATGTATATTTTGATCTTTATTTTTGGAATGTCATAATTTCTCACGGTTATTACTTTATTTCATACCAAGGATTAATGCCCCGTTTTCTTTGTAGTGGACACACATTACTCATACAACTTAGTATGCTTGTATTAGGGTTAATGTCATACAAATGATAGTGCCAAAAAAAGAGATTCAGAGATTTACTAATTAGTGTACTGATAAATTTGACAAACATTAATCATTCCTTTGTGATATTTCTTAATTACCATGTAACATGGTTGAAACATTTTTAATTGATGGCCATTAAATTTAATTTGCAATCAGAATAATGTGTCTAATGCAATCAAGGATATTTGTTTTTGTGAGCCCAGCCTTAGTTGGTGACCACTGACAATTGTAAAGTGTTGTCCAAGATTTGTTAGCCTGATTTTGTGTGAATGGTAGGATTTATATAGAAGGTTGTGACTCTTAGTTCTTTGTTAGTGTTGCCTTAATACATTTAGCCTTGATGTCATGATATGGTCAAGAAGAACTCTCCTACAAGTTAGTTCATCACCACTTAGAATTTTGTGCACTTTTTATACCAGACTTGTTATGTAAAGTTTTACACTATGCAAAAATGGAATTAGTCCATCTTAAGGGATGCATCATTTAAGTAATCTTGTTTATTGTTCTATGCCTATTCGATTATTTGCCATTAACAGAGGTCTCTTTCGTCAATGGTCACTAAGCATCTTTTTGTGTATGTGGTTAAAATGTCTTAGCATTATTTTTAGTTCATGAAAACATATAGAGAAGGTTATATTATAGGAGTATCAATAAACATTATAAGCCTATAAGCTTAAAAGCTATTAGGGAAGGCTAGGTATCCTGGACCAAACACAATCATGGACAAAACTGTAACAATTATTATCTACCAAACAGTGTCATGACTGCCATGAGGACTAGCAAGACCCTAAACAACGATGTCTATCTTAAGAGTAACATACACAGCTTAGAATGTCCTTTAGTTATTGTCTAAAGCAGATTAAGTTTTAACAATAGCATGACTTAGAAATATCAACATATAATATCAAAATCTAGTACATCCATCAACTACAGTCATTTTTTATTATCATAATCACGAGTGGCAACATAGAAATGTGTATACAACACACTTTTCTTTAGTGCAAGGTTTTTCTGTTAGAGGAATTCTATAGATCTGGTCTTGTTGGTAATAATATTTGAGATATTTTCAAGGAACACTGGCTAGATTAACTATTGAGAGAGTATTAGCACAATGTTTGAAGTAAAATGTTTATATGCTTTCTTTGAAGTGTTGGTTGGTTATAGCGCTTTTGTAGGTTTTTCATGTTTTTGCATCATCTAAATCTCATTTGTGGGTTAATCTAATTTATAGTCCTAGCTGAAGATGCAAACATTTTCATTTTTTCAAATTTAACTACAGTATATGGATTTGCTATTAAGGAGTGGTTAAAAGGCTTGGCAGTGATTTGATTTTGATCAATCAGTTATGCTTCATGTGTCCAAACTTTTTCTACTGAGAATTTAGCTCTTGTTTATGGCCTATTATTATTATGAGCTTTATAAGTTTATATAGTTCATTTCTCTATTAAAAATTGTTGTTACATTTTGGTTTTCTTTGTGTTGTACATAATCCAAATTAGCCTCGTTGTCTTGAACTTCACTTATTCATCTACGAAAGTGCTTTAAATTTTTTAAACTTATCTCTCCCTTATGCCACTTTGCATCTTCTACATTGGTAAGGGGTTTCTCCTTTTCTACTATACCAACTATTCCAATTGCATTTGATGATAGTGATTATCTATGCTATGGCCCTTTTTGTATGTTCTTTTTTGGGCTTCTTTTATATAAAATATCTACGATTTGATTATGATCTATAAGAATGGGGATTTAGGCAAGCCTCTTTGACAAGTGCTCAAATCTATTTTAACTGGAATCCATCTCTCTTCTTACTTGAGCTAAGTATAATTTATTAAGATCTAAGAAGGATTGCATGCAATAGCATTGTTTGTCAAGATAGTTGAATGAAATCTATCAATGTATGAATCAATGGCCTTTTTTTAGAGAGCCATCATCATACTATTTGAGAGCATACAATGTTTAAATAGGCATGAGACAAAAATAATTGTGGGGTGAAATCTTCTATTATGTTCTTTAGTTTATCTTCTATTCTACTAGTCTTTATACGATCTCTTATTATAACTGTAAAATTCTATTTAGTCTCTTTTTTTGTCACCATAAACATCATAAATAGAAGAGATGTGTCACTTGGAGTTCCATCTTAACTCTAGCAAGTCTAGACAAACTAGCTATGGAGGGAGGAAGTGGTTTTGCTTACCCATAAGCATACATCTCAAGATTTTTAAGATTGGCAAAAGAGGTGATATAGAGGTGCTCTAGTATGGTTAGATTTTGTTGCTTATTTGCAAGCCCTAGGCTCTACAATTTTGCTACATAATTGGAGTTTATAGCTAGGCAAGATAGATATAGAAAACTTGCCAAACTCTAGCGAATTTCACCTTTCTAGTTACTTGGAAGCTAAGCATATTATCTGGATTTCTTAGCTTGTTGGGTGACTTTCTTTAGCAACTTTAGTAGGTTTGGTTGTTTCTTCTAGTTCCTGCAATACTATGGTTATTGTCATTGGTATTGAGACCTGCCATGCCTTTCATGCTTTAGAATTATATGAGGCACAAACCTTACCAACACATAAGGTTTAACGTTGCCATTTTTTTGTCTTTTTAATTGAACACTATATATATTGCTAATTAAAATGATATTTGTTACATATTAAAAAATCCAGTGAAAATAGTCATACTTTGAGAGTCTGAATAGAATAATGGTCCAAAACAGAAATTGTTATATTTTTCACAAATGTTGCAATGTGTTGGCTTATCATTTTCATTCACTTTTGGTGTTGCAAGCCTGCATGTGCCCTCCTTTGCTTTAAAGTAACTCTCTGTTGTGTTTAACTGAGTGTTGTTTCCATTCTATCAGCATAGTTGTTGTTTCTCTTACAGCCATTATAATTGATTTTAATGGATTTCTTCTAGACATTTTACAGAGAAACCTTTAACTTGTAGCTCTTTGCAGTTTCTAATAAAACATTTCTTTGTAACTACTATTGTTATTTTAAAATGTTATCTAGCTTAAATCCAATAAAAAACATACACTATGAGAATGTAATAATAAGGATCAATGCCTATTTTTTCATACACATCCTTTGTTTCCTTGAGATGCCTATCTAGTCATTCACCAAATAAAATTTGAAAGATTTGTCAAAGCCTAAGGAATTTCACTTTTCCACTTAAGTAAAAAAAATAAGCCTCTTCAAATTTCCAATTTAGAAGGGATAATCTCTGCAAACAAATCCCACTGAGATTAAACACAGTAATTTGAGTTTGACTTTGGAAACCACCTAAAAAATAAGTTAAAAAGAGTAGATTGAGCCTCCTCAACTCTCCAATATCAAATCACCATGACCAAGATCCCCTTGATAATCATCCAATGTTATATCTAGACTAGCCATCTTGTCATAATCTAAGTTGGCCCACTATTCATTAAGTCACATCTTTTCTTTATTTTGCAATTTGTGCATTGCTTCTCCAAAAACAAAAGCTTCAATTTTTTCTCTATTGGGAGCTACCATTTCTCTTACCTCAGACATTTTTCCCCTATAAAAATTCCTTAAGTAAAGCTATAATTCTTGATTAGCATATTATGCTTTTATTTATTTGCATGTTGAAATTAGATGTTCAATGACAACAAGTATTATTAGGTACAATTGGAAACAAATTCCTAGATATGAATGAAAGCTAAAAGAGTGGCATAGGATTTATTTGTCTTCCATGACTGAGAAGTATTTGCTATCTTATATAGTTTTGGAAAGCATACATAGTGCATTATGTAAGAATTTTTGGTCTCATTCGGAATATGAGATTTACTCCCCATAAGACTATGGTGCATCATTGCTTCTACTTGCACTGGAAAATGTGTGATGATTTAAATTGAATTCTAATTAACTACTACTACCATAGCTAGATGTGAATAAGTTACATACTTCTCCTACATTGGTTTGTACTAGTTCATTGCTAATATCAACCATGGTTTCATGTTCCCATGACAAATCCACCATCTATCAGCTACATATCAATGCTTGAGTAATAGGTTTATCTTAGTAGATGCCACTAAGGATCAATTAGTTCAACTAGAATGTAAGCAAACCTGAAGGAAAAATTTCTAACCTCCAGAGAATTTGATCAACTTTCCTGTGCTTTTGATAATGATATTAGATTGTCAATTAAGCTTTCTTCCATATAAAATAGGCCCACCGACAAACATCTGCATTGAAGTGAGAATGAATTTTGATGTCAAATAATTTGAGATATTTATGGTATGAATGAAATGCCTCATAACATGTTTCAATGGCACCATTCCCACTTTGATGCATATCTTTAGAGGAAAAGTCTCATGAAGTCTTTTTGACTCATAAGATCATCATCTAGGAAGACCGTTTCCAACTACAGGGTATGGCTAAGGAATATGGAAACTTAAATGTTTCAGTATTGAGTGGTACTTTGGGTTCTAAATCTTAACAACACTCTTCATATTCTGAGAACCTTCAAAGTAATAGCTATTTGTTTGCACATCTTGTAGTTGCTTCATCTTAGAGCATATGATGCATTGTGCCAAGTAAATTCATCTACATTCTACACTTTTGTTGTTTCTCCTTGTAGCTATTCATGGCAAACCAAGTCTTCATGGCACCATGATTGACATCATTGGTGTGTATGGAAGACAAGTTGCTAATGATATTCAGCATTCTCAATTGTTGAAGTCACCACCGTAGATATTGCAGGCACATTATTAAATAACACATTGATATGTTAGGATTGTGATTTTTCCCATTTGTTTACTTTTGAAGTTTATGATTTTTGGACCATTCCTTAATCTTGTGCCCAAACACTATGTACTCTAAGGCATTGCCTTCACAACTAACTATTTTAATGTTGTACTCTATAGAGTGGCCACTTTTACGTGTTCTACCAAAGATTTGGTGCCTCTTGTAGCTACTTTATCTAGAAATCTTAATTGAGAGTGTGAGAATTGGGGATAAAATTAAAAAAATTTCATGGTCAAATTAGTGAACAACAAATGGATTTGATGGGGGTTGCATTATCTGGCAGAATGTAGAGGACTTTAGAAATTTTAGCTAAGACTAATGTCTTTCCATTGGGCCAGAGTCACCAATAATGCTAAATACCATAACTTAAATCAAATTGCAAGTCTCTCTTTAGTTCTCTTAGATGCTTAGCCTACTATTATAAATTGAAGTTAATTTGCAAGTTTCTCTCATTCTCCTGGATAGTTAGCCAGATAAATTTGCAACTAATTTACTAAGTTTCATGTTAAGACTGACTTCCTTATAGCTATTATGCTACTCAAAGTCTCTACGTCAATCCTGAGCATATTTTGCCAGTTGTGTGGTTTTTTTCTTGAGCGTTGCTTTTGTAGATGCTTTCCATTTAATATATGTTGCAACATTTGGGAGCTCTAGGTTGTGTGTGTGTCTTGGATCTTGTCTTGTCACATGCCTTTGTGTGAAGCTTGTGTTTCTTGCTTGGCATCTTCTCCATTTGGTTTATTTGAATTAATTTGCCTAACTTGAATTTATCATCTAGATTTGGAGTCTTGGTTCACTATAAGAACCAAATTTTATCCTTGATGTCCATACAAAGGGTGTAAATTGTATTGATTACTTTATAGGAGGTGACAGACTATATCTGATTTCAGGTTCAGACGATTTATGGCATCAGAATCTTTTGTATGCTTTGCAAGTGTTGTGAGTATAATTGTCTTGCATACATATTGCCATGGCTATCAGCTAGACATCAAAACTTTATAGGACAATATAAGATGAAAAAAGAAGTGATTCATCTTTAAGATTTTAACAACATTTTTGACAAACTACAACTAACTCTAGAAATCACCCACAAAGTCTTGGAACATTTTAACATAAATATTCAATTTTGCAAGAAATAGGGCCAACTATGTTGGGCAATATTAGATTACAGACATTGAATCATTAGAAGCATCTATGGAGGCAACTGGGACAATCCGGTTTGCCATAGAAGTCAAAATTTCTCCTGCCCACCAATACCAAGCCTTCGCCATCATGGTGACAATGATCATTGGCATGATGCATTTTCAACCATCTTAGATAGGGAAAACTATGCATATTCCTCCCAATGCCCTAATGTGTTCTCCCGTATGCATTTTTAGATATTTGCAACATTTAGTCATAAAAGAATGGAATTGGTCGTAAGCCATTCCATGTCACATCTTTTGTCAACTTAATATGTGTAATCATTTAGGCTTTGATCCATGGTCCATTAGACTAATTAGTCTCATGGATGTCATTAAAAATCTTTATTCATTCATTCATTTATCATTTTTTGTCTATAGTTGTAGCTTTTTACTAGAAATCTCTAACTTTTGCCACTTGAAGTCTCCATCATTTGTGGAAAATATATTTCTAGTGTTTTTTTGATCATGTATTAGAAGAAATCAGTATGACTTATGTAGCTATGATACATAGAGGTGATGATGATGTTGGTTGTGATTGTAGGCATGCCCACCCTTCCTTATCTTTTTGCAAATGACTTTGTTGAAGTCCTAAAGAAAAAACATGCTTCTGGCACATTTAAAGAAATGGTGAGGAAATACAACCACTTAAGAAATGCAAGACTATTCTTTTTTCTCTTATATTTTAATAAACTTACATTTTTCTCTTTTACAACTAGTAGTGGATAAGTTCATATTACTATTGTCAATTTTATGATTATCCTACATAGGCTGGTAAATCATTCTGAAAACAAGTTGACATATCTCTTAGGAGTCTTATATATCTCTGATTTTGTCTCCATTTCTGGTCAATCTTATTGCCTTGGATACAAGGTTGATTGGGAAATATCTAATTCTACTTTATGATTGAAAATGCATGCAGAAAATAGTGTTATGTGTATGGTATTACACTAGATTCAGTAGCTAAGGTCAAGGGACTTGTAAAGTTTGATCTTCAAGTAGAACCTGAGGTAGGAAAGTTTCAAATTGAAGTTGGAGGCAATGTGCTAAGAGTTTTTGACTTTGGACCTGGAAGATTCGGTTCTTAGGCAATATTTATACCTAGGGATTCTGGGTTAGATCCGGAGGAGCACGATGGTTACTTGATCTGTTTTGTTCATGATGAGAAAACTGGGTATGGTTCTAGCTTATACTCAGTTTTTTCAAGTCCCAAGTTGTCTTATATTTTTCTCTAGAGATGATAAGAAGAAACTTATATTTATGTGAAGGCTATTGTCTCTCAAATACATGATGAATAGGTTGTCTAGTACATGCCACTATTTCAAGAGATATAGTCTTTAACAAAATGGCTCAGAATAATAACAATACCATAGCCAATACTAAAACTAGGATTGACATAAATCATAGTATTTACTATTAATCACTATATTAGTAGGTTACATGTTAGGAAAAAACTAATTATGTTAGAGAAATTAGCAGTTATGAGATGATCAATCAAGAGGAAACAGTTGAGAGCTTACAGTGACACAATTTTCAGATGATCATTTGAAATGAAATGGGCATGCAATTAGAAAGAAACTAGAAAGACATTGTGTACAGATGAAGGCATGAAGCACCATTGCTGAAGTGGACTCAACAAGTGTGAGCCTCAGGAAGGGTTCAATTCCCTCCTTTATTGTTCACTGTGCGTATAATCCCACACACCCATTTGATCTTCAATGATGATACTGAATGCTGAGTGTTTGTGTTGAGTGCTCCAAAACCATCCATTTCATGCCTTCATCTGTACACAATGTCTTTCTAGTTTCTTTCTAATCGCATGCCCATTTCATTTCATATGATCATCTGAAAATTGTGTCACTCTAAGCTCTCTACTATTTCCTCTTCATTGATCATCTCATAACTATTGATTTCTCTAAAGAAATTTCAATTTTGATCAATGCTTGGTAGTTTTCCACCAAGCATTGGTCAATTTTTTGACCAATGCTTGGTCAAAATTTCCACCAGCATTGGTCAAAATTTTGACCAATGCTTAATAGAAATTATGCCAGCAACTTTGAAATTTTTTGACCAACCAAATATTGGTCAAAATTTCAATGGGAGAATTTATGACCAATGGGTTGGTCGAATTTGGTCAAAAATTTTGACCATTATTGGTCGAAAAATGACCTCAAATGTACTAGTGTATGATCTACACAAAGACTAAGCACATTGCAATCAAGTATCATTACTTGAGAGAGTTAGTTCAAGATAAAGAGGGGAAGATGGAATATGTTAACACAAAAGAGAAAATAGTTGATAGCTTCACAAAAGCATTACCTAAGGATGTTCATGAGTACCTGAGAGATAAACTAGGGGTGATACCCCTATCAAAGGTTATCTAAGAAGCATGATAACAGAGATAAAAGAAGTGATCCAGAGGGAGTCATAAGGATGCGTTGATTGATTGTCTGTCAATCATAACATAATTTTTGTAACCTATTCAAAAGATGAAAGTTGTTGATAGAGAGAGAGATTTCAATACAAAGAATTATTTTCTTTTTGGTATTTTGTTGGTTGTACTAATTAAGTTTGGTTTGCCATCAATGCCAAAGAGGGAGATTTTTGAAAACTAATTTATACAAGTATGATAATGTGTTTCAATCATTATTGTCACTGATGTCAAACCTACTACTTGATGGTAAGACAATTACTTAGATGATTTGAGTACTATCATTTGTTTGATTGATGAAGAGGATTTGATCAAATGAGGTAACAATAGCACCTAGAGGAAAGGTTGAGTTACGATATGAAAAAGGAGTACAAGGATCAGTTAAGACAGTGATATTATAGTGCATTGATAATCTACTTAAGGTTGCAAAGGATGGATACACTAATTAAGTTCAGAAGAACAAGTTAAATGAATTGTGTCTGCCAAGCTTAACAATCTGTATAGTAGGTGCTAAGCAAGGTTATTGTAAGTCGAGCAGAAAATTAGTTGGAGCCAACCAAAGTCAATTTCAGTGTAAGCCGAGTGATAAAGTGTAAGCTGAGTAAAGTTTAGTTGATGCCAAGCACCAGTAAACTTTAGTTCATGTCGAGTGTTTTGATAGTGGATGTCAAGCAACATAGTGTGTGTTGAGCATCAGAAGAAAGTTAATGCCAAGTGTCAACATTATGAGAAAGATCATGAATTCAATGAATCTAAGCTGACAAGTTTGATTTCTTGGATTGTGTGAACCATGTGGAAGATAAGCTTGATGAGTTGGTGGCACAGAATTCAAGATGAATCATTTTGAGGTAAATTCAAAGATGATTGAAGGAGAATTTTCTAGAAGGGAATAAAATGAAATGATGGGTAAATTCATTGAATCCTACCTAATCTAACCTAATCCTAAAATGGACGATGGAGGTTGAATGAAAAAAGATCTTAATTTTCTATTTATAGAGATGGTTGGTCAGAAGCAATGGTTGTCATGTGCAAGAACCTAAGGAAGACAATGATCCGGGGGATACTTTCATCAAAATTGAAGTATCTCCAAAACTCCAACAATTAGCATCAGATTAAACTCCTTGAAATTTTGGACCCAATGCGACTTGAACGAACAAAAACGGAGTCCATATGCAAAAGTTATGGTCAGTCAAAGGTTGGTCAAATCGAGAACGAAGGTCATAAAAAAAGTGAAAAAATAATCATCTCCAAAGTGGTCAACAATGGATTTCAAAGTAAAGAGCTCGTCGAGAGCTTTCTGACGGTGTTTGTTTCATCAAAAACGGAGCCCGTACGTGGAAGTTATGCCATTTTGAAGTTCAAGGTAAGAGATGAATATAGTTGATGTCATCATGATGTCAGCAAAATGGGGAAATAGGAAAAAAAAAAAGAGTTCATGGTCGGATTTGAACTCGTGACCCTTTACCTTCAAAATTTGTGCCTCAACCGTTGCACCAAGCATAGCTTTTGAAACTTATGGGTGGCAACTACTATTTAAACATTGGCTAGCACCAATTTCAAATGAGGTAGACCGTCGACGAGTTTAGAACCCCCGACCGGTGGTTACCATAAGATTATGGTTAACTATTGCGCCATTTTAGTGCTTGAGGAATGTGTTGCACGATTTTTGTCTTATCCTTAGCCAAACAAACCTCCAACCTTAGTAAATTAAGGTTATAATCTTTTTTTTAACCCCAAAATTGACATGAGCCGAATCTGTTAAAAATGGCTAACAGGTTATTCCGAGAGGGGAATTAATTGAAGGGGTTATTTTTGTAAATTTGGTTATAGCCTTATTTTGGCTAATTTCATGTATAAAAAGGGGGTTTAGGAAACTCTTAGGATATTCAAGTGGTGAGAACAGGAGAATGTTTAAGAGATTTTTGAAGACTATTCTGCACGTCGAGGGCATGCTATGCTGATGTGTTTAAGGGAATAATCTTGGTGCATTTGTAATTTATTTTGGAGATTAATCGAATCGGACGTACTCTATTGGAGCCAACCCAGAGACATAGTCACGTTTGTGGCGAACTCCGAAATCAAACTCTGTTTGCATCTTCTTATCTTCTCTCTCAATTCTGTTTCTCATCTTAAGTTTTGATTTCATTGATAGTAAATGAATTAAGACTTCCGCTAAGTTGTGATTTATTTAATTTGATTTTATTAAGCATTCATTACTGCAAATAGTCTAGATCCGTTCATCAGATCAAGTGGTATCAGAGCCCAGTTGACTATTATTGCAGTTATTTTCTTGAATGCTAACAAGATCCAGGATTCAGAAGGGCGAAGGAAAGCTTGAAGAATTTAATCCTGAGATCGGGAAGCGAAGAACATTTCCAAAGATGTCTATTTTTGGAATGGAGGTTCCTAATGAGATCAGTGAGCAAGAATTTTGAAGAGCATTCCTCGAGATGAAGGCTAAGGTGGACATTCTTTTTCAGGAGAGGCAAGAGCAGAAAGAACGTGAAGACAAGAAAGGGAAACATCATGGAGATGGTGACAAGAAACTAGATTCACCCTCTTCTTCTTCTCCTCCCTCTTCTCCTTCTTCTCCATCTTCTCCTCATTCTACTTCTTCTAATCCTTTCAAGAGTGGGTATAAGCCTAAGATCAAACTGGATGTAAAATTTGACTTACCTAAGTATTGTGGTGAACTTAATGCTGAAAAATTGAATGATTGGATTCAGCAAGTAGAAGTCTACTGTAGAGTCCAGAACCTATTAGATGATGTTGATAGGATTCAATTAGCTACTCTTAGGCTAGGGGGTACAGCTTTAACCTGGTGGGAGAGTAAGACTAAGGCAGAAGTTTCACAGCATGGTAGAGTCAGTTTAACTTGGGCAGAGTTTGTTAATGCTCTTAAGAAGCAGTTTTATCCCCTAGGACATATGCAGCAGTTAATGATGGACTGGCAAATGTTTAGGAAAGGGAAAGGTCAAACTGTCCAAGAGTACAGCCATGAATTTAGAAAAAGGGCTATTGCTTTGAATGTTCCTTTGTACACTGAGGATACTTTGTTGAAGTAAATAGGAGGTCTACATACCTACCTTAGACATTCTATTTTGGTATTAAACCCTTGTAATTTGGATGAAGTGTCTGTTCAAGCTACACACTTAGAGTCAAGGGGTAAAGGATCTTTTATTGATAAGTTTGATAATGATGTAAAGAAATCTTCTAAGAATGCAGAGATAGAGAAAGGAAAGAAGGCAACTATAGTTAAGAAGGATGAGAAACTTTCTTGCACTCATTGTGACAGGAAGGGTCATGATGAAGAACATTTTTGGAAGTTGCATCCCGAATTGAAGCCTAAGTGGGCTCAAAGACAGAATCAGAAACAAAAAGGTAAGGAGAAAGCCACAAATGTTTTTATGGATCTTGGTTTAGATTCAGATGATGAGACTAAGATAACAGCCATGGGTGTAAAAGGTAAAGCTCCTATCTCTGGTGTTTCTGTTCATAGTTGTGCTTCTTCATCTAAAGTTAATGATTTCCCTGAAGATAAAAAAATGAATGAGTTGTTTCATTTAAGGGTTGTTTCTAAGAACACTAAAATTAATGCACTCATAGAGAGTGGTTCTCAAGTGAACTTGATTTCTGAAAGTGTTGTAAGAAACTTGGGATTGAAAACTACATTACATAAGAAACCTTATCCACTAGGCTGGATTTGTGAAAATGATAAGTTGCAAGTAACAAGACAATGCACCTTAAGATTTGCAATCACTAGTAAGTTTGTGGATGAAGTACAATTTGATGTTGTTCCATTGGATATCTGTGGGATAGTGCTTGGTAGCCCTTATCTTTATGATCGAAAAGCAATTTTCTATAGGGAAAAGAATCATTATCACTTATTTAAAGATGGCATTCAGTATATTGTACATTCTCACAGGATTAAGACTGATCATTCTTTTGCAAATACAGGGCAATTAAAGAGGGTAATTAATGCAAGTAAAGAGTTAACTCTTATGTCTATCAGTACAGGTGGTTCTACACTTGAACTTGGAGTAGCTAACCAGGGTCAGATGTTGCAGGATGCACCTGCAGTACAACATGAGGGAATGATGATTGAAAGCATTGATGGTTCCTTGGGTAAAGTTGTTATTGTTGTTAAGGATCGATATATTGTTGACTTATTCTCTTTCATTTCTGCATTATTGTTCAGCTTGATGCTAGTCAATGTTTGTTGGTTAGTGGCTACGACAACTGATGTAGATGCTTATGGAAGTGATAGAATAATGTTTATGATCAACAATGTTGTTGCAGTCTTCATTGTGCTTGTGAGCTAGGTATTCAAATGTACAGATGATACAAGACAAGTGGGGAGGCCAAGTTCTCACTTTATGTCAGAATAAATGTCACTTTTGGAGGTCCAAAAGGTCTTCAGTGGGGAGGCTTGATTCGGGGGATACTTTTGTCAAAATTGAAGTATCTCCAAAACTCCAACAATCAGCATCAGATTAAACTCCTTGAAATTTTGGACCCAATGTGATTTGAACAGACAAAAACGGAGTCCATATGCAAAAGTTATGGTCAGTCAAAGGTTGGTCAAATCGAGAACGAAGGTCATAAAAAAGGTGAAAAAATAATCATCTCCAAAGTGGTCAACAATGGATTTCAAAATAAAGAGCTCGTTGAGAGCTTTCCGACGGTGTTTGTTTCATCAAAAATGGAGCCCGTACGTGGAAGTTATGCCATTTTGAAGTTCAAGGTAAGAGATGAATATAGTTGATGTCATCATGACGTCAGCAAAATGGGGAAATAGGAAAAAAAAGAGAGTTCATGGTCGGATTTGAACTCGTGACCCTTTACCTTCAAAATTTGTGCCTCAACCGTTGCACCAAGCATAACTTTTGAAACTTATGGGCGGCAACTACTATTTAAACATTGGCTAGTGCCAATTTCAAATGAGGTTGACCATCGGCAGGTTTAGAACCCCCGACCGGTGGTTACCATAAGATTATGGTTAACTATTGCGCCATTTTAGTGCTTGAGGAATGTGTTGCGCGATTTTTGTCTTATCCTTAGCCAAACAAACCTCCAACCTTAGTAAATTAAGGTTATAATCTTTTTTTTAACCCCAAAATTGACATGAGCCGAATCTGTTAAAAATGGCTAACAGGTTATTCCGAGAGGGGAATTAATTGAAGGGGTTATTTTTTTTAATTTGGTTATAACCTTATTTTGGCTAATTTCATGTATAAAAAGGGGGTTTAGGAAACTCTTAGGATATTCAGGTGGTGAGAACAGGAGAATGTTTAAGAGATTTTTGAAGACTATTCTGCACGTCGAGGGCATGCTATGCTGATGTGTTTAAGGGAATAATCTTGGTGCATTTGTAATTTATTTTGGAGATTAATCGGATTGGTTGTACTCTATTGGAGCCGACCCGGAGACGTAGTCACATTTGTGGCGAACTCCAAAATCAAACTCTGTTTGCATCTTCTTATCTTCTCTCTCAATTCTGTTTCTCATCTTAAGTTTTGATTTCATTGATACTAAATGAATTAAGACTTCCGCTAAGTTGTGATTTATTTAATTTGATTTTATTAAGCATTCATTACTGCAAATAGTCTAGATTCGTTCATCATATCAGACAAGGAGTCTAGGGTATTGCTCCATTCACGAGAAGAGACTACATTGGCAAGCAAAGAAAGAAGGCTTAAGGGTATGGATTCTTGAAGGGTGAACCAGCTATCAAAGCAGAAGTGTGTGACATCCAAGCACAATGGAGGACTAAAAATAGAGATCTATAATTTGCAAGTGTGTTGTAAGTTGTTATCAGATCAAGCCTTACTGTTACTTTCTAATCATTGTACCAATCTAGGGTAAATCCTTTGTATTAAGGTTGACCTAATAGTCATTTTAAATCCTTTAACTGGGTGACATTCCAAGTAAATGATCTAAATTCCTCTAACAAGGCTCACTCCTAACAGGGTGATTGAAATCATTTAACCAGGTCACATTTAACAGTGTGCATTGTAACCTTTAACAAGGTTGGCCTTTCACAGGGCATCACTTCAAAAGAGTGAGAATGAGTAGCATGTTACTGGTGGTTTTTCCCAAATTGGGTTTTTATGTTAAATAATTGTGTCAAATGTGTTATTGAATTCATTATGTTTCATGCTTACATTTCTGCAAAGTTGATTTGACAGTAACCTACAAGTTTAAGTGAGTATATGATCTAATGGATGCATGCATGATGAAAATGTTTTCTGGACATAGGTTCACTAAGCTATGAAAAGTTTTATTTGTACATCTAGACCTTGGATAACTGATTCACCCCCACCCCCTCTCAGTTATTCTAAAGAATTCCAACAATAACCTCTTATGCCATAACCAAACATCTTTAAATTGTGCAAATAGACGTGTATTTTTAGATAGGTCAAGATAGAACAAGTAACCTCTTGTTTTCTCTCCACTTCCAATCAGTTCACCAGTAGCATCATAGATTATTGCCTTCTTTTTTTGAAATTCAACTTGATAGCCTAAACTATTCAGTTGTGCACACTCAACATATTACATTTCAATCCATAAACTTAAGATGCATCATCACATATGATCTCATCATTCAATATAATTGATCCTTTACATTTCACATAACATGGTGTATAATTTCCAAAATTAACACAACTTCCATGATAATATTCTATATTTTCAAACTTACTTGTATCACTAGTTATACGATGTAAGTAACCACTATCAGTTATCCATCTATCATTCTTACTAACATGTGAAATAAGAGCATTTTTCTCAAACTTTTCATCTTTCATTACAACATAAATAACTTCTTCCTCATGTTCATCAGAATCACTTTAAGAACCACCTTCTTCATCAATGTAACAAGATTTATTACCTTTTCTCTTATAGTCTTTGTTACCTTGGTTGTCTCTGTTGTCTCTTGTTCCTCAATATTTTTTATCTTTCCTTTCCTCCTTTTCATCTTTGTTAGAACACCTTGCAACAATATCACCAATTTTGTTACATGTAAAAAATATATGGGAAATTTACCTGTGTATTTTCCTTTTCCTCTTGGTAGCCTTCTTTCCAATAATGTTTCTATATCATCAAGGTCATCATCTAATTCACTATCACTGTCCACATGCTTACTTTTTGAACTTTTTCTTCTTTTAGATCCATCAAGGGTTAGTTGAGACTTGAAGGTGCATTAAACACTAGAAGGTGTATAATTATCAAAGTTTGATAATTCAAATTCAATGAGTCTACCAACTAGACTATCTAGGGTTAGATCATTACTAGGTGTACATCTTAGTTATTATATTGCATATAGTCTAATGGAATAGATTCAAAGTAAAGTTCTTAATACCTTCACTATCATAGTCTCTTCAGCTATGTCTCCTCCAACACCTCTAATTAAATTCACCACTTCTTTAATTCGGCCACAATATTCTGCAACAATTTCTCTTTTTTTCATTCACATGTCATAAAACTTGCCTCTTAAATTTTTAGCTTTAGCCCTTAACACATTTTTGTCTCCTTCATGAATTTGTGCCAACTTATCCCACACTTGCTTTATAGTAGTGCAATCCTTCACATCATCAAACTTAGCATAAATTAGGGAAGATGCCAAATATATCATCATTTGATTATGCTACTACTTTTATTTGATTTTCTCAATTGTCATGGGTCTAGGGACTTCTATGTATTCATTGTCCAAGTGGTATAGTGCAGAATCACTAACTCTAGATAGATGCAATCTTGTCAAACGTTGCCATTGTGGGGAGTTATCTTTGTTTAGCTTGGGTAACTCTCTCTTATACATCTTGATCTTTGGCTTAAGTCCCTTATAACTTTCCTTACAAGCACAACATATCTAATACCAATTGTAAGAATGATTAGAATAACTGATAGGGGGGATGAATAAGTAATCCTTTGGTCTAGATGTACCAATTCAACTTTTAACAACTTAATCAAAATCATAAACCCACTCATCTAATATAAAAACACATCAGTAATTCAACTTATTCATATCAATATTGAACTCTTTGTTTTAGTGTTAGCTGACTAGCATAAATATATAACATTAGCTAGCATAACACATGGAATACCATTATCACAAGTATGGCACTAGGATTTAACGTGGAAACCCAATTTGGAAAAAACAACCAAGTAACATGCTAAAAAATTTTCACTCTCCTGAAGTGAGCTTGGTTAAGAGCCAACCCTATTAAAGATTACAAAACACATTGTTAGGTGTAACCCTGTTAAAGGGTTTAATCACCTTGTTAGGAGTAGCCTTTTTAGAGGTCTTTGAAAAATCCCATTAGAATGTCACCTTGATTAAAGGATTTGAAATATGACTGTTAGGTTGACCTTGATTAAATGATTTTACTACCACAATGGTTAGAAAGTAACAATTAGGTTGACCTGATAAATAAAAACTCACTTTGCATGTTTAGATCTCCATTTGGCTCATTCCTAGTTCATTAATTTGACTTCATCACATTCTATATCTATGATCTACTTGGCAACACTTCAAGGAAACTCACTTGACCAAATTCTCACCTTTCCTCTGCAAATCTTGTTCTTCCACTTTCCTTTACATATTTTCTAGTCCAACAACACATTAAACATCTCTTATGCCTCCTTAAATAGATAGGTTTAATATTTTTATGCTTAAACATAACTATAGATCTTAGGGTTTTATCAGATTCATTGAATATGTCCATCATTTGTCTTTGTTCTTCTTTCCTTGAAACTTTTGGAAACTTCTCATTGAATCCTCACCTTAGATCACTGAAAAAAATCAATTCATGCATTAAATATGCCATCTCATCAATCCTTATCTTTTATGCATTTTTACCATTCCATAAATTTAACGGTGTCGACCTCAAATCTTGATTCTTTCTCAATTTGTTATTTTGCTGACACTTAGTCATCACTATGTTATTCAACTTGGTCATCACTGGGTAGCTCGATCATCACTAGTATGTCTCACACTACTTTATTGACCATTGCTTGTACTTAGTCACTACTTTAGCTTTCCTTCATCTTACTCTGTCATTACCATCACTTGGCTAATACTATTTTTCTTAGTTGATACTTAAGTTTCATAATCTTTTGCTCGGTAATGCTTAACTTCTTCATTGACTTCTATCAATCATCTCTTCCACACTTCAAACCATCTTTCTTCTTCACTTTATACAATGATCAAACAACATTTTATCTTGTCAAATACTAACTGATCAAGTGCCTTTTATAATTTCATCATACCTACTCCTCTTTACTCAACCACTTTACTAGTTCATCTTGTTATCTCACTTTTCAAATCCTCTTCATCAATCAAAAGATATGGTATTGTACAGTGTTAGCAAATGTCTTACCAATAAAGTTCAACATCAATGACAACATAAAAATTGTTCCAATTGTAGTTCCAACAAAACAACCAGAAGTGAATGACCGTATCATTAACACTATGGAACATGTACCTCAACCTATAACTATGATTTCATCTAACTATCATGTTCAACCTAAGCTTGAACCTACTCTTAAGCATGTTAGGGGCCTTACTATTTCCTCTAATGATTCTAGCATTTTTCACACTCCTCATGGTCCTCTTTATATTTTTTCTAGGGTTTCTACATATCCTTCTTATGGTTCTCTTATTGATCCTTCTTCCATGCTTAATGTTATCTACAACGAAAATTTGTTTGCTAAAAAATTTCTCTATAATTTTTATGATTCAACTAATACTTGGATTCAAACTTGTAATGGTTTCTTGCATCCACCACATGGTTTGATTTCCTTGACTATAGAATTATGTGGTAAAGTGGTGATAATACCTTTTTTGTCATTCCTACTTTTGATCAATTCCAAGGGAAGCTTGGCCCACCTTAGTTGACTTCCATGTAAGCCATTACTTATCCTATCCATAAATTTCTTAAATTCCCTCATGATGATAAGATAAAGACAACCAATCATAGTATTTATCATCCTTCTAGGCCTAGGCATTTCACTACCCTTAACTTCTTTTGGCCTTCTATTCCTACTACACCTCCTACTCGTTCTGATTGTCTTTTCCAATCATATCAAGCTCATAAATGTAGAAACATTGTTGAGTTGAGTATGCCTAAGGATATTACTTTTGGCATTATTCCTACACCTTCTACACTTATTTCTTCAAATTCTTCCATTTCTAGTGGTCGACCACCACTTGCATCTAATTCTCCTTCTATTGTGTTTCCTCCTTCTATTTCCCAACCTGACGATGTTTCTTCTGTTATCTTAGCCAATGATGGCAAGGAACCTATTCTATTGATCCTTCTTCTCAACCAATTTCTAGAAAAACTAAATACAATTGGTATGCCCATGATTGTCAAATGAAGCATCAACCTCAAAATAAGGCCAGTGTTTTTTTTTTCATTCTTCTTCTCCTTCCTTTGATCAACCCATGTCTATAGAGGAAGTTAATCATACTAATGAGATAAATAAATTTGATACTTTTATTTTGGATTCTATTTCTATTAATCTTGATGAAGAAGATGCATTAGATGATCATGTTTTTACCAATGATGATGAGTATGAGACTATTGATCTTGATCATAATTTTTATAACATGCTTTCAAAACAACTTTCACTTGCAGCTAGTCTCAAGCATAATGACTCTCAAGGGCGTCCATGTTCAGACTTACTTATTATTCCTATTGTGTTGGATGTTTCTCCTCTTACAACTTGTCCACCTTTTCTAAATATTATAGATTGAGATTGGGGAGGGGGGGAATGTGCTTGAGTGAGTACTCTAGCATAGTGTATTTTTGTGTGTTTTCCTACTGTGATGTGCTTCCATATACTATATTTTTTATACATTTATTTAGATTTCTTTATACAACACTTATTTCTTTGGTCAAGTAAGGTGATAAAGGAATTGAATTTTTGTATCATTCATCTATTTATCTCTCATTTTTTCTATATTTTGTTGTTTTTAATGTTGTACATGTCCTAGTATTCCTAACTATATCCTTATATTTGTCCACTTGGATTTGTGACATGGTAGCACTAATTCTAATTATTTTTGGTCTCCATGATGGTAGTCCAATTAAACTCTTCTTCATCACTCTTACATGTCTTTCTTCTATTATGTTGTAGTTGTACTTCCTTTGGGGAATGAATATTTACATATTATCATACAATCACACTGACCCAAAGTTAGTAGATCCCTCTTGTACTCTCTATATGTTATGTGATTATTTCCCTTAATTTTTCTTCTCCTAGGGACATTTTACATTGGAAAGATATCTAAATGGATGTACATATACTTTGTTAAATCCATTTCTCCTATTAAAGTGTTAGCAAATATTTTAATGTGGGGGAATACACTCTGCTCACTTTTTCCTATAATTGTGGAGTAGCAAATACAGGTTCTGAGTACGGGTTAGAGTACTTTAGCCTTGGGGGCTTGGTCTACTTTCTTAGTTATCCCCAAATCTATGCATTTTTGACACATCTCTTTTTTCTCACACATGTTGTGAATCCCTTTATGGATTATGCACAACCCTAAAGAATGGATTCTCCATGCACAACTTCAATTTAGGAAGTGAGGATCCTTAAGATAGGATCTCTCTTTATTTTTCATGTACATACATATGATAAAACCATATATGGGTAATGCATGTAAATTTTCTAAATCTCATATAAGGGTAACAATTTCAAGTACAAGCACATGCTAAGTCCCATACGTGGGTAACACATTTTTTCTTTTTCTTTTTAGTGATTCACAATGGGATGTACATTTCTCATTGGACAAATTAATCATACCTCTTCTTGTTGTGCTTCTCTCAGTCAATGATTTCTCTCTTATTGTGATCTTGTAGTTAGCAAAGACCCAATCTCTTGGGTGCTTTATGAATTATTTATCCTTGATTGTGATAAGATTATCTTATGTATTGTGCTCTACTTTACGAAGAGTTTGGATTGAGTCCATAATCTTTGATGGGGGGGGTCGCCTTCCTCACTGAGTCCTCTCTTCTAGGACTTCTTAGACTCACTATTAGGTCCCTAGGGTTACTACCTGACCCAAGTACTAGGGGAACTAATCTCTTCCCCTTCTCAAGGATTCCCACCCACTAAAAAGACTATCAAACCACCACTTCTCATGATTGATAAAGATTAGTCATGCACTCTCCTCTCTCTACAATTTCCTAATCAAGACATGCCTTGCTCGCCTAAGCCTTGCTGGAATTATGGGATAGCTCCATCACACACACAAACAAAAAAGAAAGGACCATATGTATAGAGGATTCTTCTCGACTCTATAATTCCATTTGACTAAACACAAAGGTCAAGAAGAATCCATTTATTTGGCTACTCCTATGTAACATAATTCTAATCTACTAAGCTCTACCAACAGAAGACAATTTAAAAACTGAAACTCATTAACATACTGGGAATATCTTTATTGAATTTAGGAAATTACATTACATTCAAGAAAACTTTTTTAAAAAAAAACACTCTCTTCTAGCCTCTACAATACTTCTACCACTAATGCTCCAACTCTCTAACTCTATGCTTCCATCTGGGGACCTTCAAATTTTTATATCTCCATGCCAGCTCCTTCAAAAAATCATCAAGATTCAGCTTCAACCACCTTCTTCAACTCTGTAACTTATTTCTTGTTTGTAATAGCTTCTTGGTTGACATGTCCTTTTTCTTAATCCACATATTCTCTTTTCCTCTTTTGACTTTCCTAGTTGTGATGTTGCAAACAAGTCTTTCTCGCCTCTTCGCATCTCTTTCTCTACTAACTGTATTCCAATTTGAGACATTGTGTTGGCTATCTTCTTAACAATTTTTCCCCTTCATGACTTATCCTCTAATTGTTTGCTTCATCGTCATGACACTACGAACACTGGTTGTGGATTTGCACCTCTTTTCCTTGACTACTTACTTTACCTTGCGATCATGTGAAAACATCTTAGCATAACTTCACTGCCCATTCTCTTAACTACTTGTTTACCCTTGCAACCATGTGAACGTAAACTTGTGTGGCTTCACAACTATTCTCCTTAACTATCTCTTGACTCCTGCAACCTTGTGAAAAGGTTCTGATCACATCTTCATGACTAACTTCACTAACTTCCTTCCAACCCTTTCGATGTTGTGATGCCCTAAGCACATCTTCACCACAGTTCACTTGACTTGACAAGTTGCAAGGATGTGAACTGTCTTGTTGTCACTAATCATTTCTTCATTGTTGCTAGGATGACTTAACATTTTCTATTTATGAAAATGCGAAATGTTCTATACTACCTTTAATTACACCTTCACTAGCTTACTCCATGGTTAGTCATTGGCAGTCAAAACCATGCGCCAACCTTCATTTTAACTGCTTTGCCACTTCACACGATTAAAGAACTTAACTGCTTGTCTAGCCACAAACTTGTGGATATCGTATTAATGAGCCTAAGGTCCTCGATGCACTTATTCTATGAGTTTATTTGATGTGATCCACTCCTTGATCATGAGCACAAAAAATTAACTAGGGCTTGGAGTAAAACATTAGGGTGCTCCTGCACCAATCTCACTAAAGTGGGAGCTAGACATACCATCTTGAATTGGAAGAACTTCAATTTAGTGATGGTCTAGCATCCATTTAATGTAGTTTCATAATTAATTTACATTTCTCATAGACAGAATAAGTGTAGGACCTAATTATTCCTCCTTTGTATTCCTATTTCATGGTGCGAAGCTCGAGGTAGGATCTATCTACTTGGGTCTTACCTTACCTTTCTCTAATTACCCAAGATATATTTTCTACACTAAAACTTATTAGATAACTAAGAGGGGAGGGAGGGGTGAATCGGTTATGTCCATTTATCTCATAGTCCCTTCAAACTTTTCAATACCATCAAAGAATCATAAACATCAACAATAATATCCTTAGTAAATTCAATCACTTAGTAGAGTCTTTAATGAACTCTTTCATATGCTTTAATCCACACTTATCATAAATTTTTCCTTGTATTATCGACTTTCAGTAAAATTCCAATTATAACCTAGTAATATCTTAGTTATTACCGAGTTGCACTAAACAATTAAAACATGTAAAATAACTTGAAACACAAATAACATTCACACAATTTTGACACCAATATTTAACATGGAAACCCTATTAAAGGAAAAACCACTTGGAACCAGCAACCCAAAAAATTCACTCTTCTAAAGTGATATATACTAGGAGACTACCTTGTTATAGGTTATACACTTTGTTAAAGTGACCTTATTAGAGGATTTCATCAAAAGATCATCTAGACCTTATCACTCCCTATGTAGGACTTAAATGAGTGGCTTGATTTAAAGGACTTACAAATACCACTAATCGATGTTACCATATCTAGGATTTCATAGACTTATTAGGTCCACTCTGTACTTCCAAGATTTTGCACTATAATGGTTTAATAGTAACAGTATAAAGTGCTATGTTAAGAATAACAAATACCTTTGCTTGTTCAAATCTTTGTTCTTGCTCCTTCTCTATCTTCTACACACTCAATTGACTTTGTCTTCCATAAAATCTTCTTCTTGTATTCTCTCTAATCCCCTTGATTGACCTAGCTCAACTCTTTTCTCTTTACCTTCAACAACTTCTCTCTTCATGAAAACTTTCAATCAGTTCTCCAACTCCAACATCAACATCTTAGTAACCTTTTTCAATCAGCAACTGAAAACTATGTCCAATATCTCCTTAAATAGATTATTAACTTGGAGTGCTTCAAAAAGTGGGAATTATAGCGTAAAAAGAGGATATGAAATGATTATTAACTCCCAATAATGGGAAAAGATAAATATCCCTCTAAATCTTTGTTGGGATGCAACATGTCTACCCAAGGCTAGAATTTTTCTTTTGGTAGCTCTGTAAGAGAGAGTTCTAACGACGGACAAGTTTACCAAGATGGGCTTTAAGGGACCAATATGAGATGACTAAATATTTGTTGTTTCAATGTCCCTTTTCTAGGAAGTGTTGGAAATGATTATGCCAAAAACTTAATTGGTCAACTGAATTCCCAGATGATTTAAGAAATTTTCTAAATAGTTTTCCTAAATATGGGTATTCAAGGGTCTACAATAACTTATGGAGTATATCTCCATCTATAATTTTATGGGATATTTAGAAGGAAATAAATAGAAGAATATTTATGAATGAAAGTATGGACATAACTTTGTTTCTTAGTAAAGTAGAAGCAAGCATTATAGAAGTAGAAAATAATAACTCGAGAAATTATAACAAAGAAGAAGGCTCTTTTTCTAAGTGGGATGCAGAAATGCACAAAAATCGGGTTATGTTCATTAACCCACCTATGAGCTATTTAAAAGATAATAAACAAGAATATATTGTATTTAAATGGGAACCTCCCCCAAAAGGATCGACTAAACTAAATTTTGATGGAACCTCAAAGGCAACGCACGTCCTACAAGACTAGGTTGTATTATCCACTCTGATAAAGGCTTCTAGATAATAAAATGATCTAATCCTTTAGGGCTTCTATAAAATAATCTAGAAAAATTAGAGGCTTTGATTGAAGCATCAATCCTTAGACTGGAATAGGGTATAAGAAAGCTAGTTATCAAAAGAGGTACATAAATCTTTTTAAATGCACTATGGAAAAGAAGTATGCCAAATTGGATATTAAAATCTAAACTTGAATATGTGTTAAAGATAGTTGACAAATTTGAAGAAATAAGCATCAAAAACATATATTGAAAAGGAAATAAGGAACCAAATACATTAGCAAACAAAGGAGTAGACGATGAAGATTCTCTAATAAAGAAGAATCAAATCAGCCAATAATACAATAATTGTAAAAGTCTTTGATGAAATGATATAAGATAAAGATTTAGGATCAAATATATTTCACATCAAGATTTGAAAATAGGGTGCATTAATATTTTATTAGTTTACTTATCACTCTAGAATGAACAATCTTTTCATAGGTTGTATGTGAGAAGTAGGTTTTTCGACGTCTTGAGTGTTGGTGTCTTTTTCTATTTTTCTTTTAGGCCTTATCTTTAAATAGCCACTCAATATTAATTTGAGTGTAATTTGTTTCTATATTATCATATTGCGTAGATGTGTATTTCCTCTTCTAGATTTAGGTTGTATAGGATTCTTAGTGCCTCTTAGTACGAGACATTGCTAATAGTAACTTTCCTAATAATTCAATTTTTACTCTATAATAAAATAATTTCAAAAGTGGATAAAGAAAAAAGATCCTTTCACTATTTATTAAGGGAAATTATATTTATAGAAATATTTTTGACTCAATGTGATTTTTATGATTCAGTACTACTAACAAGGATCTTAGCCAAAAGAAAGTATGCAGGAAAAAACATCTAGTGACTTGAGTTTTGAACTATGAAATCGTGAGGATATAACAAAGTGGGAAATCTAAAAAGCAATCAAGCTTCAACAAGAAATTTAATAATGAGAATGCAAGTCAAATTTTAGTAATGTAAAAAGACTTGAGGTTTTCTTGATTCAGGTCTTTCCTATCAGTGCCCGTTTTGAACGGGACAAAAATGTACAAACTTGTCTACAAGTTTAAATTAATTAAATTATTTAACTTATCTTTTATCGATAAAAAAATACATTAAAAATATTAAATGTACTTAATTAAATTTACTTAATGTGAACTCAAAATGTACTTGTTTAAAATTTGTACTTAATTAAATGTAGTTAGAATGTTAGTTTTAATTTTGTATTAGTTAGAAAAATATGAAATTTTATATAATGCCCCACTCGGGAACCCAAGAGAAATAAACCTAACATGTTACAATGTTTACTAAACTATTTTTTTTAAAGAAATACAAGATAACAATGCGAAATCAATTTACACATTCACATTAATTACACATAAGCAATTACAGATAGAGTTTCCATTTCTCAAGAGTTCCTTTACACCAAGTTACGTAAGAAGTTTCATTAATTAGTTTAAGTATCAAGTACAATGTTCATGGTCATAAGAAATAACAAATAAATTATCTCATAAGAAAATAAGTACAACTAATAATATGAAAGCACATCCAATGAATAACATCCACTACACATGTCACAGGGTATGTGAAAATAGATACAAGTACATCAGATTACAAGATACCTGATAACATACATACATCAACTGAGTGAAAGCCTCCAAGGTAAGAATACGAATGATAAAGTAACAACTGCTGCAATGAACATCCAACATCTACAAAATCTGAGGAGGACCCAAATGGTAAGAAGGCACTACCTCCCGACCATGTGGTTACCTAGTCAGGTTTCCACTCTCATTGTGCAAGGAAGATAATGAACGATCCACATACAACTAATCAATCATAAAACATTCATAGGCAAGAAATCCTAATAGCCAACAACTACCTCAAGGGTAATACATACTACTAAACAAGAAAAGATAATCCAAATAGAACGAACACTTAATCCAATGCCAACACTACATGTCAAATCAATATAAATAGACCACATATAAATTGAATACCAAAATCATGACAAAGTCAAATGAGATATCCACCTCAAGTCAAAAGACACATGTTGAAATTACAATCACCAATCACCATCAATAAAAGTAAACAACAACATTAAATATGTCCAACAATAAATACAACATCAATAACAACACCACCAAAGGAAAATACAAAAAATACAGAGGAGACTCGGGCTACATTCTAGTGAGTTTCATCACATGGTCAAACTACTTGAGTTACCATGGACTGGTCTCTCAATAGACTTCAAACCCTTAAGTGTTGAGTTATCTTGAACTATACTCTGAACCTCGAACCCTCAACATGACACATGCAGAACCGAAATACCCTCTCATGAAGACGAGGAAAACCATCTCACTAGGTATCATCCCATTCCCATCCTTAGTCTGTACAAGCACTCAAGGCATGGGCGAGTTGATATCTCTAACTTATATTTTTAGTGTTTTTCTCAAATTATTAATTACTAAATTATCACTTATTACATAACTTACAACAGGTTACCCTGGCACTGACCACTTTGGGCCCCAAACCCCTACTACAAGCCACTCCTAGAGACATGCATCTAGACTACAACTCCTAAGTGTTAGGATTAACCACAGATAGAAATAACAATTACATGCAAATATAAACAATATCAAAAAATAATAAATCACATAGAAGATAACACAAGACACCAAGATTTAACGTTGTTCACCCAATCCCTGGGCTATCTCCACCAAACAGTGAGTCCAATATTATTATCCTCTAGTGATTACAATCTGTAATCCCTTACAACTCAACACCACCACAAGAAGCAATTTTTTAATCACACATTGTGCAATCCCTAACCCTAAGCCTTTTTTATACAATATTTTTCTTGCTTTAGGGTTATAATTAATTACAACATGTCGGTCCAAAATTACCGATAAAATAGGGCCCAATTTTTTTTTGAACCCTAGAGAATTATGAAAAGTGTATAGTACATTCCTAATCAATCACCATATATCAACTCTAAGCATACAAATCATAGTTATGTCCCATACCACAACACCCATAATGATTGAACTCAGCTCATTAATAGGCAACCCATAAACAACTTGCTTCTCCAATCCAAGTAGACATAAATGTACCACAAAGTGAAACTCATAAATGCAACTTCCAGTTTTAAAATACAAGCTCATCATACTAGATCCAACAAATATAAACATTACAAAAGAAAACACAAAAAGGGAAGGCCTCTAGTGTACATCAGAGCTTGGTTAGCTAAACAAATATGCAAAACCAAACGAAAATGAAAACAACAAAACCTGGAAACAAACCCACAAACTCTTAAGAAAACACATATAAAATATAAGGTTTTCAGTCTTATGGTTTAAATTTAAATCCTTTTCTAATATTCGTTTTGACCATAAGAAAATGTTTGATAATAAAACAACTATATATAACTCTCTGTGTGTGTATACTTATAAATTTCAAGGTCATTATTTCATTAGACAATATTTCATATCCATAACAACAAAACTTACAAAAATTAGACATACATCATGTAAATATATATCAATTTAATCACATAATAATTAAATCACTATCAATTTCTAATTGATATTTAATATATGATAATTATTCATAAAGAAATCCCCTCGTATTTATATTAACTACTTTACCTAAACTTCACTAGCATTTAAATAAATCAATTATATAAATAAAATAATAATAATAAAACTTCTTTAATATAAATCATTTTTAATAAAATGATACTTATTAAATATCAAATTTAAAAAGAAGTAAAACAAATAGTTTTATTACGTAATAATTTAATAAACTGAACTTATCTTTTTTAAACCTACCTCTTTTTACTTAGACCGGTCATCAAATAATAATGGGAGGGGGGGTTACATGGCCTCCTCCCCATACTTTTTGTATATTCATAGGTGCACTTCTAATAAAGAAGGTTGCCCTTTTTTTTTAAAGAGAAAGATGTACGGTATGAATGCACGAAGCTTCAGGTGCTTCTTCTTATTCACTATATTAAATGTATGACTTTTTTCTTTCCATAAATAAATTGTGTTTTATTTTTATTTTCTTTAACTAAATTTTTTTATTAAAAAAATTGGGTTCTTTCTACAGGTACAGGGCTGGTAATTGTCAAACAAGTGTAGATTTCTTTATCATTATTTTTTTCTACATAAAGTTGTACAATATATATATATATATTTCAATAATTTTCTTCTGAGAACAATTAAGAATCAAATTCTATTCATATAGATTTGGGAAAATAACTAGAATGACAAACATGATTCAACCACCCAATCAAACACAAAGTAAATAGATATTTTCCAATGAAATATTCAATCTTGGGTTTTCAAACCCTACCTCACACTGATACTAATAATCTAGCAACCAGGTGAAAGTCCAGTTGCAACAAAAATCCTTCAAACCACCAAAATTCTCTTCTTAAGTTGCTCTCCAAACCTTTGTGTGCAATAATGCCCCAAAAACCTCTAATATAATTCTCTTTTCGTGTTTATGTTTCTAAAAGCCCTAAATTATATTTATTTTATTTAATTACTCTTTCCATGCACATTTAACTCACTTTTTAATTAAAATATTATTTTATTTTTATTTTCCCACTTTATTAATTAATGCAACTTGTAAAAATAATTATTTATTATCTTAAATCAATAAAGTAATTAAAGTGCATTCTTTAAATGCAACTCTAATTTTATTCAATATGAATTAAATAATCCCAATAAAAATATTTAATATTTAATATGTTAAATATTAAACTCTTTTAAATTTAATTTTCTAAATCAAGGCTTTAGGTTGAATCGTTTAATTTAACCAAATATTCAAATAATTCCAACAACTAAATATCATTTTATTTAATAAGTTTCCCTCTTTAATTAAATAATATTTAACAATTCAATTATCAACGATTAATCCAAATATCAAAAATAGGCATTCTAAACCATGTGAAATGCATAAGGAAAATCAACCAACACAAATATCAAACCGCATACGCACAAAAGATTCTTCATTTAAAAAGGGGTAGACAATCAATTATGAGTCCTCCTTGCAAGACAAGTATTTAGGCTGTGGTTGGGATTGGACATGATCATTATCTTCCCATTCTTATCATTGAGTTATTGCGATAGGGCACACTCATCCTAGCAATTCAAGGAAGTCGATGCTCGGTACCTACATCCTGCATAAAAGATGAGCATGTACATGTGCATATATATATATATATATATATATATATATATATATATATATATATATATATATATATATATATATATATATATATATATATATATATATATATATATATATATATATATATCAACAAGTAATGGCAGGGAGTGGTACATTGTGTAGATCCCGACTAGCAAGTGACTATGACTTCCTCCCTTAACCACGTTAGACATGACAAACAAAAAGGTAAAATAGACATGCACACCATACACATGAAAGTATGGGATAAGTATCATAATAAATAACAAGTCAAAACATTGAATGCTCATATATAATAATGCATCATTACAAATATAAAATAATCATCCTTAAAGACATCATCTGACATCATTGTGAAAGAAATCACATTTATTAACTATGAATTATTTGAAGCATCATTAACACGCAAGCAATCATAATCATTAAACAAAATGTGAAATGTAATCAACTAAGTAACCATCATTGATATATTTATAATCCAAGAAATGAAATAATATCGTATAACTGTAAATCAGATATCCCTAAAACTAACAAATGCATGAAATAGGCCTAAAAGAGTTTGGGAATTAGAACATAAAAGCAAACTATGGGTGGGCATTACATTTAACCATTAGTTTTCTCAGGTAGGAAAATTTGTAATTTTAAACATTGGTTGTATTAAAGTTAAGAAAGCATTAGGAAAACTTGAAATTTTAAACATTGGTCATATTAATTAGGGAAAGTCGAAATTAGTTTAGTCATATAGTTAGAATAACTTGAAATTTGGAACACCTTTATATACAAAATCTATCATCATTCTACAAGATACAACCTATTGATGCATAATGAAATCTCACCTCTAACTATAAAACACAAATACAAATAAAACATTGCAAAGAATTCCTAGACTTCTAAATTGAAATTGAAATTTCAACAATATAATTAAATTGATTTCTCTTCAAATCAAAAAATACAAACTCTACATTTTATCCTATTCACGACCTCTGATCCTCTTTGATTCCCATATAATCTCTCTATCTATTTTGAACCTCTCTCTTTATCATTGATCACTCTTTTCCATGTTCTTCTACTATGCAACACAAAGATAAATAAAATCACTACTTCTTCCACCTTTTCGCTCCTTCAATGCCTCTTCACTCTTTTTTATTTCTTATTTAAACTACACACATGAAAAACTTAAAGACTAGAAAACATTTGAAACCTCACCGTCTCTCCTTAGTTTATGTCTCATCAAATTTTCTCTATCCTTGCTCACTTTCATATCTCTCTCCTCACTCTCTATCTTCTCACTCACTCTCCTTATTTTAGATATTTCGCCTTGAAATTTTTCTCTCTCCTAACTCACTTTCCTCAAGCTCTCCTCACTCTCTCTCCTCAAGTTTTCTATATCCTCATTATGTCTCCTTACTTCAGTAGTCCTTATTATCTCTCCTTGAAATTTTTGTCTCTCCTCATTCACTTTCATCCCTCTCCTCATTCTCTCTCAAGTTAAGTTTTCTCTCTCCTCACTCTCTTTCATGTATCTCTTTGATCAAGTTTTCTCTCTCCTCACTCTCTTTTGAGTCTCTCTCCTCACTTTCTCTCTCCTCACTCTCGTTTAGGTCTCTTTCATCACTTTCTCTCCTCATTTTATCTCTATCCTTGCAAGTGTTGTCTCTCCTCATTTTATCTCCATCCTTGCAAGTGTTCTCCCTCCTAACTTAAATCATTTTATAGATTTTAAGCATACAAACGTTAAAAAATTATGATTTTAAATGTTCATGTGTCTTAAGGGGATATCTGTATGTTTAATTTAATCATGTTAAGTTTTAAGGACTTCTAATGTTTTTAAGTTAGATTGTGTTTAATTTTAAAGATTATTTTAATGTATGTATTTTGAAGGATGTAGTTTATAAATTCATGTACACAAAAAGACACACACACGTGCACGCATGCATGTATTAGATTGAACAATTTTATTAAATGCTAAGTATATCTATTCACATGTGCACACTTGTAATGTTTATCTATTCTATTGTCATATGTATTTCATACTACATATATATATATATATATATATATATATATATCATGCCATCTAGTGGCTATGGGCCCATTGTAGGGACTGCTAGTGGTCAAACATCAAACACTTCATCTCAAGACTATACCCCTAGAGTGTGATGACCTATAGATAGGGTGTTCTTGTGGCATTGCACAATGATCTAGATAAGCTAGATAAAATTTTGCAAAATGTCATTGTCCTCCCTAGTAGGGGGGAACTTTATTATATCTTGATTGAGATTTTGAGTATGATCCAAAAGATTCAATCATACAACCCTTATGATGAT